>CM076579.1:971395149-971831862 GCA_034641835.2 Pinus albicaulis
TATTTATTGTCAGATTATTATTAAGGGAAAATAATAATCGACATGACCATATTTTTTAGATCAAGATCTATAAATAGATCGCTCAATATTCTAAAAAAATAGAATCTCATATATTTTTCACATTTTAATAACCATCTACAAATAGCATCCTCGCAAACTTATGTAATATGCTCACCGTGTTCAAAAATAGACATACACCTAAAAATAGCTCCTCGCGGGCTCCACTTAGTGAAGGTGCTTAATTTTCACTGCTTCACTATCTTGATGAATCTCAACATGGTTGACACATGTACGTATTTCTCCAACCTTGCCGCTTGATATATGACACCCGAAAACCCGGGTTTCTTCTCCGTGCACGAATCTCCATTAACTACTTATCATTTAGAGCTCAATATCCTATAGTCTTCAACTCGATCGATGTTCGTACATGCCGATAATATGTCATTATGTCAAGGATATAAATATAAAGGTATAATTTTTTTTTAATGAAAAATGAATACCTCATGCAATATCTCGTGAGTAGGGGTTTTTTAAATCGGGAAAATATATTGGGCTAGTATTGGTAGGGGGTTAAATAAAGTGAATTTTAGAGGTATTTTCCAATATGTAGTCAAATTAATGGTATTGTCTTAGCATACGAATGCACATGCTATGTCATAGGTTAATTGAGTGGACACCGTGACCAAGCTTGGGGTGCTTGAGACCGTACAATGCTTTCTTGAGTCCGCACATGAGACTTCTCAATCGTATGTCTCAAAACCCTTTCGTTGCTTGATGTAATACCTCTCCTTGTCAATAACACCATTGAGAATTTTTGTTTTTTACATCTATCCGCCGGATCTTCCATCCTACTCAGTGTAGCCATTGCAAAAAATTATCTAATGGATGAAACCTTGCTATGAGTAGTGCTTTGCCATAGTCAATTCCCCGCCCTTGAGAATCCTTTGGCCAAAAATATGGTCTTATACTTTCTACGTATTTCCGTGTCTCACACATGCTTAACCTCGATTCACATCCATCTACAACTCCACACTGATTTATCTCGTTGGCCTCTGGGACCACTTCCCAGACACTAATTTTTCATTACAGATTCGTGTTCTTCCACCATTGCATTAACCGAAAATGGTTGCTCAACTTCTTCCTCAAAATAGGATACAGCCTTGCCTCACAAGCTCATTCATTAGAGCCATGTAGCAAGTGTACCTTCTGTGTGATTCCTTTGCCTCGCGCAAATTTGAAGGGAGCTCCCACATTATCCGTCGCATCCTATGTCAAATATATAATTCTTCCTGTTCTTTTTCAACTTTTATGGATGGTTAATATTGAGTGGATGTTCCCCAATTTCGCCTCCCTTCCGATACTAAATTTGTGGATGCTATAAAAATTAATAAATAAATAAATAAAACATTACAAAATATTGCGCCCGTTACAAAATGTTGCAAAAATGTTTACCATCGTCGCTATTCCGACACTTGGTCTAAATGTCACAATACTAGCGTTGTCCCCACATTGTCGCAATACCGACGGTTGTCCACAAACCATCGCAATACCGACGTTGTCCCCAATACCATCGCACTACCGACAAGTGTCTCTCAACATTGCAATAGTGACGCTTGTCTCCAAATGTCGCAATACCGACTCATGTATTAGAAACGCCGCAGCTTCCGATGTTGTGTCCCGAAACGTCGCATTCCGATGACGTTTGTAAATGTCGCAACATCAAGATTTCCTTGCGACCTCGCTATAGCGACGTTTGTTGTATGGATTTAAAAAATTGAGAAAATTGGGGACATTTATGATAATACATCGTATGTTTTAACTAAAGTGTCAATTTTTACAAAATGTACTAGTGTATGCTACCCGTTCTAAAGGGTCGGCTATAAAAGTTCAAATGGAATTTATTACATATTCTTAGTTTCTTTGGTTTACCATATTTGCAAGGACACATTTTATGCTAGGAAAGTTCGTATTTGTCAATGTACATGTCCGACATTAAACAAATTTATCAATCTCTGCGTATTTCGGCGAAGAGGTCGAGGAAGATGATGTCAAGGGCACCGAGAGAGTATTGTGGCATCAACACATAGGAATGCTCAAAGAACACCAAGAGAAAAACGATGTACTCGAGCTAGTTGTCTTGAACATGAATGGATGGGAGTCAGATTGGAGTGAAATGGAGTTCTAGATTATGGTGTTGACAAACATATATACACCCGTCAATGGCAACCTCTTTCCGAGCTTCAAATACTGAAGTTGTAAATCAATTTTCGCATAGAGAGGGTTATTTCAAATTTATGATTTATAGATAAATCTTACCCTTGATTTCTCTATGAAACTTTGATTTAGAATCATCGTTTTTGTAGTTTAGTCATATGAAATTTTTGTAAATTAAGCCATTCATTAGATAGAAATATTTCAGATTAATCATTGTATTGATGACCAAATCATAATAATGTGATTAATCCAAACGAAATCCCCATTCACTTTATGGATCACAAAATTTTAGATCTAACAATCCATTCATTTGTATGATTCTAAGTTGGGGCTTGGAGTGGATTAAAAAAGGTGTTAAACTATATGAGGACGGGTGAGAGCAACGAACCATAGGTATGTGCACTTTCACGAGAAGAGGTATGTTACCGTCTAGTTTTCCGTAAAGCACGGAAAGCTCGAATGGTAAAAATGAGCTCAATAATGAAGGCTTAAAGGGGAAAACCTTATTTTTAGTCATCTAATTTTGATCATGATGCTCTTTGAATTTTGCAACAAGAAATGTTGAAATTAGCATCCTGGAACAACATCCTTGATCCTAGTGAAAATTAAGCACTACACTAGGTGGAGCCAACATAGCTATTTTTAGGTGTATGTTTATTTTTGTATCAGTGAGAAAATTATATTTATAAATAGGGATTCTTATTAATATATGGTTGGAAAAATTATATTTATGGATGGGCGTCTATTTTTGGAATGCATATGCGAAGTCTATTCATGGATTAGATGTCTAAAAATAGAATGCATGTCGATTATTATGATCTATTAATAATAATTAGACAATAAATAATAATTTATTCTTCGAAGCACTTGATTTCTCAGTTTAACCGATGTGGAAAACCGATTGACCGAAGGAATTTCTCAAGTTCTAAGGTTGTTATGGGACATGCAAGTGTGACCTCGTTGTAACCGAGTGATACAAAGTTGTAACAGAAAGGATGTGTAGTATGTGAGTTGTAAAGTAGTTTGGACTCGCTTAAGTGAGTTAAAATTTAGTTGTGCTAACAGAATTAAAGATACACTAGTGATATATTAGTGAATTAAGTATTAAATTAATTCACATGGAGGATCTCACATGAATCGAATATTTACTATTGTTAATTACATGCATGTTAGATCCAAGTGGAGACCCAAATGAGAGATAAGTGAAAGGGACAATGACTATCTCGTCAGACATTATTGGGTACACTCATGCAACCATACACATTGGAGATTCCTATGTTATTTTTAGTCAAGGCAAAGAATGAATCATTCAGTGTTCTTGAACACTGTGATCGCACAATGGAGGCACGTTGTCGGGAGGTAGTAAATTGGTGCATGTGTGAGCCAATTTTATATGACAGCAGGAGACGATTGTATTGTACCGAGAGCTCTTAGATTAGATTTTTGTATGATATTTTTTCATGATCCATGATATATACATAATATATGATACTAGGGTTCTTAGCTTTATGCTTTCCCTGGTAAAAGCATTTGTGTTATGTGTGATTGATATTTCTTAACGTGTTTGCAATTGGCGATTAAATTTCTCGCAAAGATTTAAGTAGAAGGATTATGTATTTAACAATGGAATATAATTTTAGATCAAGAGAATCAAATACATAATTGTATTAAAATTTCTACATGGTATCATGAGCAAAGAAGATTGCAATATTGAAGAAGAGTTTGTGCTGGTTGGTGGAAACAATTCAAATTTTCTACAAGAATTCTTTGGTGCAATAGTTGATAAACATTGAAATGATTTCAATGGTTTTCACTCAGTGTATGCACTTGAGGGAAGCTCTAACTACATTACATGGAAGGAGCCAGGATGGAGGCGTGCTTGAAGATAATGGCTTTCTGAAGTAATTCATTGACAGAGATGTTCCTAAGCCTACTCGACACAGATGTCGCATTACTTGATGCAAGGCAAAAGAAAGTAGCAAGGGGCGAGGAGGATTCTATTGGAAGGTGTGGGAACATATTGCTCAAGCTTCATGGGAAAGCCACTCCATATTCTATGTGAAAGTATTTGATGGATATTTTCCAAAGCAAAGACCCATCATAGGAAATTGGTATTTATTTTAACGACACTATTCTCGGTATACTTAAAAAAGTTTGTCCAATGCAGGGATGAGCTTGGGAGTGTAGGAGTAAGTGTTTTTGCGATGATTTGGGTGGAGTTTGGCTCTCTTGGGACTTCCTAAGAGTTGGCACTATTATCGGGAAGACTGTGAAATGGACTCGGAAAAACCTTGCCGCATTGGGAATGATCGGTCGGATCTAGGCATGAGGAGTTCATGCGAACACCAGAGGTGACTCTTCATCAGCATGATGATGAAGAGGATTAAAGGTGGTCGCCAAGGCGAAGAAGGGGAAGGGGAAGAAATTTCATTCTAAATCTAAGGCCTATGAAGATAGCAAGGAGAACAACATGTCCAAAGTGAAGTGTTTTTACCTGCTGATGAGTATGGACATATTGCTACAAATTGTCCACATAAGAAGAAGAACAAGATGGTCATTGGAGCCGAGCGGTGAGGCCTTTCCTAAATTTGCGCCAATTCGCCTGGTCACATGCATGGTGTCAAGAGCAATGGGATTGGGGTGGTACTTGGATAGTGGTGCTTCCTTTCACATGCATGAGATAAGAAACTTTTTTAGGTGACTTGGAGGAGAAAGATCTCCAGATGCATATTGAGTTGGGTGACGATGGACGATACAATGTGACTGGAATTGGTACCATCACCTTTCGCAGGGTGCTAGCAACCTCTTTTCATTTAAAAATATGTTATTCATGTTCCAGGTTTGAAGAAAAAATTAGCCGCGCTGCAATGTTAGGGAGGATAGAGGCCATGATGTTGTCTTTAGTGAAGCAAAATTTTTCCTATGACACAAAGCAATAAGGAAAGTCAAGAAGGTTGGGATTCGAGTTAAGAATTCTATAGAATTGATGTAGATGGGATTTCACCGAGCTTCCTATTGTTGGGAAGTGTGAGAAATCCATGAAATTTATGCTTGAGAGGGAGTAGGATTTGCATGCAGTAAGAGTGAACTCTGGGATGGGAGGCAGAAGCCACAAGATGAGGATCATGGAGTGAGAAAACCACCTGCGTATAAATTACGTGCCGTATGGGCAGGAGGGAGTTTTTGCAGCTATACCATTGGGTGAGAGGTGGGGTTAAGCATGCATGAGTAATCCCAAGAAGAAATTTTTGGGCAAGTGATTCATTTAGGATGGTGTGGATCTTATGAATTGAACTCGGCTACGAGGAGCCCAAGCGTATAAAAGTAGCATGATCAATTGGATTAATGTAGTCAGATGTCGTGAGGACATGAAATCAAAGTGATGTTAAGCGATACCTGAGCGTGGATCGCAGTCGACGCAAGTGCAGAGTGCATGGTTGCAAAGGTCAATAGCGTTAATGCTTCCCCGAAGACATGTGCGCCTGGTACCATCGTGTCAAGAATTTCGATGCGGTATGCATTATATTGATTCAGTTTTTGGAAGGCTATTCAGTTTTGGAAGTGTTGCATGGAAGTGTTGAATGTGCGAGAAACACTAGAGAAGTGTTTCATACAAGGTTGCGGGTGGCGCATGCATGAGTTGCATGGCACATGCAAACCCCTGGCAGGCAAATGCATGGAGTTGCATGTCAAATGCAAAGAAATGCCTTTCTGTTGAGAGGAGCAAGTGAAGTTTGCAACAAGAAACAATGAAATTGGCATCCACAAACAACATCCTTGATCCTAGTGAAATTACACCTACACTAGGTGGGGCCCACATGTGCTATTTGTGTGTATTGCCTATTTTTAGAACAGAGCAACCTATTTATAGTGGGAGTCTATTTATAGATGGTTTATAAAATTATATTTATGGATGGACATCTACTTTTAATTTTTGCGCTACATGTTCATGGATTATGGTATCTAAAATAGAATGTGTATGTCAATTATTATTATCTTTAACAATAATTAGACAATAAATAATAATATACTCTCTTGAAGCACTTGATTTTAGTTAATCGATGAAAACTCCGTTGACCGAAGGAATTTTGAGTTCTAAGATTGGTTGGTGGTATGCAAGTGGACTTAGTTGTAACTGAGTGATACAAAGTTGTAACAAAGTTGGATGTGTAGTTATGTGAATTGTAAAGTAGTTTAACTCGCTTAAGTGAGTTAAACTTAGTTGTGTTAATCGTAACCAGATGTAACCAAAGATACACTAGTCAGGTAGATCGTTGAATTAAATATTAAATTAATTCACATGTGGAGTGATCTCACATTCAATCGAAGATTTACTATTGTTAATCGCATGCATGTCGTATCCGTGAGACCCTAACCGAGAGATAGGTTAAAGGGACAAGCTTTGATTGTCCGTTGTGTGACATTAGTGGATGCACTCATGCAATGACACACACATTGAGAGATAAGCAGAGTATTGCGTAGTCAAGGGAAATCTAGAACAGAATCTTTCTTGACAGGTTCTGACCATGAGGGATTGTGGGCCAGGAGGCAATGTTTATGCGTAAAATTGGTGCATGTGCTAGCCAATTTTTGTATGACACCGTGAGACGATTGTATATTGTAATGAGAGCTTCTTGGATTAGAGTTTTGTATGATATTGTTTCATGATCCACAGTATATACATAATATATGATAGTGGTTTTTAGCTGCGTTTCTCTCGGTAAAAACATATGTGTTATGTGTCACGGATCTTTCTTCATGTGTTTGAAATTGGCGATTAAATTTCCGCAAAGATTTAAGTAGAAGGATTGTGTAATTAACAAGGGTACATAATTGTTATATCAGGAGAATATGGCAACATAATTGTAAAATTTCTACGTACCTATTGTTTTACTCTTTTGGAGATATTTACAAATTTTGCTTCACCATTCATTTTCGCTAAATTAAATTTTGGATAAATCTTTGCTACTCAATTGTTGAATTATTCTTGTGTGATTGTACGACAGGAAGAGTCCATGATGTTCACAAGGAAATGGAGCTAGAGCTTCTCAATCAATATAGACAGTAGTTCTTGGATATTAGACCGACTTGTATAATCTAGCTCTTCGTCGTCATAAGAAATCTTTATTTTCGCATTAGTTATTTGATTATTTGAATTAATCAAAAAGTTACATGGAATTTGTGAATAGGTTGAGAGGGTCTTGTATATTTAAAACAAAGATTGATTCTAACAATGATGTCCAGGAATATCTATTTAAGTGGAAGGGGCTCTCATTTGTCAAGCAACTTGGTATATTAATTTTTATGCATTATGATTCTAGTAGTATGAATGCTTTTTAAATATGTAAAATAAAATTATATTATGCTACCTCAATTAACTCTTCAATATAACTTATTAAAAGTTATAGAATATCTAATCAAAATTTAATATATTTTATAGAAGTATGATTAATAGGATTAATTTGGATCTTAGAAATTCCAAAATTAAGGTTGTTCCCGCGACTTTCACCAGACATGCAACCAAGGTTTGAAATTTCAATGATGGGAGTATTCTTCAAAGAAGAATGAACCACATAACTTCAAGGGGTTTATGCTTGCAAAGAAGTGTGAATCCTTATATTATTTTTGCGCTCATACATGAACATTTCTACCGAGATGTGTTGTGGAGTTTGTTTATTGATTTCATATAAAGAGGAAAATGTTTGTATTCAATCCAATCATTCCTCTAATGTTTGTGACGATTTCGTCCTAAGCTGTTCGATAAGCCACTATAACGCCTTTCCTTATTCATGTCTTTTGGTTGTAACCAACTCAAAAATAGAAGAAATGAGATACTTCAACGCCTTAGAAATAAGCCACTTCGAGGGGGAACCTCCAATACATTACATGAATGAACAATTCTTGGATGATACACGTACAAAACCTCATTTCTATATATGTAGAGTCCATGGGGCCATAATGTAATCCTAGTGGGCCATAATGTAATCCCACCACCCAATAATAATTTAAGGGCACAACAATAACAAAATGGGGGTTACATGGGCACAATAATAACAATACAAGGCACCAACAACAACAAGGACCATACTGTAATATAGGGACCGAACATGCCCCTCTCCTTCAAAAGTGTTGTCCTCAACGCTGAGTAGTTCGGGGTGCTTTTGTATAAAATTCTCATCCTCCCATGTAGAATATTCACAGTTTTTCCACTCGATGAGATACTCAATGGATCGATTCCGTAGTTGTTTGTGCCTTGTTTTATGGACTACCTGCCCAACATGATTTTTCCTTCCTCATCAAGCCCGGCAATATTGTTTTAGAACTGAATATTTTCGACTCATAACCTTCTTTAAGCACGAAACATGGAAAACCGGATGTACCGCGAAGAAGCAGGAAGCTCCAATTTGTGCGGCCAGTACCAATCTTTTGCAACACCTTGTAAGGACCATAATACTTTGGCGATAATTTATTATCCTTCTTAGCTTGATTGAGGGACATTTGTTTATATGGTTGTAGTCGTAAAATACCCAATCTCCTACATCAAAACTTTCCGTCGCGATGTTGATCCGCTCGGCTGTTTATTCGATTTAAAGCCAGTTCAGTGCCTGTCCTTTAAGAGTTGGAGAATTTTCACGATGTTTTGGCTGCATCTTCACTGCTTGAACCTTCGAATTTTCCCTTAAAGATGATGTAATCGATGGTGGATGATATCCTTATAAAGTGCCATAAATGGGGTCATTTTTTGGTCGTTAGCATGGAAGGGCAGCATACCACCATTCACGCAGGTAACCATCGCCCACCCATTGTGTTTGTTTACCGTATACAAAACAACGAAGATATCCTTCCAAACAGCTATTTACAATCTCTGCTGACCATCGATCGAGGATGATAAGATGAGCTATGAGCTAATTGAGTACCCGAAACAAGAAAATAATCATCCAAAAATTTCCCGTAAAAAAATGGGATCTCTCGTCGCTCACAATAACCCCAGGCTTCCATGTAGCTTTTGAATTCTGTCCACAAATGTAGTAGCAATCGCATTTTGCTTTAAATGGATGAGATAATGCACAAAAGTGTGCATACTTGGTAAGTCTATCAACTACCACCATGATGACACTTCGCTTCGTACTGTAAACCCGGGTGATACAATCCATTGAAATTTCCTCCCCAACGTTGACTTGAATGATAAAGGCTGTAGAAGTCCTGTGGTCTTAATTGTCTCCACTTTATTCCGCTCGGCAACCAAACATTCGCCACAAACTTTTGAATATCAGATTTAAGGCCATCCCAAAAAAAAATCTTTTCTTCACCCCGTGGTAAAGTTTTAAAAAATCCCGAGTGTCCTCCTAAAGGAGAAGTGTGCAATTCCGTAAGAATCTTTGTTTCAATTGGGAATTCTTTACAAAGATATAAGCGATCTTTGTACCATAAGGAATCATTTTTCCAACTAAAATGTATCAGATGTACTAGGATCTTGGTCGCAACTTTTGAATGTGAGTGTCCATACATATTTTTCCTTCTTCCATTCATATCTCTTTTGCTTCTGCT
Source organism: Pinus albicaulis (assembly GCA_034641835.2). Lineage (NCBI taxonomy): Eukaryota > Viridiplantae > Streptophyta > Pinopsida > Pinales > Pinaceae > Pinus > Pinus albicaulis. Next base: position 971,404,912 of record CM076579.1, read on the forward strand.
ATCCAATCCTATTGGATAATAGACAAATGGCACAAAGCAATGCTTCCACCTCTTCATTCTTTCTTTGAGAGTGTATCCGCAACAACATTAAGCTTTCCTTTTTGTAGATTATTTCTGTGTTACAACTCAACATCTTTGTGACCCATTTTTGCGTTTTCCTAAGAGCAGTTCTCCTTGTTCCAAAGTAAGCGAAGACTATCATGACCGCTACTCGAAGTGTCTTCTCATTAGGTAAGTTCGCCATTTTAGTGGCGTATTGCTAACATTTTCCTTACAAATAGGTTTTTGTAAATACTTTCCTTTGATTGGGACGACTTTCAAAAGCAATGGCCCTCCTTCCCCGCATTAAAAACCGCACCAATTCCATTTCCCGAGGCATCACATTCCCGTCATCAAAGGTTTTTGTGAAGTCTCGGCGTAGCTAAGACTTGCTAGTAACATTGCCTCCTTAAGATGTTCAAAGGCCTTAGTTAAGCCTGTGAGTCCATGAAAATTGCATCTTTCTTCAATAATGTTGTTAGAGGTGTCGGCTATTCTACACTCGAACAACTTGCGATAATAGCCCCAACCTGAGAAATCCTCGCAACCGCTTTATTGTCTTGGGGACTTTCCATTCCTTAATGGCTTTAATTTTGTTAGGTGGTCTGTTTTTTAACACCCCTCGTAGATACAATATGTCCCGCATATTCCACCTCTTGTACTCCAAAGAAACATTTGGATGTTTTTGCATATAATTGTTTCTCTGCATAGTTTGAGCACTCGGTCAACATGTTCAACATGATCCTTCCAAGACCCGCTCGTAGATTAGTATATCATCAAAAAATACTAGCACAATTTTTCTAAGGAAGGGTTTTGAAAATGGAATTCATCAACTTCGAAATGTAGAAGGCATTGGTAAGGCCAAAAGGCATGATCAAAAATTCATAATGACCCTCATGAGTTCGAAATGCCGTTTTTAGAATATCTTCAGCCTTTCATTCTCTTAATTTGATGACATCTCGAACGAAGATCCAACTTGGTAAAATAAATTGCTCCATGTAATTCATCCAATACCCCATCAATCACAAGAATGGGAAATTTGTCTCTTTTTTAATGGTGAGTCATTGAGCTCCCCATAATCCTGACACATTCGCCATGATCCATCCTTCTGCACTACCACAGAGCAGAGAACAACTTTGACCAGGCTGAATTATACCCGCCCAACATTTCTCAGAAATCATACGTTCAATTTCGCTTCTTGGAAGCAAGACATCTATAAGGCCTGATGTTTGGAGGAACACTTCCCGGAATCAATGAATAGTACATCATGATCACGAACAGTGGGAGTCCTTCTTTGGAGTTTCAAACACCTTGGAATGATTGTCCAAGACTTGTTGGAGATCTCAGCAGTAAATAGATGATTTTGATGTCTAACTTCTAGTGAGCATAATTGTGCAATTACGCCTATGTTCTTTTTTCTTTAGAAAACTTTGTCATGACATTAGAGCTTATTATCCTTTCCCGGTTTCCCCTTCACACCTCGTAATTCGACTTCCTTTCCCTTTTTCTCAAAAAAATTTCAAGAAAAGTTCTTGAAAATTAAAAGCTACCGTCCCTATAGATTGTAACCATTGTACTCCTAAGACAACATCGCATTCTCCCATAGGAATGTAGCATTGGATCACAAACACATATTCCCCATGGTTAGCTTCGATATTATGGCATTTTCCAGAGCAATTTATACCCTCCATTCGCAACCATCACTTGACATTCGGTGCTTGGTATAGGAAACAATTTAATTCTTGGCTACCTTACAATGAATAAAATTATGGGTGCTATCTCAATCAATCAACACTATTACCCTTTTCTTCTTCCGTATCCGTCCTACTATCTTGAGAGTTTCGAGGAGGGTAATTCCCGCCGTTGCATTACATGATATGGTTTGGGATTTATTTCTTCCTCTTCTATGGCTGGTTCCTCGGTATATCCTCTTTCTTTTTCATTTTCTTCTTCTTCTTCACACAATCTATGTAAAATAATTTCTTTTTCAAAGACACTTATGACCTTTAGTGTATTTTTCTATCACAATCAGAGTGTGCCCTTTTGCTCTTTTTTCTTCCAATTTTGTGGTGTCAACCTTGTAGGTTGTGGAAATCTAGGCATAGAAACACTTCCTTCTTTAGAATTGAAAGTGGTATTTCGTCGCCATAATTTTACATTCAAATTTTCTTGCCAACTCCGAATGCCTTCTCCAATGAATCAGGTTCCAAAACACGAACTTCATGTTGGATGTTATCCCTTAGAGTACCTAAGAAGAGATCAATCCCGTGTTCCTCTAGAATATTAGTTACCCTTATATTCAATTTTCTAAGTCCTCAATGTGTCGCCCCACTAAACCTTTTGTTTGAGATTTATCAATAATAAAGAAGGTGTTGCTCTTTGTATCCTCATAATGTGCTATCATTTCCTCCGTAAAAATCTCTACCACTCAAGTGACAATTTTTTATGGGAGCAAAGCGCTGATAACATACAAATGTATTTTTTTCTAAATGTAAAGTTGCAATGCGTACCTTTTGTGTGTTTTGGAAATGCTATGGAGATCAAAATATTGCTCCATCTCAGAGGCATCCATGTTACAGATCTCCTTTCCATCAAACTTCCTCATATCCATCTTTGGAATACAGGGTTCTTCCTCGCCAACATTAGAGTTTATGAAATCACAAATTAACATTTATTTTGTTCTCATCATGAGGTTCTTCACTATCTTTTCACCATTAGGAAATCTTCTTGTATAAACTTTGTCAAACCTTCCATGTCTACTTAGAAAATTCTTCATGTTTTCCATTTTTTCATCGATATTGGCTTCTATGTCATCAATATTAGCTTCCATGCCATCCATCTTAGCTTCCAAACCATTCATCTTAGTCACGCCTTTCTTCAAACCATCCATCTTAGTTTCCACGCCTTTCTTCAAAACTTCATTTCATTATTACACCATGTAGAGCGAAATTTTGCTCTTGTAATTTTGATATGTCATGTTGCCATTCTTCATCTTCATGAGGTCATGAGAGCTCAAGGCTTAATGCTGAATTATTTTTAGGGGCCATTTTAAAATCCAATACTGATATCTATTCTACAATATGCCCCTGGGATCAATTTAACTTGATTATTCAAAACGAAGACTTGTGCAATTTGAAAAAAATACACACCTTTTTCGCTTCGAGGAGCCTGATATTGAAATTGTATTATCTTCCGTGATTGCAGATATTCGTATCTGAAATTCAGCACTGTAGTAGCCCTCTGAATTTTCTTTCGAATGCCACGGGTAGGACCTGATTTGATTCTCCAAGACAAAGTTGTCTCCAATCTCCCACAATGACCTAATTATGGACCGGTTCAAGAGAGCGAACTTGTACGACTTGCCACGTGTCACTCATCCTTTGTCTTTGAAATTGGATAGAAAATAAACCACAGTCTATGCAATTGTGACCACTTTTTACGGCACTCCAATCCGATGCCTGTGAGAGAGAGTTATTGAAATTTTCCCACGATCACCTCTTTGAGATGCACCAGAGCTCGAAAACGCACTACCTTCCACAAACATCATATTCCAAAAATATTGCGAAACTGCCATGAAATTTTTTGACAACTTTCCTTAGATTTCAGCTTCACACCATATGAATTTCAGATTATGAACTTTCGTAGAAAACAAATTATATGAAAATTCCACGATGACTCGTTTAGGAGCTGAAATAATACCTAACTTGCTGCATGATATCTCCGAAAAATGCTAACCAAGCTCTGAAATTTTTAGACAAGCTTCCTTAGGATTTCAGCTTCGCACCCTAAAATTTCAGCTTCTGAAACTTCGTAGAAAAAACGTTATAGCGAAAATGCGCGATGACCTCGTTTGGAGCAGCGAAACCCTAGAATCCAAAGCTCGATACCAAATGTTGTGTAACCAACTCCAAAAAATAGAAGAAATGAGATATCAACGTCTTATAAATAAGCCACTTCAAGGGGGCAACCTCCAATACATTACATGAATGAAAAATTCTTGGATGATACAATTTACAAAACTCTCTACATATAGGAGTCCATGGGGCCATAATGTAATCCAGTCGACCTAACAATAATAATTTAAGGGCACAATAATAACAAAAATGGGGGTTAAAAGGGTACAATAATAACAATACAAGGTTACATCATCAACAATAAGGGACTATACTAGTAACAGGGACCCAATGCCTTCCCATAAAGTGTGTGTAGCATAGCATGATCAATTTAATCCGTAGGCCAAGAGCACCAAAAAAATGAAAGCGATTTCCTATGTTCAACACCAAGCGATCACTAGCATCTATGAGAGCTTTCACACCATCGACAAGACCCATCAATAATTCTAATTCCCTGATATATTTTTGAAATGATGATTTCAGAAATATTCTCCCATCTTCTGGTTTGTAAATAAATTATCACTGCCCCTACTTGTCTAAGTGCTCTGTCACATGATTGCTCATTGTCATTGCACACTCAAAGAGCTTTATTAGACATGAACTCCAACTGACATAATTTTCTTGCCCTTGATTTGACTCTTTTTTGTTCTCATGTGTTTTTTTATTCTACAGTCTTTGGGTGGTTTTTTTAGATTTACATTCAGACCTTCAGCCCACCTCACATGACAGAAATTCAACATCCGCACAATATTTCTAGCGTGGTGCTTGACATACGACACCCGAAAACTCGGCTCTCTTGCCGGGTACGAATCTCCATTAATCAATTTATCATTTGTGAGCTCGATATCGAGAGGCCCTTCAACTCGATCGATGTTTGCACATGCTAACGCATCATGTCATTATGTATAATTATAAATGGGCATAAAAAATTTTAATGAAAAAATGAATACCTACAATATCTCGTGAAAGTAGGGTTTTTTTAAATTGGGAAAATATATTGCCAGATACACAGTTAAATAAAGTGATTTTTAGAGGTATTTTCCAATATTTAATAAATTAAGGGTATTGTTTAGTATGCTACGAATGCACGTGCTATATCATAGGTTAATTGAGTGGGACACACCTATGACCAATCTTAGGTGCCTTGCTTGAGACCCATAACGTTGTTTGAGTTCATGTTGACATTGCCGGTTTCGATCAAAATGTCCCAAAACCTTTCAGCTTGCTCGATGTACACTTCCTAGTCAATAACACCATTGAGAAATGTTTTTTTTACATCCATCTGCTGGATCTTCCACCCCATCTACGTAGCCATTGCAAAAAATGATCTAATGGAAGAAAAACCTTGCTATGGGAGAAAAGGTTTTCATAGTCAATTCCCCAAACAGAGAATCCTTTTGGCCACAAATATGGCATTATATTTCTCTATGATTTTGTCTGCTACGTTTAACCTTGATTCAAGATCCATAGAGCCCACAATTGATTTATCCGTTAGCCTTGGACCACTTCCTTATTAATTATTCTTCATTATAGATTCGTGTTCTTCCACCATTGCATTAACCGAAATGGTTGTTCAACTTCTTCAAAAATAGATAGCTCGGTCTCTACAAGCTCATTCATTAGAGCCATGTAGTGAGTGTACCTCTCCAGGTGATTCCTTTGCCCTGCACAAATTTGAAGGAGCTCGCACATTATCCGTAGCATCCTAAGGCTAATATACACCCTCTCCCCGGTTCCTTTTCTAACTTTTATGCATGGTTCATATTGAGTGGATGTCTCCACCGCTCCTCTCTACTAGATTTGTGGTTGCTCCACAAATTCATGAGGCTCCCTCCATTAGAGCTAAAATCTTCTCTTTGGTGGGATATGAAGCTCCCTCTCAAGAGAGCACTCGCATCGCTTTCTCTCAGCTAGCTTTTAAGTCCTTGAATAATTCGTTACAACAACATTGTCCTTAGATAATAGGTTTGGTTACAAAAAACATGATCATATGATGTCCTTAGATAATAGGTTTGTCTACAACAACAAAACATGATCATATGTGATTCTAGATGGTTTGGTTACAACAACAAAACATGATCATATGTGATTATCATCTAGAATTCGTTTCACAAACATTTACCTTTATACAACTTTTTAGTTGTACAGTTCGGCTAAATGAAATTTAATACTCTTATGTCACAACTTCTTAGTTGTAATAGGTTTGGTAGAGGCTACCATGATCTCATGTGCAACCGAGCTCATGTTTATGCCACTAGATACAAGTATGCTCTCATGTGTTGGTCTTTGTACTTATGATGCTCAGCATCATGTATGAACTCTTAAGGATGTTTCAGAGATGTTTTAGAGACTCAAGGGTTTGGCCAAACGGTGGCTCGTGTTATGTAAGCTACTAAGATCATATTAAAGCTCTAATTTTGCGTCAAGACAGCCGGAATCGGTTTTAAGATGTTTCTTCTTCATTAATTTCATGGAAGGTTACTAGTCGACTAAATCAATGCTCAACAAGTTTTGTGAAGGTGGAATTATTAAATGAGTAAGTAGGAGAAGTGGTGAAATTTGTTTAAAATAAAGAGCAAGATCGACCATTGTGAGTGAGTGAATATAGTAGATTAAAGAGAGAAGAGGTGACCTAGAGCACATAATGTTGCTGCAGGTAAAAATTGGAGGCATGCACACACAAAGATATACTATTGATATCAGAAAACAGTGTGATGCATGTAGAGTATTCAATCCTTAATGTTTGTAGATGAAGTGATCGATTCACATCGAGAGGTAGAGTTTGGTGCTGGGCTTGTGTGGAAAGTGGTTAAGTTATGAAAGACATGGATCAAAGATTATTGGAGCTCTATATAGTTTGATGGCCCTAGATTTTGTGTAGGGATTACTTATTGTTGTAGCATATTATCATGATTTGTTGCGTGTGGTTTCAAGTTTACATGTTGAATTTGTTGATGTGTAGAAATTTTTGATATGAGGATTCTCTATTTGGTTGAGTTGATGCTTTTTGAGATTTGGATTGATTATTAGATGATGTGATTTGAAGTATTGTTGCATATCCTTAGAGACCATCAAGTGAGTAGTGAGATTTTTTCATTAGAGTCATAGCTTATGCATACAAGGCAGGTTGGGTCGATTGAGGAGGTATCAGTTTGTTTGTTTGAGACGATGATGATACCAGATTATCAAAGAGAGAAAGTTGCTATCGTCGTGAGGGTCCAGCGGAAACATTGTGAAATATGGCCATAGGATCAAAAATCAGATAGTTTGTGAATAAGGGATGGATGTCTTTTTCTAATGGGTTGCAGCCAAGAGGAGGAAGTAGCATTCTCATAAGACATTGGGATTTGGGCAAGGCTTTTAGGGACAGGGGTCTCTAGTGGATGGGTGTTCACTAGTCGATGTCGCAAGAGAAATTCCTATCGACATATCCGTCTATGATTATGTAAATGATTTGTTTGATTAATGTAAATTGCAACAAAGCAAAATAAAGGGTGGTTTTTTCCTGAGGGAGGTTTTCCACCATAGATCCTTGTGTCCCCAGCATGTGATTGTTTGAAGATGCTACAGGTATTCATGTGATGACTATGATAGTCGTTATTTGATTTGATGGTTAATATACTACCTATATAATGTATAAATATGTTTATAACTTGAAAAATAAATAAAAAAGTTAAGAAACAAAGTCACTACCGATTCACCCCCCTACTCTCGCAGTTAGCACATTTCCAACAATTGCATCGTACACGTTGCCTTTGTTCCACCTTCACCATCGGAAGTTATATCATGGGCTATCAAGGATATACTTCGACATGGACTTCATGGATCAAATTATGACCAGGGATGCAGTGATTGCAAGCTTATTTTTATTGATCTGATGAAGATTTTTTTCTCTCATTAGAATATAATACATATGATGAATCAAAATGAGAAATCTAAGAAGACTATTTTGAAGATCTGCATTATATTGATGCATAGTAAGACACTCCAGAGTGCAAAGATATTAAGGGAGTGGTTTTAATTTATGTATGAAAGAGACATCCATATTTTAAATTATTAAAGAAACCTCACTCCATTCTTGAAGAAAATGAACATATTACAGAAGAGTCTACATTCATAAAAGAAGTAGAACCAATCATCTCTCAAGGAGATAGTGAGATCATCCATGAAAGCATTAAAATGAAATTACTGATCAACAGGTACCACATGAAGATACTTCGCTAAAGAAACAGATGTTGAAGAATGAACTACAAACCATACTATCTTGCCACCATCCCACCCACCACCCCTTGCTCACCGATCATTTTATGAAGAAAAATTTTGTCTAGAACCTTGCCATTACCCCCACCATCTAAGTCACAAAGTTAGTGACTTTTCACATGTGCCAAACGAGCATCAATTTTATCCAGGAAAACCTCTCGATTTCTATGCACTTTCCTTAACATCCTCTCTTGAGAGTGAGAAAATATCGTATTTCTCCACTTGTGTGTCTCTCAAGACTAAGACCAAAAGTATTCATTTTCCAATGTAAAGAGATTGTTTTTAAATAATATTTTCTCAATTGCAGTTATGGTCTACACCCAAACCAACGTATCGTATAACAACTTGAAGTATCACTAAGAATTACCTTTTCCTCTCCTAATTGTTTCTCTATCCCTTGACCATTCTGATACTGTGAATACATTGCACAGCAAGCCCACCGAGCTACAAGAGCAGCCTTTACCACCAGTCGAGCCCTTCCACCACCTCCTCCTACTCTATCCCTTCCTTGATTTAACATTATCGAGTCTTAGAATGGGATAACAGAATACTGTTATATGACTTCTCTTAAAATATGACAAATAATAACTCAACCCACCCTTCGCAATATGAGGAAACAAAGAAACCAACTCAACATAAAGAATAAACATACAAAATAATTAACCTTGGATGAATACCCACTAGAGAGGGCAGAGGGAAAAAACATCCACAACCACATACACTTCACCCCATACCATTGAACAAAAATATGCCACCATAGTATCAAGAGAAAATGGTACCCAGAGAACACAAACAATTATCCAATTTCCACCCTAACACTTGCTTTCCACACAAAGAGACCCATGGGAAATCGAATTTTCATGAAATCTCTAGCTACTCCCACCACACCTTCCTTATATCAAGAGAAAAAATAAAAATAGATCCCAAACCGAACTACACCAACGCTCCCAACAATTTCCCTCAAACCAAAGAAGATAATTTACATATAGAGACTTAGACTCAAGACCCTTAAAACTAAATTCTCTAACACTAAATAAGAGGCCAATGTAAAGCTAAGGTAACATGATATGGAAATGTACCTCATATGCACAAATTTTTAGACATACGTGAAGGTTGGGTGCTCTACTTGGAATCACCAAATAAGCTTCCAAGGTTTTGAATGACATGACTCCTTGATTATTGCACATTCTTCAAGTCACCCTATTTGAGTATGAACATGGTCCATATTGATGTCCTCTAATGTAGTTTCCTTCCATTAAGTCCACCTAGATTTGACTTGAATATCATGTATGGATAATGTAGCACCTTTGCCCTTTCTCAAGTCAGTCTAGGAATTTCATCTTCATACATTTGAGTTATTCTTGAATTTTAATATTATGGTTTATTTTAATTTTTTTTACCATGGAATTAAACGTTATAATTTCAAGAGGCCCAATATTAAACCCTAGTACCACTCTAACAAAAACAATGTATCCAGCATTCTATAAGACAAATATAATAGGAATTATAACTTAGCAAGAGCCGACTTCTACAAGAGTGGGGAGTCATCTTGAATATTACTTCACACAAAGATGTCCCTTGCTAATTTGAAATTGGGTGGAGGCAATAACAATCCCACGTGCCAACCACTTGGTCATTCCATGAGCAAACTAATATTACCTGCTTATTAAGCATATAAAAGGTCATGCATATATCTAAAAATATGTGTTATCTCTCCTATATAGAAATCCTCACCTCGGGGTGGATTAAGATAAGGATAAAATCCTAAAGGATAGGTGGATTAAATTGACCTCCAACAACATTTTCACATCCATATTTGCAAGTATTGAATATTAAGATGTATTTTTTGAAGAATGGCCATATTTTTCAATTTGGTCCTTCACCTAAGATTCAAGGTTGAGAGGTTCATACTAGAGAAAATAATTCTGAGGTAAATTTGGATCAAATTGTATTCTTCATATCATGAATTTTTTTATGAGGAAACTCAATTGTAGTCAGTGAACACTTAGAAACATTATTAAAGTCTTTGAAGTAACATGCTATGGAAAATGTAAATTTTCAATGTGCACAAATTTGTGTAAACAAAGTGCCTAACTTAACGAGAACATATGTTTTTGTCATTTTTTAGAATGTTATAAAAATAAGTCATAATTTTCATACAGATTTGAAAAAGTGTTGATGCGATACATCAACTTTTTTTTTGCTGAAAAGTGTTTATTTTTAATAATTACAGCAATCATGTACAACCCCACGCACTGAGATCAACAAATATAACTATTACTAAAAATCAAATACTAAAAATTTATGACATAAAGATATTAAATGTTTTTGTAACCAAAGCTATTACAACTAAAAAAGTTGTGACATAAAGGTATTAAAATGTTTGTAAAGAACAAATTTCTTTTGAAGATAATTACATATGATCATGTTTTTGTTGTTGTAATCAAACCTATTATCTAAAGGACACCGTTGTTGTAATGAATTATTGAAAAGGACCTAAAAAGTATCCACGAGATTGTTATAACCAAACCATTATATAAAGGACACAAATCTCCAAAAGAAAATAGACATAACTCAAAAATGTTGCTACTACAGTCATGGACTAGAAACCCGCAATAACAAGGTCAAACAACCCAAACATCACAAGTATTCATGAATAAATCCATGTACAATATATTTGATTCTACTGCAAGAAAATGCAATAGAATACAAAATAAATTACAAATAGAACATCATGGAAATAAGGCTGTCCTATTTCATTATCAAATCACAAAAATATGCTTACAAACATATTGGAAATAAAATAGCTAGGGTGCCGGTAGCGGTAATATTCGAGAAGAGATGGCAGTTGCTGCACCGAACTCAGGTTACAATGAGGCTCAGGTCGTCGACAGAGAAACAATGAGTTTCCTAAACATCCAAAAACTCAACTCCGAGAGATGAAGCGTTTAAAAATATGGGCCCCGTTTGGGTAAATTGGTGTTTCAACTTCGAGGACGTAACTTCGGCATACTATCTCCATTAGGGCTTCAAAATGCCTCCTAAAGTTCGAGACCCGAAAACGCTCAGAACTAGTAAGCGAAAAAAACTAAAAGAGACAATGGTAGAGCCCAATGGAATAGGGCGGTGTCACCAATATCCACCCGGATCATTCTTCACTAGAAGCAATGTCCCATTGCGTTGAGTTCATCCATGAGATGAGGAAATCTTCCTACGAATTTTGTCACCGGTGAACCACTTGCCTTGGTGGTGAGAGTTGGCCACCTTCGACAACCCAACACAACAGATCTTCTATTGGTGAGTGTTTGGTTTGCATGCCCACGAGATATACCGTGTGGCTCCGTTCCATGTGGGCCCTGCTTAACCTCGGGTGAGTTCTTCTCGCAATGTCGAGGTTTCTAATAGAGGTGGGAAGTAGGGGACCCATGTTAGTCCACATTGAATACCGGGTGCGTACACTGCTGAATGGTGGAACACTAAGCTTGAAGGCATTGTTCCTTGCCTTGGTGATGGGGGCACCATAACGGTTACCTGGAAAGCGTAGCACCTTATGGGGTCTAGTGAGGCGCTCCTTTTCCGCAAAATGTAGCCACACTTTTTCACCCACTCGGAAGTTGTGTGGAACTTGATGTTGATCATGTCGCGCTTGGGGCCAGCGGTCTTGTCTGCTCACGATGTCATGAACTCGTTGGCAGATGCATCAATGCGCTAATGAAGTTGCTCGTTTGTCGCTTGGATCGGACATGACCCGAATTGGCTTGAGTACGCAATGGCATGGCTACGTCATCAGACATAGCGGCCGGATCCCAAGCCCACCGAAAGGGGCTATGTCTCAATATCGTGGAGAGCTCCGTTATAATCGGTACAGCATAGGGAAGGCTCTCATCCCATGTGTGATTTTTTGAATTGCACATGCGCGTAATGTGCACAAATCATTCCCCGTTGACAACCTTTGTTCAGCCATCAAAGTTGTGGGATGGAAAGTTGTCGACTTAGTGAGCTTGGTGTTCAACATCGACTCGCAGGCCGACTCAAAATGTGTCGACAGGAACTCGCTCGTCGCGATCTCGATATGACAGATTGTGGGATCCCAAAGTGCACCCACACTCGTTCAAAGAAGAGTTTAGCAATGGCTTCGCCGTGATATTCTTCGTGTGCCGCCATAATGGCCATCTTTGGAGAATTTTCCATGACCACGAAAACATAGTCGTTTCCATGCTTAGCAGAAGGAAGGCCTAACATGTAATCCAAGGAGATGATCTCGGCGTCGACCAGGTGGGCAGCGAGCATAGAGCCCTTGCTTCTCGATGGTCAGTTTGCGAATGGCGCAAGTGTTGCAAGATCTCGATGTACTTCCCGACATCTTGTCGGAAGGTTCGCTCAATAAATACTTTCTCCGCAATATTGCCACCGTTTTCTCGACCCCAAAAAATGCCCGTGAAACTTGGCCGTAGTGTGCTTCCCATATCATCTTGGCACGTCATTGCTGAACACAAAAGTGTCCTCAGTGACATAATAGCAGACCCTATGAAAATTTGGAACTTACACAGCTCCCCAAGAGTGCCTTGTATGTGTGTAGTCGAATTCTAGATTGCTCTACAGAGAAGTGGCCAATCGTAAGTCTCATGCCCACAAGAGTTTAGAACGTGGTTATGGCCACGATCGATGGCTCGTCGAGGGCACCGCTATTGGTGTTACCTCTTCTGTACTTGATTTTTCAAATGAAATTGCTGTTGTAGATATGTGACCACTTCTATGGCGATTTTTCTCGCAACTTCCTCAATCGTATGAACCGCAGGGCCGTGTTCATGTGGATGATCGTCTCCTTTCCGGTGGCCGGTAATGCTTCCATTGTCACGGCCCGCACAATGGAATACATTTAGTTTGTCATAATGTGACACTTAGAACTCGTGCCTTCTAAAATGTCCTAACGATATGTCACTAGATGCCCCCCCGCGAGCAAGCACCGTCCCCCAATAGCATGGCTAGGAGGCACCGTTTCTATCCTCAAATGGTTGTTGTACCCAGTAATGTGAGCATTGGGGCAGAACAAAGAGGCGATGTTTCAATTTACGAATGCCTTCGCTATGGAGATTCTCCGACCAAAAGAATTTTGCTTTCGTCTCGGTGACTTAACTAAGGGCCAAGTGATGTGGAGAGAATCTCAATAAAAACTCGAAGTGTAGGAAATTAGCAAGACCCGCAAAGTCGCGTGCTTCCGTTAGGGTGGTTGGGGCTGACCAATCCCCCAAATGACTTGGATCTTTGGTCAGATCCACATGCACCCCCTCATCAATAATGTATCCCGTATATTGAACCCCGGGTCATGCCAAAGTGCACTTCTCCAAATTAGCACACAAATTGTGTTGCCAAAGTGTTTGGAGACTTTCAGGATGTGGTGGAGTGGTGCTCTTCCCAAGTCCTACCAAGATCGAATGTCATCCAAGTATACCACTAAAACAGCTATGAATGGACTAAGAGATGTCATCCATCAATCTCATGAAGGTTGTGGGAGCATTTGTCAACCGAAAGGCATGACGTAAGTTATTATCGAAAAGGCCTGCCGGGTTTTAAAGGAAATCTTCCACACATCGTAGGCTCCACTGGGTGTACCCCAGATACCCGTAATTCAAGTTTATCTTGCTGAAATAAATTTTCCCTTTGAGTTGGTCCGTAATAGTCAATACATGGGACTGTGTACCCACCTGGACAATGATCTTGTTCGTTGCTCGATAATCAACATGCAGAGTCTCCAAACCTATCCTTCTTCTCGTACCAACACCACCGGTGCTCCTGGCCACAAGGGCGAGAACTTGGCCAAATGTGACCTTTCGCAATGTGCCTCCTAACCGCCTTGATTTCACTGGCCTCCATAACATAACACCCATATAGACTGTCCTACTGGTAGCAGCACACCAAGGGTCAGCTCACGGGTGTTTGACTGCATACAGAGAGGCACCGTGGTGAGGTGAAAATGTCCCCGTACCCCTCCACAACCTTGTCCATTTGTTGTTGTTAGCACAGGAGCCATGTTCCGGAGGTCGTGGCCACAATATTCTTCTCTGCCCCGGGGTTACATCATCAGAAACAAACTTCGGTTTGGGAAATGAGCTTATCACATTTTTTTTTGGCGTCCAAAGAGATAGTGGTGCGTGGTACCTTTGCATTCAGAGCAATTTACTTCCCAAAGTAACAATAACAACGTAGAGCCGTGACTCATACACAACATGTCTCTTCCATAGCATGGTTGGCTCAATAATACATTAGAAACATCAATAGGAGAAAGCTACACAATACCTCATCCGTGAAGGGCTCGATTCTATAGGAAGAAACACTGCTATCGACGTTGCAGATCCCGTCCCTAGTGAAGCACCACAGTGTATGGTCGTGGGTGCGCTCGTGTTAGCAAGCCCAACCGCTTCACGACATGTGCTGAAATAAGATTCTTTTTTAGCTACCATTGTCGCATAATGAACCATAGCGGGGAACCCTACCCACATCCTAAGGAAGAGACGCCCGCCTCCTCCGGATATTCGGCCCTCCTTCGGATTTTCGTAGTGGCAATAGTGGCGTTGGGCTCTGCATCAATAATTCGCTTCCTTCGTCATTCACCTTATCGTTTGACCTGCAACGTAGCATGCATCTGATTCTCAAGCCCCTCATCTCGCCCACTCGCATCGTCGTTCTCGACACTCACTTGTGTTGTGAGTGTGGAGCTCTTATGGAACTCTCACCACTTTCCCGTGTCCTTATTTGGCTTCGTGTGTTGGTCTTTGCTTCATGTCTTCGGCAGGTTGTCTTGGGCCGCCATGCCTTCGCTTTGTCCTTGTCTTCCGTGGTTTGGGGAACCTTTCCTTGCTGATTCTCAGAGATCCAAAGTCTCGCTTTCCGTTTGGAATTTTCGTCCAATCTTGGTAGCATACCTATATGTCAAATATCGGCGAGGAGATGTCGAGAACCCATTTCTCCCCGAATGTATTCGTTACCACACCAGTCGAATTCCGATACCCAACTTTGTGCAATGGTATAGAACATTCGCTAGCTCATGCAATATCTTGATCCCTTTGTTGCCACAAGATGGTCCAATACGTACTTGTCCTCATAGCTCCCCACGAGATAGTATTGTTCCTTGATGGTGTTAGGGTCCCGAAAGATCATTTATCAAGCTATGAGTCAGGTAACATCAAAATCAATCTTTGGAGTCTAAGGACCTAGCCTTCTTGGACTTAGAGAGGTCTTCCTATTTGTGTAAGGGATATTTATGTTGTTTTGTGCTTCGATTTTAGGCTAGTTATGAAGTAGGTTTTTGTTTTTTTTTTTTTAGGTCAGGAGGGAACAGAAATAATCAAAGACTAAGATGGATAAAAATATTGTCATATTAACTGGCTATGGGGTCAAAAAGGCTTAAGAAAGCTTTCGCATGGTGATACAAGGTTTTTGAAGGCCGATTTGATCGATAGTAAAATGCATTCTGGATAAAATGGAGTGGGATGGACACGGTTGGGGAAGAGCAAAGGATTTCAAACATAAATAGTCCTAATAAAGCAATATAAATACAGTAGGTCATCCATTAATCATGAGAGATGTAACTATAAACGAAATAAATGCGTAGAAATATAACATTCAAGCAATATACAGAGATATATGACTCTTTAAATTTAGGAAATTTTCATCAAATCCCTTGGGGAAAGACAATTAAGATAAACAAATAACCCAATGACATTAGGGAAATGCCTAGACATAGTATTTCAAGCTTACCTGCACTTTGATGAGTTTGGTACAGTTTTAAGCAAAGGGAAGATCAAACACGAACTCCTTGTTCAAACTAGGAAAATCAAACAAATCAAAGAAAGGTTTCATAGGTGGAGCTATGACTAGCCATGAGGTTATGGCATACCGTGAATCATACTTAGCATGCATAAAACCATAAATGAAACAAGCAAACAATTTCTTCAGCTATTAAAGAGCAATCAAGTGATTCTGGATGTGAGCCAGAAGGAAGAAAAATGAAGCCACATAAAGAAACAAAACCGAGGTGCCTCCAAGGAAGCTGTCTCAAATCTATTCTCTACCTGCCTTATAGCAAGAAAGAGCATGAAATATGAACTAAACTAAGAAAGCATAACGTAGAGGGACAATACACCATTCTGACCAAGTCAAGGAATCAAATAATACTCTTCATCATCCAAAAACATTCAAGAAACTATCCAATGCATGACAAGCAAGTGTTTATATTCCAAGCTTGTATAACCACATATTGCTTCTATTCATCAAGTTCACCCTTGTTTACAATGAAGTATCTTGGAACATATATAGGCCAAGATGAGGGGAAACTTCCTAATGCAACTTTGCAAGTGCATTGGCCCATCAAAATATTCGATTTTGTCCTCGAGTTTCTGTGCCCAAGGCACAAAAATATCTAATAAAATATCTCAAAAATGATAAAAAAGGAAAAAAATTTGACTTTTCCTAACTAACCATGGCCAAAAATAGCTAAATGCACATGAGCAAAAGTCACTTTAAAAAAGTACATTTTTCACAAAAAAATACTTAAGAAAATATCACCAGAAGTCTTTGTGTTGTTGGCAACTTTTGGAAGCCTTCCCTGATGTTGGAACGAGGCCCGTGATGGCTCGAAACCACTGAATGTTCATTTTTTGAAAATTCTTAGTTTGGTCCAAACTGATTGCTGGAAGTTTGTCAAAAGCCGACTTGTGTGTAAAAACCCAAAAATAGAATTTGTTGATAAATGGGGTAGGAGGTACAAAAGTGAGTGTTTTTCGCCATTTGGAGGACCAAATAATCTTCAATTGATCTGAAAATTGCTGAGTAGATGTTTCCTGAAATTATGGTATCCAATGATACCATTTTCATCCTTTTGAAGATGTCCCACAGTAATGGCGTCTATGATTTTTAGCCAAAAAGCCCAAAAATGACAAAAAACCAAAACTGTTTAATTTCGCCTAATTTTGGCAAGCGTGACCCTTATGGGTTTTTAGAAACATGCCGAGAATCGTAGCTAAAATTTGGAGGCTTTGAGGTGTCTTCTTTCATTTTTGGTGTCGTACGCCTTTTGAGCTTCTCGATTTTTTCCTGTCGTTTCAATTTCCATCAAAGAATCGATTGAGCTTCTTATAGTCTCCGGTCATCCTTCCCTCAAGGTCCAAATATCTATTGGTCTTTTCCAACTTCTTTTCCATGATCATTCACCCTCTCGTGCCATGCTTCTCGATTGTTCTCTATCTCTTGGGCAGCTAAAGTAGTGAGAGGAAAAGATTGGAGAATGGTAGATTCTTCCTCCTTTTGTTTCTCTAAGGCTCTTCTTAGTCCCATGGTCCTCGGGCTCTTTCTTCTTGGCCGATTCTTCATCTCTCCGTCATCATTGAACTCACCCATGAGTTCTCTCCAACTTAATTTGTGCCTTGGAGGCCTTCTTTTGATACTTTCTTCTGATGGCCCATGTCTCATATACCGCCATGTGGACACTCATCCGTTTGTTTTCAGTGTTTGCAAAAAGTGATCGAGGTTTCTTAGACCTCTCTAGATCCGCCTTCAAAGCATCAATTTGTTTTTCTCTATTGATCAAGAGAGACCTTCAGGATTCGTGCCCTCATTGTCACTATCATCACTTTGGATCTAAATTATATCAAAGTCCCTCTCCTTCTCATGGTCGCTTTCTTTCTCCTTTCCCTTACTTTGGGTGGCCTCTTGGTCTTCTCCTCCTCTTGCGTAATTTGACAATGGGTTGCTTGGGAAACTTCCCTCGTCTTGAGGGCCCTAGTAACATTTGGAGCCATAGTTTGTGTACCTTCTTTTCCTTGATGTTCGAGGCTTTGTCACTTTTGGAGAAGAAAGCATGGCCCCTTTCCTAGGAGAGGCAAGCGAGCACATGCTCTATTTGTTCTTTGCCCTTGCTACTTCCCTCATCATCCTCGCTAACGTTTTTGAGTTTCTTTCATGAATGTTTTGACTATCATTGTGTTGCATATCATCACCGTGTTTTTCTTCATGAGGTCGCCTTTCCCCACCGTGTCGCACCTCCTCATCATGTTGCTCTTCCTCATCATGTTGTTGTTCTTCTTCATACCGTCGTTGTTCTTCATCATTTTTGTTCTTCCTCATCTTGCTGCCCTTCCTCATCATGTTGTTCTTCCTCATCTTGCTGCCCTTCTCATCTTGCAGGCTTCCCCTCCCCACTAATCATGTGTACTCATTTTTGGGAATGGGCTTACTTGAAGAAGGCAAGAGATGCCGAGTGGAAGGTGAAGGATGTAAAGGGGATGAAGGTACAATGTCGAAATCGGATGTGCAATGAAAGTGTCCTAAGAATTCCTTCTTCTCAAGTCGATGAAGAATGAAAATTTTGACAGAGGAATGATGAAAAGGCAAGTCGACTACTAAGAAGGAGGTGTTTTCTAAACAAGGAGGCCATCTTTCAATACTTATGGAGGAAGAATGGGGAGATTTAAAAATTGGACTCTTTTGAATGTACGAGCAAATCCTGGGACATAAGTATAGACCCGGAAAATATTCTCTCGCATGTGAAATATTTCATGATTATCTTCTATGAGGGGAGCATAACTTAGTCAACAAGATATGAGAAAGGAAAGATGGATGGGCATGTATCTCTATGCTCTCGGTTTCAGTGTCTGCATTGCTTCAGTCTAGTGGCTCGTTTAAACCATTTTTCTCCGACATAACCCGATTTTGATGGCTTTGAAATGGATCTAGGAGAAAAAATTGAACCAAGCCTCGCTAAAATTAAAGTGTTTCCCTTGAAATCTCAAAGCACAAAGATTTGTCAAGGGGAGATAGCTTTTCACCCTCCTCGCACCTCGACAAAAATCCAGACATCCAACCTCATGAAAGTTAAATAGGACCGATGGATGAGCATTTACTCTTCAATCGAAATAGGTTAAAACCTCTCGTGAAGATCACTTCTACCTGCCTTGCCCGGGGAGGAATTTTTGGATACTGTCGATTGACAAAAACAAGTTGTCTCAAATGGTCCTTGAAATGGTTTCTACACAACACACCTCGTCCTCCCTGCCGCCGTCGTGCTCTCTTTGATGCCAATCAAACAAGTATTTGTCAATTACAACCAAAAAAAAATTTATCACCGTGTTTGGGAAAATAACTCGAAAAGATGTGCTTGTGGTTTCTCGTAAAGAAAGAACTTCTTGTGTTCGACAAAAACACTTTTCTCCAAACACCTTTCTTTTGTTGTTCACTGCTTCACAAAGCAAGCAAGACAACTCCTGTACCGACTTGAAAAAAACTCTTCAACACACTTTGTTTTCGAACTCGGTGGCTGCAATAAAAATTCACTATTTCACAAACACAGAGGACGTTTTACATGACCAAGCCTTCACCTTATAACTTGTTTTCCCCTTTGATTTTGCAGATAAAAGTTTTTTTTTTGTTTTAAAAATGTTGTGAGGACCTTCCCGCCAACTCGAGACCTCTTACAACTCGTATTTCTATCTAGTAATTTGTGTATGGTTTTCACTATTATTAAAGGTGTTTAAGGCCTCGTAAGACTCGATAAAAAAACACCCCACCTATCACCGTATTAACTTCTACAATCACAACAACAAACTCTTAATTTTCGACCAAACCCCACCCCCTTTCACACTATTTTTTTCCTTTTGAGAAAATAAAGAACAATACCCCTTTAATATTTCAAAAACTACCAAGAAGCAATGGAGAATACCTTGAATAATGCTTATGGACCTTTTTTGATAGATTGAGCACCTCAAAAGAGTCTTTAAAGGCATTTCTGATGTTTAAAGAGGAGCGCACGTTCACCGAAAAGAGCATCGTGCAGAGGGGTGCCTGCCCACCCCCGCGCGGGTGAAAGTGCGCACAGTGTGCCGCACGTTGCTGTGTGCGCCGCACAGCCATTGAAACTTCGTTTGCGTCAGCAAGCGCGCAAAACCACGGCGCGTCGTTGTGCTTGAAGCCTTGAAAAACTTGGAATTTGCTCGAAATTTCTTGTTTTCTCCAATGAACACTTAGGGAGCGTTGTTTGTGTTTTGAAATTTGAAAATGAGACTTTGCAATGGTCTCCTCCGCCTTTTATATGAAATAAAATTCAAATGTTCTTATATCATGCTTTGGAGGGTCGTGGAGACATGGAAAAGGCTCTTTGTTTGTTGTTTACCTAATCATCGTTTTTTGTAATTTCATCACTTTTAAAACGTTACAAAGACCCATCTTTGATCAAGTTAATAAAAAATTGTCATGGACAACTTCTTCAAGGACACCATAGTCATGACTTTTCTGAATTAAAGCAAACTCAGAAGATCTTTTCACTATTTCTTCATTAAGAAAATAACCGTCACCTTTTCCGCCTCTATCCTTAAAAAAGGTAATCGCTCCGGAGAAATATCAAAGACTCGCCGATGCATCCTTATAAATGATATTTTCTCGATCCGTGGGCAAAACCATAGTTGCATTCATCGAGGCTTGACTTCTATATTTGCTGATCAAGGAAAGAGGCCTTTAGAGACTCTTGGTGCAATCATATGCAACAATAGAGTTCTTTTTTCACATGTTCACAAAAAGGTTCAGTTTATGGCCGTAGTATGCCTTGTTCCTTTGAATGATGTATTGGACTTGAACCATGGTGTCATGGACTTGAATCATGGTGTCACAGTTTTTCCTCATAAATACCGTCTCCGTATATTCATTTGCAAAAATATCTTCTTAAAAAAGGCTTAATCTATATTCTTTTCATTTTGATGAGGTTGTTCTAAGTTTGGGCATATCTGTACCTCGCATTACCCTTCGAAGGAGACCTTTGATAGAAGAAAAACAAAGCTTCTTTGAATACTATAATATCACCGCTAATAATCGCTTTAACAACATTTTTCCACTCATAATCATCCCATTGTTTCCCAATGCACTTCAATTTTTTTCTTTTCAACAAAGAAACTATGTAAGCATCCGATACACCATCGTTAGTGGTTTCATCTATTGGAGAAAAGGTGTTTAAAATTTTTTTTTTTTTAGGTACTTGCAGCATTGTTAGCCTTGTGCCCTTTGAATGAGGCTACATCTTCTCGTTTTCTCGACCCTCTCTATTGTTAAATGAAGGAGGCCATGATAATATTCCCAACCATCTCGCATGTTTGGAGGAGGTTTGCAACAAGTGACCCAACCATCTCGCTCATGTTTATGAGGTTTTTATAAAAGTGACATTTTCATCCCTTTTCAAACCGTGTCATCTTCCCTTGTAATGCCTACCGCTTAGGGGGCGATCGCTGCGTAGGTAACAAAAGTGAAAAGTTGACAATATGCTATGAGAGGCATTCTTCCGAGATATGTATCCCTGCTTGTTGAAATACCCTTATGCATCTTTAGAAAACTAGAAGCAACCCGCACTTGTATCTCAGAGTATTACTTGCTAGTTATAAGTCACTAACCTTTTCGACCGTGTTCTCAGGAGTTCATTGAATTACCTCTCTAACTAGTACTTCGTATCCCAAAGCTTCGAAACAACATGAGAAGCGCTTGCTCCCCCATGTTTAGTTTAACAATGTCTTCCGGAACACCGTACTTTTTCTTTCTTTGAAAAAGACATTGAAACACTATACAGCAACACAATATGAGTTTGGATTTCTGAAACATGCACCGCAAGACACCAAGACTTGTTACATAAGTATGACCTAAGGATGTATCAAACTTTGTTTGCAGAATAGGAAGCCATCTATGATTGTCAGTGTTAGAAAGTAGTTCTTTGCTTGTGGATAGTTTTCCTCAAGGAGGATTTCCCAAAGCGCCGCCGCCCAACTTAGGGGAGATTTTTGAAAAATTTGGAGTATTCTCTTTGTACATCAGATCCCAAGATGAGATATGACCGTATAGTAGCCAACATTCTTATCAATCCCGCCTGTTTAATGAATGAGCTTCGGGGATGAGGGTGAATGACAATATGAATTTAGCTTATGATAGCTGATGGAAAAGTTTGTATGAATGAGACTAGCTAGGCCAATTAGGTTTTTTCTCATCACAGTCAGATTGAAAAGGTAGGAGGAAAAATGTTTATGGGTGTTTTCTAGTTGAAAATTTTGAAAATTCTGGAGATCACCGCTAGAAAACTTGGCTTCAAAATCAGTCATCACTGTGTGAAAATAATCAAGGACTAACAAAGGGCTCCGATTTGGGGAGGGCATCTCCTTTTCAGAGGTGTCCAGACTTCAAATCTCATTCCCTTGAAGACCAGTTGCCTTTTATCCATTGGCACAAATTTCTTTCTTCCTTGATGCTACGCTCTCTGGAAAATTAACAAGATGATTAGCATCAAAGTCATTTCTACCTAGCCCACTATATTTCCTAACATTTTTTCTTCTTTCGGTGCATTTGGACTAGCAACCCTTTGACATAATATTTTTGTAAAATGACACTATCTAATTCTACACTTATATCCACCGGTGTTCGTACTAAGCTAATGAACTCCTTTGTTTCTCTACATATACCTGATCGAATGTCAAGTTTAAGATGTTTGACAGGATTTTATTCTCTAATCTAAAACATGAAATTGAAAAATGACCAAATCAAGATTAGATAGTCCGATTTGTCATGTACTTGTGCCATGAAATACAAGTCGCACACAAATATTATTTTTCATAAAATGAAATCTAGAAAATCGTGGCCAGGATACATGCTTTGTTTTTCATCCCTCGCTCTTTCGTTCTTTTGAGCATGTGGAACCGTATCTTTTCCTAATCTATTTTCTTTTGACAAGTCAAGCTTACACAATTTGACTATCTTTCCTCTCACTAACTTATCAACAAATAAATTTAAAACATGTTTAGTTATGATTGTGCTGTATAACCCAACAAGACATTTTGAGCACTAGTAGCGCATTTAGACTCGCGCGCTTTCGAATGACTATTTTTTGGAACATGAGGCTTTTCTATTTTTTCAAACCGCCCTCTTTTTCTATTTTTCTATTTTTTTTGAATTTTTTGTTTTTTGATTTTTTTTATTTTTCAAATGTCAATGGTATATACAATGATTGAAAATGTTTTAACCTTTTAAATCTTGGAAATGGTGAAACTTAATCATCTTATCTTCATAAGGATCTCCAACACTCATGGTCCACTCAGCTCTTGAAAAGAAAAATTTGGAAAATTTTCTCTTTCAAGCATGACATAAAGATTCATGCATGAATCTCTAAACAACCCCGTATCTTCCCGCTATACCCTTTTTATACCCTCCTATCTCCACTTCTCCTTTTGTTGTACATCTTTTTCAAATAATGCAGATATTATTTGTCATTTTTGAAGTATATGATGACATCATCAAGGGTATATCAGAATGCAGAAATTTAGAACTCGGAAACATGGATTTTAGAAAGCTTGTTTTTGGTGTCCGTGGTTTTGCACTCGTAGGTTTGAAGATGGAACTACTTCCCCAAAGACAGATTTGAAGAATTATTTGAGTTGTTCGCTTTGCAAAGGAATTATTTGGAAATATCCCGAAACATCATTTTGCAAAGACACATGATTAAAATCATTTATCATTGGTATGTCATGAATATCTGAGCAAAGAAGGATGTAGTTTCTATCACAAGGGTGTGTTAGTATTTATAAAATCAAAACAGATCCCATGACCATCCTGTTTATCTTCGACTACTATTGTTTGGTCGAAGATTTTTTGTATTTTCTCGTCGAAGTTGTTTCTTGAGTGATTTCAAAGGTGATATGCTTCTCCCCGTTTTCTCTACATGTAGTAATATCTTGAACAATCTTGAAAATTCTAGCGCTTCTAAGTCTTTGGTGGAGTGACAGTAATGTTAGCTAGTTCAAGCAACTGCAGTATTTGAAGGCAGCCATCATATCCTTTCATAAGAAGTTTATCAGACATTTTTCTCTCGATCTTTGGCCTATGGCTACAATCGAAGTTTCATATTCAAAGGGGTAGAGTTATGAGATGGTAAATCTTTAAGGTATGGTAAGAAAATTAAGCTCCTCGCCCTCGATTTCCAAAAAAGGTTTGTGATATGCAAGTCTTCTAATGCCTTTGTTCAAAAAAGTCTCCTTGAAGTGTTATTTCGATGTTTGCCTATGGTTTGAGCATTTTGCTTGATGGTATATATCATTTTGTGCTTCGCTCTATTTCTCGTTTCAAAAGACTAACTCTCTTTCCTCAAGACATAACCGCTGCCATGATCATGATAATTTTGAGTGTCCAGCTTTGTCACAGATAACTTGGGGTAGTTGATGTGGTGGGTCTAAGTTTGTTTCACCCTCCCGGCCTATTCCTCAATGTTTTCATCGTTGCAAAAAATGAAGGAATTCAGATCCGAATGCAAGGAGTACACTGTGACGTGTCCGGCCTTTCTTGGCTACCGATCATATACTTCATGTGTGATTTCGGGAGCAGAGTATTCTAGTATGGTTA
This sequence comes from Pinus albicaulis, assembly GCA_034641835.2. NCBI lineage: Eukaryota > Viridiplantae > Streptophyta > Pinopsida > Pinales > Pinaceae > Pinus > Pinus albicaulis. The sequence continues at coordinate 971,429,514 of CM076579.1, forward strand.
AACACAGAATAGTGGCACAGGGAAATATCAAGTTAAATATTTCCTCGTTTTCAGCTCCCCCAAGATCCGGACAAAAGCATTCCATACTTGAGGGATGTCTACTACCACCATGTCCATGACTGTGTGTTTTGGTGTGTACTTGGGCCAAACGAACAAAGATCTTCGATTAAGCCTAGACACTTGACTCTACTTGAATCAAAGGAATATAAGCCCATAGGTCTTCATATTTCTAGGCCTACTCTTCCATTACCACCTTGGCATGAGATTATGCGAGGCCTTGAGGCTCACATGGCATCGTGTAGACTTGGTCATGTATATTCGGGGATCGATGTAAAAGAAAAGAGTGGTTCCTTCTCGAATTCCATTCTATTTTTGGTACCAAACAACACTCTTGTGGGTGCCATCGCCCAGATTTAAGGTGTTTGCATCATTTCCTACATTCAGGACCTTTAGCACTTCTTGGGATTTGTAAGAGTTTTGGGCAATAAGTTTTGTGAGAGGTAAGTAAGCATCTTTATTTTGGTATCTTCACCTTCAAAACCGAAGGGTGTTTGTAGTTTAGATAGGTTTTCTTCTACTTTTTCAGCCATGACTTTTTCTATTTTCTTCTTAATTTGCCGACTCTCGTTGGGGGATTTTTTCAACACATCCATCTCGTGAATCTTGTGTAGAGGTACTAGGACAGCTCGGAGCCAAGGTTTGTTTGAATAGCGTTATCTTTGTTTTGGTCAGTTTTTCTTGACCATGGTTTTGTTGCTATCCACCGGCTTCTTTAAGGATGGTATCAAGGGTTTTGTTGTCCGAGCTACCTTTTCGGAGTTGTCTTGGCTTTTTCTCGATTCTAAGATCATACCTGCCTCGTGAGCTTCTATTATGGCATTCTAAAATCTATAGCAGGATCTTCTTGATCTTCATAGTTGGTTTCATTTTTTGATTCGCAGAGAAGAAAGCTTGTTCTTCTTCTCGTGAGGTAAACCTCACTTCCGTTATCGTAACCTACTGTGTTCAAATGACTTTCATCAATGGGCTTTGTATCCCTTCTATCCTCATCAACATAATTTTCATTAAAGGGTGGCCTAATTGGCTGGTCAGCTTTCCCTTGGTTTGTTTTGAGGTTGTTCTCGCCAAATTTTCGGGTTCCCGGCTTTCCGTTTGAGGGTCGGCTGGTTGTCCCTAAGAGGTGTCTTTTCGGGGCCTCATATTTTTCCCACATTTCGCTGGCGGATCTAACCAAGTCATCTATTCGAGATCTAAGGAAGGCCAAAGGGGAGACCTCATCCCGCATGTGACTTTCCTTTCTAATCTAGTCCCAGATCTCTTCTGCCAAGTTGGCTTCGCTCTTATGGCCGCTTGCATTTCCTCTAAGGTTGGGGGGTCCTCGTCTCTTAGTTGATAAGTCATGTTTGGGTCGAAACCTTTCAAATTTGCTAAAAGCTGAGCCAAGTGGAGGTTTGAAGTGAGGCGGGAGGGCTTTATAAACACCGTTGAACCTCGGTGCAAGTATTCTTGGACACTCTCCCCATTTTCCTTTTTAGATTTTTATACTCCGAATAGGATTTGGAATGGGATTATTTTTTATTTCCTACTTATTTATGAAGTTTTGGTAGAGTTCTAGGAGATCGTAAGATGTTCGAGTTGCTCTAAATCATTTTTTGGGTTCTCCGCCTGTGCTTTGGGCAAACATCCTCATTCTTTATAGTCTCATCTTCTATTTCCATGTATTCAAAGGCATCGCTAATTCTATCTACATGTTGTTGGCGGTAGTAGCCTCAACTTCCTAAAGAAAGTGCGAGATTTCGGATTGATAGTCATTTTTTAAAGGAGCCAGCTTCGAGGCCGCAACACCAAGGGTATACCAGTTGCCATGGCGGGAGCTAATGGATGATGTACAATATGAGGGTCAGAGATGAGCCGAGATGACTTGAACAAGAGGGTTTGGATGGGTGTCGCGATGTACTTGGGCTAGTGATCCGATTTTGACAGATTCGGGGTGGTAGGAGCCAAAGTGATGGAGAAGTCGAAAGTCGTGAGGTGTAGTAGGTGAGACTTCTCTATCAGGACTCAGGAAAATTCAGGGGCTCAAGATCACTGTTTACCTTACTTTGTGACTGCTTATGTGCTTTTTGTTGATTTTAAGTCAAATGGGGAATCCCTAAAAGGATCCGAGGTGTTTAGGTACTGATTTTTCTTTTATGGATGGACCTATCGCAGTTAAGTTGCCAGCTTTCGAAAGCTTGCCGCTTAATCTTCTTCCGGGGTCATCTACTATGACAGGATTTGGGTCCCAAGGAGATTCGGTACAGATTATTTGTGAAGCCAAATTTCGAATTCAAAGTTTAGAGAGGATAGTATTTGTGATTGTTTTGGACAATGGCTCCTCTAGGGGTTTTGCTATCAGAAGGATGGTCAAAAACAAAAATGAGGGCTAATGAGTCGGCCAGGTGGATTTATTTGAGAACTATGGTCCACCACCAAAACTATCAAAGATGCTTTTGAAAATTTCTAGCAAAATTCTGAGGTGAAGACTTGCAAGGAAGAAAGCATACTTGGTTTCAACAAATACAGGGTCGTTCGGACAAGATAATGGTTCTATTTGGTAAGTTTATTTCGTTTATCTCGTATGTTTTGGTGAAGTTATCTCTCAATCACTAAGTTATTCTTAGTTTGTCACCGATCACAAATTTTGCACCATGAGTCTTAAGCTTTTGAAAGGATGAGTCAACATAAAGGTATGGTTTATGAATTTTTGTTTTTATGGAGTTTTTAGGCCGCTTCATCGGAGGCTAGTGGAGTCACCAAGGGAACTTGGTTGTTTTTGTAGAGATGTAGCTATGGTCCACCACCAATAACTAGGAAAAGCCAACTGGGATTTTTGGGGTTTTCCTTTGTGCTTTATGTGCGGCCTATGGTTTATTAGAGTGTTTTAAACTCAACACCATCACTTTGATAGGGTGGTGAAAACAAAAAAAGAGTTTACTCTAAAATGATCTCATGGACCGGCTGTTCGTTTTTAAATTTTGAAAGACTAATGAATCTACAAGAGTTTGCTAGATCGTTATGCACTTCCGGGCTAGTCCCACCGTGATCACTATTATGTTAATAAGCGGTGGGATAAGTCAATCGTATAGTATTCCAAGGTTGCTGAAAATTTTAGGGGAATCTAAGCTTGTTTATCACCCGCAGTCCCACCGTGATTGCCAATATGTTAGTGAGCGGTGGACAATTCCCCAAAAGATATTATTCTCAAAGGCCCCGAAGGTTTAGGAAATCTGCTTGTTTATCACTCGCAGTCCCACCGTGATCGCCATTATGTTAGGCTTCCTCGTGATTTGGCCGATTGGCAAGCCAAGGACAGTAACATCAAACCAATCTTTGGAGCCTAAGGACCCAGCCTTCCCGGACTCGTAGAGGGCTTCCTCTATTTGTGTATGGACATCTTGTTTGCTTTCGTGTTTCTAATTTTAGCTGCTATGAAGTAGTTTTTGGTTTTGTTTTAGGTTTGTGAGGGATGAACTGATCAAAGACTATAGATAAAAATATTGTTAGATTACTAGGCTGGGGTTGAAAAGGTCAAGAAAGCTTTCGTATGGTGATACAAGGTTTTTGAAGGGTTGATTTGATCGGTGTAAAATGGATCTTTGGGTAAAATGGAGTGAGAGTAGACACCAAGTTTGTGAAGAACAAAGGCTTTCAAACATAAATAGTCCAATAGCTAACATAAACATGGTAGGGCTAACCATTAGTCATGAGAGATGTAACTATAAACCGATAAATGCATAGAAATATAACATTCAAGCAATACATAGAGATATATGACTCCTTAACTTTAGGAAATTGCTATCGACTTTGGGGAGACAATCGAGATAAACAAATAACTCGAATTACTATTAGGAAATGCCTGTATATAGTATTTCAAGCTATTCCGCACTTTGGTTGAGATTGCATACTAGGCAAAGGGCAAGATCAAGACAAGACCCTCCTTGGTTCAAACTAGGACAATCAAACAAATCAAAGAAAGGTTTCAGCAGGTGGAGCTATGAATAGCCATGAGTAAGCAAAGAAGGGCCATGAATCATACTTATCATGCATAAAACCATAAATGAAACAAGAAAAAATTTATTTAGTTATCAAAGAGCAATCAAGGATTCTTTGATGTGACTAAGAAGGATGAAAACATAGAAGCTATAAAGAAACATGAAACTGAGGTGCCTCCAAGGGCATGTCTCAAATCTATTCTCTACCCGTTCCTATAGCAAGCAAGAGCATGAAATATGAATGAAAACTAAGAAACATAATAGAGAGGGACACTATACCATTCTACCAAGTCAAGGAATCCAACAACAAATTCTCTTTCATCATCCAAACATTCAAGAAACTATCCAATGCATGAGACAAGTGCTTTTTCCAAGTTTGTATAACCACATATTGCTTCTTCATTCATCAATTTTAGCCTTGCTTACAATGAAGTATCTTGGAATACATAAAGCAAGATGAGGAAAACCTCCCTAATGCAACTTGCAAGCTCATCGCTCCATCAAAAATATCTGACAAGTTGTCCTTGAGGCTTTGCAGCCCAAGGCACAAAATATCTACTAAAATATCTCAAAAATGTTAAAAAGGAAAATAAATTGACTTTTCCTAACTTACCATGGCCAAAAATAGCTAAACGGCACATGAGGAAAAGTTTATCTTTAAAAAAGTACTTTTTTCACAAAAATACTTAAGAAAATATCAAAGCAGAAAGTCTTCTCGCCTTGTAAGTAACTTTGGAAGCCTTCCGATGTCAAAACGAGGCTCCGTGACTACTCATTGGAAAGCTTTGAATGTCTATTTTCTGAAAATACTTATTTTGGTCCAAACTGACTACCAGAAGTCTATCAAAGCTTACCCCGTGTGGTAAAACCCAAAAAATAGACTTTGTCACAACCAAAGGGAAGAGTGTGGAAAAGTGAGTGTTTTTCGCCATTTTGGGGACTAAATTCATCTTCAATTGATCTTAAAATCGTTGAGTAGATGCCTCTGAAATTATGGCATCCAATGATGCCATTTTCATCCTTTGAGGATGTCCCAAACAGAAATGGCGATGCCCATGATTTTTAGCCAAAAACCCAAAAATGACAAAAAACCAAAACTTGTTGAATTTCGCCCAAATTTGGCGAGCATGACCCTCAAGGGTTTTCAAAAACATGCTGAGAAGTTGAGGCCAAAATTTGGAGCTTTGAGGTGTCTTTCTTCAATTTTGGTGCCGGGCGCCTCCTTTGAGCTTCCTTGAGTTTTTCCTGTGTGGCCTTCGATTTCCATTGGGCGAATTGATTGAGCTTCTTATAGTGCCTGGTCATCCTCCTTTGAAGGTCCAAATATCAATTGGCATTTTCCAACTTATTTTCCAAGTGATCGTTCACTCTCTCGAGCCATGCTTCTTAATTGTTCTCTATCTCTTGGGTGAACAAAGTAGTGAGAGGAAGGGATTGGAAAAGGGCAGCTTCTTCCTCCTTTTGTTTCTCAAGGGCTCTTCTAAGTCCCATGGTCCTTGGCCTCTTTTTTCTTGGCTGATCCTCATCTTCGCTATCATTGAACTCGCCCATGAGTTCTTCCAACTTAACTTGCGCCTTGGAGGTCTCTTTTTTATATTTGATGGCCCGTGTCTCATATACCGCCATGTGGACACTCATCTTTTTATTTTGTGTTTGCAAGAAGTGATTGAAGTTTCTAAAGCTCTCTAGATCTATCCTCAAAGCATCAATTTGTTTTTATCTATTTATCAAGAGAGTCTCTAGGATTCGGGCCTCATTTTCGCTATCATCACTTTGAATTTTAATTATGTCAAAGTCCCTCTCCTTTACATGGCTGCTTTCTTCTTTCTCCTTTCCCTTGCTTTGGGTGGCCTTGTTGGTCTTCTTCCTCTTGGGTAATTCGACAATGGGTTGCTTGGGAAATTTCCCCTTGCTTTGGAGGGCCCTAGTAACATTTGGAGTTATAGTTTTAGGCACCCTTTTCCTTGATGTCCGGGGCTTGGCCACTTTTGGAGAAGAAAGCATGGCCCCTTGCCTAGGAGAGGCAGCTAGCACATGCTCTATTGGCTCTTTTCCCTTGTTACTTTCCTCATCATCCTTGCCACTGTTTTGAGTTTCTTCATGAATGCTTTGACTGTCCTCTTGCATGTCTTTTTGAGGGCTGCCCTCTTTACTCTTGCCTTTGCTGTCTCTAGGACTTTGAGGCTTTGTCTCTTCAATGTTTTGGGCTTCATCTTCATCTTTTTTACTGCTGTGAGGGCTACCAATATCCTCATCAAAATGCTCAATTTCCTCATCATTTCCCTCCTCACTGTTTTGAGTTTCTTCATGGCGCTGCTCTTCATCACTGTGCTGCATATTATCACTGTGTTCTTCTTCACCTTGCTGCCCTACCTCACTGTGCTATTTTTCACTTTGCTGCCCCTCTTCATCATGCTCTTCTTCCCCTTGCTGCCCTACTTCATCATGCTGTTGTTCATCATCATGTTGTTGTTGTTCAGCTTCATTTTGCTGCTGTTCATCATCATGTTGTTGCTCATCTTCATCATGCTCTTCTTCTTGTTCAATCATGGGAAATTTGAGCTTCTTGGGAATGGGCTTACTTGAAGAAGGCGAAGGATGGTGAGTGGAAGGTGAAGGAGATGCATGAAATGAAGGAACAGTGGCGAAATCTGGATGTGCAATGAAAGTGTCCCAAGAGATTCCCTTCTTCTCAAGCTGATGAAGAATGACAACCTTGATGAGGGAATGATGGAAAAGGCAAGCTGACTGCTAAGAAGGAGGTATTTTCTGAATATTGGAGGCCATTTTTTCAAAACTTCCATGGAGGAAGAAGGGGAGATTTAACAATTTGTCTCTTGTAAAATGCAGGAGCATCCGGACATGGTAAGCATAGACCCGGGAGAACGTTCCCTCGCAAGTGAAGTATTTCATGACTATCTTCATGAGGGGAGCATAAATTGTCAATAGATATGAGAAAGGAAAGATGGATGGACATCTATCTCTGTGCTCAGGCTTCAAAAAGGGTTTGTACTATTCTGAGTCTAGGTGGCTTTGTTTAAACCACTTCTCTCTGACATAAGGGATCTTGGTGGCCTTGGAAATGGATCTAGGAGAAAACTTGAAATCCAAGCCTGCCAGCTGAAAGTGTTTCCCTTGAAATCTTAAAGCACAAAGATGTGTCAAGGGGAGATAGATTTTCACCTCCTGCACCCTTTGACAAAACTCTAGACATCCAACCTCATGAAAGTTAAATAGGACTGATGGATGAGCATTTACCTCTTCAGTTGAAACAGGTTCAAATCTCCTGTGAAGGTCACTTCTACTATCTTGCCTAGAAGGCATTTTGTTTTGGATGTTCTTTGTTAACTAACAAAAACAAGTTGTCTCAAATGGTCCTTGAAATGGTTTCTCAACAACACCCATGTCCTCCTTATAAGTCAATGTTTTATCCTCTTTGATGCCAATCAACAAGTGCTTGTCAAAATGAAAATCAAAAAGTCAATTTATCACTGTGCTTGGGAAAATGTCTTGAAAGGTGTGTTGGTGGGCTCCTGGTGAAGAAGGGACTCTTGTGTTTTAAAAAAAACAAACACCCTTCCCCCGAACAATGTTCTTTTGTTTATTCACTGCTCTTCACCAAGTAAACAAGACACCTTCAGCTATCTTGAGAAACCTTCCAATCACAGACTCTGATTTTTGGACTATGGGGGCTGCACAAAGTTTTCTTTTTCACCATACAGAGAGGACACTTTTAAAATGACAAAGCTTTCACAATATGGTCATTGTTTCCCCTTTGATTTTGCAGACAGAGTTTGTTCTTGCTTTAACACTGTTAGGACACCTTCCAGCAATTATGGGATCTCTACAACTCTGCTTATCTGTCTTGTAATGTGTGTATGGTTTTCACTATTCTTAAAGGAAGTTAAGGCCCTTTAAGACTGATAACAACACCTCTTTCCTATCACTGTACTAATCCATGGCATTCGTAGCAACAAGACTCTTTAATTTTTTACCAAAGGCTCTAAACTTTAATCACTGCCTTTCTCTTGTGCCTTTTAAATGACAAAATGCCCCTAAAACTAGTGTTAAGACACCTCCAAATTGATGAGACCCCCAAGCACAAGAAAAATTTTCTCCAATTTTGACAAAACTCTGTCTCATATATCACTATCTATCTCATGGTTTTTAGATGATGAAATGGTTTAAAAAATCATTATCTCCTTATAGCAAAACACGTCTTCAAAATTCAAATTTTACCATGAGATGATGAAAAATACCTTAATAATGCTTGAGGGCCTTCTTTGATTGGTTGAGCAGCTCTCAAAAGAGTTTTTTGAAGGCATTTGGGTGAGCGGCACGTTCACAAGAAAGAGCGCCGCGCAGTCGGGTCAGCCTCGGGTGGTGGGTGAATGGGCGCTACAGGCGCGCCGCGCGCCACTATAAGCGTGTCGCGCAACAGTTATAACCCTTTGTAACTTCGCTCATAGGCACGTTGTGCAGGCTTGAGGCCTTGAAAAAACTTGAAATTTTCTCGAAGTCTCTTGCTTCTCCAATGAACAGCTTAGGGGAACGTTGTATGCATTTTGAATTTGCACAATGGGACTTTGCCAACGGTCTCTCCACCTTTTAAAGTCGAAAATTTCAACAACCTTTTGAAATTACTTTGTGAGGGTTTTGGATGCCTTTTGAAAAGGCTCTTCGTTCATAACAAAACATAAAGCAAAATTATTTTTAAAACATAACAAAGACTCATATTAGACCAAGATTTAACTGTTGTGGATGCTACTTTTGAATGACCATAGTCATGGCTCTTTTTGAAATAAAAAAGGCTCCTTTAAGAAACAAAACCCTTTCACTGCCTTTTCACTATTTCTCATTAAAGAAGAAATTATGTCACTGTTTGCCTATTTCTGACCTTTAAAGGAAACCCTACTCAAAGCCATAACAATGATTGTAGATGCATCCTTTGAATGATATTTCTCTTTGACTGTGGGTGAAACCTTAGTTGCATTCACCTAGGTTTGACAAACATATATTTATCAAAAAGGAAATCCTTTAAAGACCCTTCCTACAATCATATGCAACAGCAAGGTATTTTCACATGTTTCATAAAAAAGGCTTTTGTTTGTGACAGTGGCATGTTTCATTTCTTTGAATGTTGTCCCTCAATTTAAAACACATGTCATTCCCTTTTCTTCACACCTACTGTCTCTGTGTGTTTATTTGCAAATTCCCCTTCAGAAGCAAGGCTTAGAATACCTTCTTGTCAATTTAATGAGGTTTTGAAAAGACCTTTATGGACAGGAAAATCAAAGCTTCCTTGAATTATCATAGTACCACTGATTGGCCTATGTTTAACCCAGCTCTCAACTCATAAACCTTGAATTGTTTTCTACTGATTTCAACTCTGTCTTTCAAATAGTGAACTCATGTGAGCACCTTTTAAAACACCACTGCTGTGTTAGTGATTTCTTCTATTGGAGAAAAAGTTGTAAACAAGTTTTAAGTCTATTTTCAGCATTGTTAGCCTTGTGCCTTTTGAATGAGGCCACACCTCTGTTCCTGACCCTCTGCTTGTTAAATGAAGGAGGCCTTAACAAATGACTTAAACATCTGCTCATGCTTGGAGGAGGTTTTACACAGTCACCCAACCATTTGCTCATGTTTGGAGGAGGTTTTACACAGTGATGCTATTTCATCTCTCTTCAAAATGTGTCATATTCCTTTTAATGCCCATCTCTGCTTGGTATATCATAGTAAGTAATAAAAGTGAAAAATGGACAATATGCTATGAGAGGGATTCTCTGAGATATGTATTATGTTGTTAAAATACTCTTATGCATCTTTAGAAACTAGAAGCAATCATGTCCTGTGTCTGCAGAGTATTACTTGATAGTCATAAGTCACTAACCTTTTGATTGTGTTTGTAGGAGTTCATTGAATTACCTCTCTGACTAGTACTTGCATCCCAAGCTCAAAACAACATGAGAAGCAGTTGTCTTCTCATGTTTTGATTGACAATGTCTTCTGGAATACCTAAACATCTCTGCTGTTGAAAAAGACATTGAAACACTGTAAATCCACCTAATATCAGTTTGACTTGTGGCATATGTACTGCTGAGATATCAAGACTTTTTAGTGGCATGACTTAAGGGTGTATCAAGCTTTATTTGCAGAATAGGAAGGTCATCTATGACTGGTTGATATTAGACAGAGGTTCTTTTGGCTTTAGGATAGTTTGCCAAGGGAGGAATGCCTAAAGCGCCACTACCTAACTTAGGGGAAATTTTTGAAATATTTGGAGTATTCTCTTTGGTATGATCAAATCCCAAGGTGAGATATGACCAGAGGTAGGGTAGCTGACATTCTTATCAATCAGTTTGTTAATGAATGAGCTGGGGATGAGGGTGAATGATAGCAGATGACTTTAGCTTATGACATCTGATAGACAAGTTTGTATGACTGAGACTAGATAGGGCTTGAAAATTTGGTTTTTTTCTCATCATAGGTTGATTGAAAAGGTAGGAGGGAAAAATGTTTATGGGTGTTTTCTAGCTGACAAATTTGACAAATTGGAGATCAGCTGCTAGAAAAATTGGCTTTAACAACTAGTCATCATCAACAGATGAAAAGTACTGATGACTAACACCACTGAAGAAAGGTTGAGCTTCAATCCTTAGGAAGCTCTTGTGCTAAACAACACAACTTTGCTTAGCTGAACAACTAAGGCAAATATGATTTTCGAATTGGCAAAATACCCCCAATGCTGCTTCACTCCTATTTATAATTGCTGGCCATGAGCTTCATGTGAGCGCCATCTAATTTCGACTTCACCGTAGGAAATTTGAATTCCAGTCCTTGAGTGCATATTTTATGTGGGTGAGTGGCCCCCACATTCCACTAACATGCAAATAAGCACACTTCTCCTAAGTTTTACTTACCAAAACTTCCGTAGGCTATTATTAGTCAAAATTTCCAAAAATGATTCCTTAAACATTAGGAAAATAATTAGGAAGGGACATTACATTCCTCCCCTCCCAAATGTTGCTTGACCCCAAGCAACTATAGATTTGTATGCTGCAAATTCTGCTCACTATCACATGTAGCATCCTCCTCTAGCAAATCCTTCCACTTGACCAAATGCTCTCGGATCACCCTGTTTCTCAACCTCCTCTCCTGGGTCTCCAATATGAGCTCTAGTGTCAAAACCAAATGCCCCTCATCATCCAATGGAGGAAAATAAATTGATTCTATGACCTGCTACCCCAACACCTTCTTCAGGCACAAGACATGAAAAACATTATGGATCCGTTTCTCTGAACGCAGCTCCAACTCATAAGCTGTTGAGAAATCAAGGGCATTGGCATTAGGTGATTTCTCTTTATTAGTGACTGTTTGTGAATGCTTCTTACTTCTTTAGATTATGATCTTCTTCTTCTTAGTTTATTAGTGTTCTTCTTCATCAAACAGTAACTAATGCATAATCATAAATAGACAAGAGACACAACATGTAGGCTATGAGCCAGGGCCAAAACCACTCACTCTTTGAGAGGAAAACGAATACCAAGACCAACACCCTTGACCTAGTAGCCTCTCCAAGACCAAGACACAAGTCATCTTTCATCTTCTTGTTTATGCTTCCTTGGTTCCTTCTACTTCATATTTCGTATCATATGCGATGATACCCAACTGTGATCACTTTGTTTGTCAAGGAAACCAAACTCAGTCCTGAACCAAAGTCACTGCCTCCTTTTGGTGCCATCGAGACCATATTTCTTGTCACAGTAGTGAACCTTTGTCATTCTAATGTACCCAAAGAGATCGATTTATTGTTGATTGAGAACATCCCTTGGAGCAGCACCGAACTCATGTAGCAATGAGACAACACCGAGTCCTTGTAGCACACTGAGATAGTGCTAAATTCATGAGACAACATATCATCATATCACTGAGCTACAATACCACTGTATTTTACTGAGTATAGTGATCATCATATCATTATGTCATTGCAGTTTCATTGAGCCATCATGTTGCTGCAATTCAAGCTTCTAGAGGGATCTGATTCCCATCAACACTGTCACCCACACTGTCCGAAATAGAGAGACCTTCCCATGGAGATCCCAAACTGTCTTGCACTGAGAATTTCAGAGGTTTATGAAGTTCTGGACTGTGTCTTCTGTGATGACCCTAGGCAAGTATATATAGTATTTTGTCCCATAAATAAGCCGACCTAAGTTTTTCCGAATAGATGTGTCCATTTGAAGTGAGCCGACATGAGATCTTTCATATAGTTTGGAGGCTTACTTTGAAGAGGAGGGTTGTGCTTATCTTTGGAGGGCTATTTAGATATTTTTATAGACTCATATAAATTGACACATGTTCAAGAAGAGCTCTTCATACATGGCATTAATTCTTTGACTTTACATGAAAATAAAATGGGAGCCAACTAAAATAAAATCACTTGCTCTTGAAACCCATGAAGCAAGCCTTAATAATTTTATTTTCTTCTTTACATCATTTACAAAATTCGCAATTACATGTCATTATGAAGACCGAACCTAGTTACATTTTACAACACTCCCTCTTAACTAGGGAGGTATTCATAATGGTACTTGGTCATTCTCCATCTGAAGAATTTCTCATAAGAAGAATCGGTTTGGTAACCCATCTTTCTAGCATCATATAAACCAACATTGTGACATAGCAAGGCCTTGAATAACAACTCTATCCACATGATTAGAGCACAATGCTGGTGATACCAATGATTCATAGAAAACATAATCATTATCTCTCAAGGTACATACTCCACCCGGGTGTTCACAGCACTGTTGATAATATCGCGATATTTTCAGAAAAATGATATGTCGCTGAGAAAATATCGTGATATTTTCAAAATATCAGCAAAATATCATGATATCTTCAAAATATCGGCAATCTGAAAAAAAATGATTTTTTATGCTTGTCGATATTTGCCGATATTTTTCCGATATTTTCGCCGATATTTCCGATAAGATATTTTTTGGACCCTCGCTGATATTTTGTTTATACCGATATTATCAACACTGGTTCATAGAGTGTGACCTACTTTGGACTATTCTTATCTTGGATAGTCAGTCCTCAAAGAATATCGGTCCACGACTACTCTCATATTGGATTCCCTATCTCATCCTCAAAGAGTATTGGATTTTGAGATGATTACCCAATCCTCCATTTTGTCTTTAGAGGTGAAGACCAGAATGATGTGTCTATCTCTCCCTTTCAATTAGGGAGGACATATCAATTCCAATAACAGAATTTACTCATTCCTACAAAAGGAATGCACCTAAGCTCCCTCTTGGCTTAGGAATTTCCATGTTTCTTCTAAGAAAATTGTTTTCAGGATCCCTCTTTATTTGGGACCTTCAGCAGCTCCACAACACGCTGCTTGAAGAGCTCCTTCCTTCGATGTCATGAATTTCTTTGTCAAGGAATCTTCATCTTTTGTAGCTTCTTCATAGGGCACAGACCATCCATCACTTTCATCATGGGTTAGTCATGTCATTATTCGTTTCATCAAAAAGTGATCCATTAGTCATCATCTGGCCTTTCTTCATGCCTTGTTGCCTTCTTCATGCCATATTTTCTGGAAGGATCTTACATCCTTCTATACTATCCTCTTGGAAGACATCCACGGTTCTTTCCTTTGTCAGCCCTACATAAGCCCATCCATATATTTGTTTAAAAATAACAAATGAACACTTAAATCACAATTACCTTTGTGATGGTCTCTCATCATGACATCTTCCAGTGTGCATCAACATCCTGTATACATTTTGGTTTTTAAGCTCTTTTGGTTATCAATTATTGAAGAGCTTCTCGGATTATCCACAGTATTAAGGAACATTTGTCGACGTTTCGAATCCCAACGAGGATCCATCTTATGGGATCAAATACTATATATGGGACAACACCGAGTTCTTGTAGGACACTGAGATAACGCTAAATTCATGAGACAACATATCATCATATCATTGAAATATAGTAACACTGTATTTTTTACTGAGCATAGAGATCACCATATCATTATGCCACTGCAATTTCACTGAGCCAACATGACACTGCAATCCTAGCTTCAAGAGGGATCTGATTCCCATCAACAATGTCACCCACACTATCCAAAATAGAGAGACCTTCTTGTGGAGATCCGAAATTTTCTTGCCACCGAGAATTTCAGAGATATATGAATATCTGTATTGTGTCTTCTGTGATGACCCTAGATGAGTATATATAGTAGATGGTCCCATAAATAAATCAACTTAAGTTTTTCCAAATAGATGTGTCTATTTGAAGTGAGCCAACATGAGATATTTCATCAGTTTGGAGGCCGACTTTGAAGAGGAGGATTGTGCTTGTCTTTGGAGGGCTATTGATAAATTTTCATAGACTCACATACATTGACACATGCTCAAGAATATCTCTTCATACATGAAATTAATTCTTTGACTTTACATGAAAAATCCTAATGCTCTCAATGGGAGGCAACTAAAATAAAATCACTTTATCATTAAACCCATGAAGCAAGCCTTACAATAATAATTTTATTTTCTTCTTTACATTATTTACAAAAGTCACCATTACATGTCATTATGAAGACTAAACCTAGTTACATTTTACAACATAAGCCACCTCTCCTACCCTCTTGACCACCCTGTAAGGACCATAGAATCATGGTTGAAGTTTTTTGCACCCTTCTTCTTGAGTGAAGACTGTCTATATGGCTGCAAGAGTAGGTATACCATGTCTCCTACCTCAAACTGTCACTCCACCTTATGCATATCATCATATATCTTCTATTGATTTTGGGCCATCTGCAAATTGTTTTTGAGAGCTCGGAGAATCTCCTGGCTCTCTTGAACCCAATCCTTCACCCTTGGGGCCCTGCTATCTCCAAATACTATGTTAGAAAAAGTAAGTGATTCATACTCAATCTCAAAGTCGTAAGTTTGGAGCTTACTCACCCATTTTTGTTGTCTCTTCTCCAGTGACTATTGCTCTAAGAAAAATCGAAGACTGTTGTGATCAGTCTTCACTTTGAACCGGTTGACCACCAAATGTTGTCGGAATTTGGCCAGCGCATGCATCACAGCCAACATCTCCTTGTCATACACTAAGTACAATTGCTCCTGAGGTAGTAGCTTCTTGCTCTCAAATGCAATGGGATGGCCCCCCTGCATCAAAACTGCCCCAACTCCCTCACTAGAAGCATCACACTCCATCATAATGGGCCACGTGAAATCCGACAAGGCTAAAACTGTTGATTTTTGTAGCATCGGATGTGATCTAGCCTCAAGATTTTGCAGAGAGGATAAAACACATACATTCTAAAATACCCAGAAATCGTTTTGGGAAATTTCACCCAAAGAGGATTTAATTAAAATAATTCATTATTTGTAATGGAGTCCTAAGTTTAAACTTAGGAAAAGGTGTGAATCTTCTAGATGAAGACGAGCATCGATTCCAAGCTAATCTTAGCCTTTGATTGTGTTTTAATCTTAGCCGTTGATATGTCAACAAGATATTATAAGAAGGAGCTCGATGGGAATTTGTAGAACACATCGTGTGAGAGATCTAGAGCTCAAATTCTCAAGAGAGCAGTGCAGCAGTTTCCAGAGAGAGATCGAGTTGATTTCTTGCAGTGAGGGGCAGGGATAGTTGGTCGGGGGAAGTTTTTCCTGATCCAGTGAATAAATTGCAGAGGAGGCATGGAGAGGTGCAAATAGGTTGTGCAGTGCCACGCTGGGAAGTGCAGAGCTATGTTGAGGCAACATAGAGCCTCTGAGGAGATCCGTAGATTTGCTGAGGAACAGTCGAAATCTAGTGTCGAGAGCCAAGGTGTGAGATTGGAGGGCCAAATATTCGAGTTTCTAGTCAGAAAAATATCAGTTGGAAGGGTTACACAGTTCCTGCAGGCTGTGACAGCAAAGTGACTATGTAGAGGCAGCATGGGGCTAGCCATCCAGAGCCCGGATCAGAGTCGGATTGCCAATGATAGTGTGAGATAATTTCTCACTAAATCTTTGCCAGTTTATTATCTATATCATATTTCCAATTTGGGCATCCAAATATTTGTGTTCAGAAAACTACTGCATAATGTTAAAACCCTCAGTTGTTGCACTAGTTTTCTCGCATTGGGTTTTTCCGGGGACGTTTGTCCAAAAATAACAGTGTCCATTGTGTGTGTTCTTGTTGCTCAATATTTTGTTTCCGCAATATTTTTATGTTGTGAAGGCCATAGTAGAATTTATTTCGATGTTTACTCTGTAAAACTGTAAATAACTTGATTTAGAATCAACAAGTAGAAGAAATAATTTCAGTTGCTGTAGTAGGGATTCTGATTGTGAAATTTTGACATGGTATCAGAGCGTAGGTGAAGCAGAGATGAAGATGTATTTTGAAAAACTGTGTAGGCAGCAAATCGAAACCCTAGAGGGGCTGCATAGTCCATAGCCAAGAGGGCTAAATCTCGTGGAAAATTATTTCTCTGAGTGAGTAAACATAGAAGAATATTTTTCGGATTGAGATTTGTTAGAGGCAAAGGGAGCAGTGTAGCAGCGTCAGTGCAGAGCAGATCTTCAGTTGGGACGCAATTTTCTACAATATTTTGTTGGGACAGAAAAGCATCAGAAGAGGAAATAAGAGCACATACTAAGGGAATTTCTTCCTCAAAGAATTTCGAGCCAAGGAATTTGATTTCCCACTGCAGAGCAGCAGTAGCCGGGAGCAGATCTACTTACTCCAGCAGGGAGTGCGTAAAGCTTGTCAGCAGCTGTGCATAGGAGAGAGGAGGAAGTTCGACATTTTTTTGGCATGATTCCATCAACTGGGTTGAGAGATCAATATTGGTTTGATGGTGCATCCAACTATGTGATTTAGAAGGCTAGGATCACCAGCCTGAAAGACGAGTTTGATCTCAAGATGTATACCAGTTCAGTGATAGTTGTACCCATGGATGCAGATCAGCTAAAGTCCTATAAGAAGGAAATGGAAAAGGCTAAGAGAATGATCCTCGTTGGAGTGAGGGATCATGTATTTTCTCCCATTGTGGGCAAAGACAACCAAAGAAATGTGGGATGCATTGGCCACATTGTATCTAGGATCTTTCGAGCAACGAAAGATGTACTTGGAGGAGAAGCTGAGACTCACTAGGATGCAGTATGGGGAGCATATAGACCTCTTCCTAGCGAGACTTCAGGATACCCTAGATCAGCTAGCAGCTATGGAATCAACGCCTAAACATACAAAGTTTGTACGGCTGGCCCTTAACAGTGTTTTCACGAAGTGGAAAGTCTTTGTCCAGAGTATCTTGGGTAGAGAGAAGTTTCCTTGTTGGGAGAGAGTTTGAACTGATCTACAACAAGAGGAGATGAGGCGTGATTTGGTGAAGAACACCATAAGTGGCAGCGACAACAGTGGGATGAAGGTCGAGAAGGAAGAGGAGAATGAAGCCCTCACATCAAAAGGGTAGCATGAGAAGCATAGGTGAAAGAAGGATATTTCGAAGATCAAGTGCTTCAGATGTGGTGAGATGGGCCACTTCAGTTCTTAGTGTCCTCTTCAAAAGAAGGACAGATAAGAGAAGCATGATCATCAGGCTGAATCTGCTGAGATAGAAAGGTTGTCCTCCAGAATGAAGGAGGATTTTGCCATGATTTCCCATATACCTCCAAGGGAGAGGTGGGGTGATTTGGTTTTGTAGCCCTAGAGAGCTATAGGATGGGCAGGATCCTTGAGGAGTCCACCTCTTAGATCATCATCTTTCTACGGGAGCCCATAATGGCAGTAGCAGGATGAACCAATGATAGATGGTGCAATCGGGTGCCAGAGTGATAGTTGCAGTGGCCAGGAGTGCCAGGGACTCAACAACGCAGAGTAGAGTTGGCAGCAGTGCAGTTGGCACAGTGTAGAGTTAGTAGCAACGCAGTGGCTTCAGTGACAGAGTAGAGACTAGAAGCAGTCAGGACTTGGGTGACAGATGCATCAATATGAACATAGTTGGTTCAGTTGATGGACATCTCTTAGTTGCAGAAGCAACATATGAGAGATCGTTTTGGATGTTCTAGTGGTAACAACAACAAAGTTGTAGTGCAGATGCAGTAGTTGGAAATAGTATGTAGGGTCAAAAATTGCACAGATGCAGCGCAACAAGATATGGTACAGGATCAGAGTGATTCTTCAAGAGGTTGCATTACTATAACATGTTCCTTGCTAAGAGCGAGTGTTAATTTTTGTAGCATCGGATGTGCTCTAGCCTCAAGATTTTGTAGAGAGGCTAAGACACATGCATTCTACAATACCCATAAATTGTTTTGGGAAATTCCACCCGGAGAGGATTTAATTAAAATAATTAATTATTTTTAATGAAGTCCTCAGTTTAAACTTAGGAAAAGGAAATTATTAAAAGGTATTAATTAGATTGGGTGTGAATCTTCTAGATGAAGACAAGGATCAAGTCCAAGCTAATCTTAGCCTTTGATTGTGTTTTGATCTTGGTCGTTGATATGTCAACGAGAGATTATAAGGAGCTCGATGGGCATTTGTAGAACACATCAAGTGAGAGCTCTAGAGATTGAATTCTCAAGCGAGCAGTGCAACAGTTGCTGGAGAGAGATCAAGTTGAATTCTTGCAGTGAGGGGCAGGGATAGTTGGATGGAGGAAATTTTTCCTGATTTGGTGAATACATTGCAGAGGAGGCATTGAAAGTTACATAGAGGCTGCGCAGTGCCAGGCTAGGCAGCGCAGAGCTATGATGAGGCAGCAGAGAGCCTCTAAGGAGATTCGTAGATTTGCTAAGGAATAGTTGAGATCTAGTGTCGGGAGCCGAGGTGTGAGATCAAAGGGCCAAATATTCGAGTTTCTAGTCATAAAAAGATTATATGGAAGGATGAAATAGTTCCTGGAGGCTGTGACGCAGTGGATGTGGAGAGGCGGTGTGGGGCTAGCCATCTAGAGCCCAGATCGGAGTCGGATCGCCAGTGATAGTGTGAGATAATTTCTCACTAACTCTTTGTCAATTTATTCTCTATATCGGGTTTCCTGTTTGGGCATCCAAATATTTGTATTCAGACAACTACTACATAATATTAAAACCCTCAGTTGTTGCACCGGTTTTCCAGCATTGGGTTTTTCCGGTGACATTTGTCCAAAAATAATGGTGTCCATTGTGTGTGTTTATTTCCTTCTTACTAAATTTTTGTTTCCATATTATTTTTATGTTGTGAAGGTTGTAGTGGAATTTATTTCGATGTTTACTGTGTAACACCGTAAATAACTTGATTCAGAATCAACAAGTAGAAGAAATCATATCAGCTATTGCAGTAGGGATTCTGATTGTGGAATTTTCACAAAAACCGGGAAGCTTCTCATGAGCCTCTTGAGGTGCTCAAAATCCTCCTCTGCTACTTGTGTCCACTCAAAAGCTCCCTTCTTCGTCAAATATGTGAGTGGTGCTAAAAGCTATGAGAACCCTCTAACAATCTCCTGTAGTATGTACAAATTCCCAAGAACCCCTCATCTTCGTCACGTTCCTGGGTGTGGGCCAATCCAATATAGCTCGAATCTTCTCCTGATGCACCTTCAATCCATCCTCCCCAATCACATGCCCAAGTACAACATTTATGTTAATCCAAACTCACATTTGGACATATTCATATACAATTGATGCTCCTCAAGTATGCGAAGCACTACCTCCAAATGCTGAAGGTGCTCCTCCCATGTCCAGCTATAAATGAGTATGTCATCAAAGAGGACTAGGACAAAGCACCTCAATTTCCCACAAAACATGTGGTTCATATATGACTGGAATGTGGCAGGAGCATTTTTTAGCCCAAAGGGCATCAACAAGAACTCAAAAAGTTCATAGTGGCAGCGGAAGGCAGTCTTTGGGACATCTTGCTCCCTCACACAGATCTGGTGATATCACGAACAAGGATCTATCTTAGAGAATTATTTCGCTCCTCTAAGCTCATCCATCAACTCGTCAATGCGTGGAATAGGATATATGTTCTTCAATGTCTTCTTATTGAGGGCCTGGTATTCAATACACATGCGTATTGTCCCATCCTTCTTCTTCACCAGCACAACGGAAGAAGCCAAGGGACTCGAGCTCGACCTAATGTGACCCAACGTCAACAACTCCTGAATGGCCCTCTCTAGCTCGTCCTTATAGGCCTTTGGGTACCTATATGGGGTGATGATGATTGCGTTCACCACATCCTCCAGTTCAATGGTGTGCTCAAATCCACGGTCTGGTGGTTTGCCTAGTGGAACATCCCATAAAACCCCTTGGTGCTTCTCCAACAAGGCTAGTATATCTGGATGTGTAGACTGTGCTTGTACCCCTATCTCTGAAATCCTCAACTAAACTGCCCACTCCACATCTCCATGTCATAGATCAACCTCCATCCGGTGAGCTGAGACTGTCTGAGGTGGATAAGACTGCATTCCCTTTAGTAATATTGGCTTCCCATCTGTCCCCTTGAACTCCATCTCCATATTTTTCCAATCAGTGGTGACCTTCCCCAATTCGTACAACCACTGAACTCCCAAAACCATGTTGGTGTCTGGAATATCAACCACAAAAAGTGATCAGTGAGTGAGTAGTTCCCCATATTCAACGTCATCCCAAGAACATACTTCGTACACTGCATGCTCTAGTCTCCTGGCACCAAAACAAGGAACCCCTCAAATGTCTCTATCTAGATGCCCCTACGCTCCACCATCTAGGCATCAATAAATTTTTGGGTGGCCCCACTGTGTACTAGAACTGACACACGCTGCTCCTATATGGTTGCTTTGATCCTAAGTGTCAAGTAATTTGGCACTCCCTGAAGTGAACCAAGGACTCCCTTGGTTGGGGCAAACAATCCTCCTCTCGGTGGTGGGGGTGGTCCTCATGATGATGGTCCTCCCTCATCTCCCGACTCATCTGCTATCTTGGCCTCCTCCTCATCTGCCTCACTTTCTGAAAACACCTCAAAGAAATGGGCCTTGTCCTTGGTGCACTTGTGCCCTGGTGCCTAAGGCTCCTGGCACGTAAAACACAAGCCCCTCCTCCTGAGGTCGCTCCGGGTATCATCATCCAACTGGCCACGTCCTCCATCCCTCTGTGGTGGCCTAGTGTCTCTATTCCCTTGTGGGGCCGTGGGTCTTGTGGGAACAAAGTTCTGGTTCTTGGGCACTGCATTAATCATATCCCGGGTACTAGAAATAACATCCTAAAGTGATGTGGGTTTATACGCCCTTACCTAGCCACGCAAAGGTTCAGAAAGCACCTCCACAAATAACATAATCAACTGACCCTCTGAAATATCTGTCACCATCATTTCCAACCTCTGGAACTCCATGATGAAAGCCTATATACGCTGCTAGTCTATCTTAGGTGGGCTAACTCCCTGAAATGAAATTCTAGTTCTTCCCTCTCAAATATCTCAAACAAAATCTGGGTGAACTTCATGTAGGTGGTAATATTGATGTTTCCGAGTGTGATCAACCCATGGTACCACCACTCTTGGGCATCCCCTTCCAAATGAAGGGCATAAAACTATATGGCATCAGTTTCACGCATGGGGTTCAAGTGGAAATATGTGTCCAGCTTCTGTATCCACTTCCTGACTGAACTTTTCATTAATGCATTTAATTTTGGAAGTGTGACCTTCCCAGTTATCCTTTGTACATCCCAGTTGGATGATCCTCCTCTGTAATGGGTCCTAGCCCCTGTATTACAAATTTACTTGAGGTGAATATACTCCCAAAAGGACATCACCTGCTTAATTCAGGCATCCAACCCCTCATACTCATCAATACCGGATGCAACTAAGTGGACAAAATTTGCAACCAGGTCTAGCTCCCTCTTTGGTTCAGGTTCATCCACAAAATGAGGCATCAAAGGACTCCTCCTTCTCTGGAACCCCCATCACCTTGAGGTTCTGCTATCCCTTCTGGCCTTCCACCCATCTGCAGCCCCATCACCTGCTACATCATGTCTATCATGATCTGTCCTTGTCTCATCATCTATTGATTAGTTCTCAGCAACTCCTCCAAAACTTGGTTCTAGCCCCTTTGATCAGGAGCTCAGGACCAAGTGTCGTAAAATGGTCAAAAATGAAGGTGCTCAAAACTAGTTTGAACCTAAACGACCGGATAGAGCTCGTCTTCCTGGTTCCGGCGCCGCGAACGGTTCGGAAAACGGTCGCCGTATGCAGAAGTTATTCAAGTTTGAAGATTTCTCAATTTCCATAAAAAAATGCCAAATTTGACTTTGTGGAAAATTTTATTAAAAAAAAAATATTCCACAGAATATTATGGGAATATTCCGTGGAATATTCCGCAGAATATTCTGGGGAATATTCCATTTGCAGCCAATGGAAGGGCGCCACGTGGCTAGCCCAGAGGCTGCCACGTGGGCCCCAAAGTCAAGTTGAAAATGCGTTTTAAAATTTGTTTCGGGTCGGCCGGATTCGAACGCAGGACCGCTTGTATATTAACCAAGCGCTTTAACCAATGGACCAATGTTTATTTGTTGTTTTATATTTCAAACGGATATCTATTTAAGGTTTGTGTTTGTGTTGGGCGGGGCCCGAAAGGGGGCCAGCCCCCTTCCCATAAAACCTCCGGCGGGGAACCTTCTCCCAGGGCTCGGCGCGCTATGTAAACGGGCGGATCAACAAACTTTGGATATGTGTCAAATGGTGGGTTTTTAATATACAACGTTTGTATTTATTAAAACACGGTTGCAAACCGCCGACCCATATGTGAACGCACAATGCGTTAACCATAACACTAATTTCCAAACAGTTAAACCGTGCGGATAGTTGGGGAATCCGCCCATTTTGGCGCCACCGCCTTATTTAGCGGCCTTATCCAAAGTTTCTCCACAATTAGTGGAGTTTCTCAAGGTGAAACTGGCAGTTTAGTAAATGTGGCATAACTTCTGCTAGGAGAGGCCTTTGAAGACGAATTTTTTTTTGATTTTGGGGGTAGATATCATTCTGGAGCTGTTGGAGGTGTCCGCAGAGCCATCAGGGCATTCTATCTGCGAATTTTACAGCGCTTTTGACAGTGGAGCCATCAGAGCTAAAGGGAAAGAGTGCTGCATTGGGCTACCTTCCTCCAATGGAGGTGAATTTGTAGTCAATTTATACTGATTTGGATCTTCTGAGTCTGTTTTAGCAGTCTATTTTTCCATTATAGGAGTTTATACAGATGTAATCTCATTTGAAACATTTAATCAAAAGAGGACTGAGCCTAATTAGAGGCTTTTGGACCAGCGGAGGTAGCCCAAGAGAGGGGTGAACCTCTTAAACAAATATCTGCTGTTCATCTGTGTATTTTGGCTGTTTATTTCCAGATTCTGATAGTTTAAACAGTAAAATTTCATA
Organism: Pinus albicaulis; assembly: GCA_034641835.2. Classification (NCBI taxonomy): domain Eukaryota; kingdom Viridiplantae; phylum Streptophyta; class Pinopsida; order Pinales; family Pinaceae; genus Pinus; species Pinus albicaulis. Next base: position 971,452,946 of record CM076579.1, read on the forward strand.
AGCATGCTTTTCCAAAACAAGTTTATACAGTAATCAAAACTTGTTATTTTAACATCAAACCTCTACACTCCAATTGCAGAACTTATACTCTTGCTTATTCACACTCAAAACAGATCAATGAACACTTTGAATTTAAAAACAAAATACTTTCATTGATCTTGATATTTGTGTTTACATATTATTTCCTTAGGCAGAGTCTGTAGAGGGCCAGGTAGCCTCTGGAATTCATCCTCTCTTTAGAGGTGACATGTCCAGTGAATGCCCCTACAGTCCATCTCTGTATAGGAAATATTTTATTCTCACATTTTCAGAGGTCACTTGGAGTGTATAGTTCACATTTGAAACTAAGGGAAAATGGATACCTTGCACCCTTAAACAAGTACATTCCATTTTCAGATCACCCTTGGCCTGGGTTGTTCATTATCCTCCTGGTTGTCCATTCCACCCCTCCGATTCTCTACTTCAGTGTCTGAAAATGGATCTGGGTTGTCCTCTCTACCACAGCCTCTGCCCCTACCTCTACCGCGACCTCTCTGGAAAACTACTCTTTGATATCTAGGTGGCATCACCTGCTCCTGTTCCCCACCTTGGCCAAGAAAATGCTATGGAAATTTACAATGATAAACTAATACATGCAATATAACAACACAAAAATATTTAGCAAACACACATATAAAAATTGGAAATTTTGCAGAACACCAAAATAGCCCAATTTTATTAGATAATAATGCTGGAGTATAATGTGAGTTGGCAAAATTGCATCTGGGCTTGGACAAGGCAAGCTATAAGCCTCAGGTGATGAAAACAAAAATGCCCAATTGCTGCAATAAATCTTCTCTCTAGAAAGTTGTGTTTTCCCTCTGAGTCTACACTATTGGCCAACTTCAACCTCTGATTTTCCCTCTCTAAATTGTCCAGAAAATTATAGGAAACTGAGGGTGAGCTCCTTGCCCCAAACCCAAAAAAACCCAAAAAGGATTTCCCTCGGTTTTGACCTGCCAAAATAGGTCCCTCACAGCTTGGCCCTCCTCCGAACTAGAAAAATGTCATTGTAGTTGAAGCTTTCAATCTATGCTTCCCAAAATCCAACAATCTCCTCCAAATAAACCTCCAACCAACTTCTCAACATTCCAACTCCTAATTCCTCCCAATTGTGCTGCCACAAAATACCTCACTCCAATGACTACGCAATCACGGAGAGAGACACAGTTTTGAGATCTGGAAGTGTGTTTTATGTGTGGTAGTGTCTCCTTTGTTGTAGCTACACTCCTCCCACTCGGAAATGATCAAGAAATGCTCTTGTAGCTTCTCAATTCAGCACCCAACTTCGTTGCTCCACCACCAACAGCGTGGCCTCTTCCTTTGCGCAGTAGCTATTCCAGAACTGCGTGGGATATCTCTAGAAATGTGTAGAATCTTGTTAAGGTATCTTCTTTGGTCTCATTGATAGAAAATAATCCTTCCTAGGCTGGCATTCTAGGTCCACCGAATAAAGAATGAGCTTCACTCCTTAAGAATCTCTTGTGCTAAACAACACTACTTGGCTCAGTTGAACAACTAAGGAAAATATGATTTTTGAATTGGAAAAATACCCACAATGTTGCTTCACTCCTATTTATAATTGTTGGCCATGAGCTTCATGTGGGCCCCATGTTACACAGTATTTTGTCACCGGCCCTGCAATTCCCATCCCGCACATTGGAGGATCATTACCGTGAATTATGTGTATTGTCATACCTTGCAAAAGGTGTCATTGCATCCCTTGGCATGAAAAGGACATTTTATCTGTTGACTATTCCTAGAGCAGACTCTCAAAAACATATGATTTTGGGTCGGCGCTGGCAGGCAGTTATGGCCTCGTGCCCATACAGAAATTAGCACTAGGCCTTGCGTCCATTGCTGCTCTGTCTCAGTGGACTGCCCATGCCAAGCTGTTTCTGGAAAGTTTTTTAAAATATAAGCGAAGTTTCCATTCCCAACCACTTCGTGAGCAGTGTCAGCATGGGTTGTTCGACTGAATAATGTCAAGGACCTTCCTTTGGCTTCTTTTTTCCTACTTTTGAGCAACTCCCCAATAGATCTTTTCACTTTTAGAGAGTCACGAAAAGACCAAAATGACTACTCAGGAAATCTAAGCAAGAGGGTGTACCAAGTTTCTGTGAACTGCAATATACACCTTGGTGATCAAATGAAGGAGAAATAACCAAAGAATTAACGTATGTGTAGGCAGTCTCCCCGAATGCTGTGTTCAGTGTATCACGGTTATAGGGAAGAAGACTCGGCTTCCTATGGATAAAGGATTGCAACCTATGAGGGTCTCCATTTATATACGCGACAGTACGGGGAGTAGAAGTCCATGCCAGTGTTGTCTAAAGCCAGATGGCGAATGACAGCTACTAGGTTTAACGATGTCGAAACACATCACTAGCCTAGACCTCTACAATAAGTGCGTTATGTTTCAATTCTTCCTTAGGTTGATTGAATTCATTTTAAAGTTGATCTTGAATTAATGTTGCGATTTCAAGGCTTTACCTAATGTGATCTCAGATCTTAATGCACAACTACATGCAAAAGAAAATCATTCCATTTCAATGAATGCTAGCTAAGAGAGGGATAGTAATTCAAAACAAAGCAACAATTAATTGAATACAAGAGAATTTTCCTTAATGCACCTAAGACAACCAAAGCAAAAATGAAAAGCTTTTTTCTTGTTCACTAAACGCCACTAATGCAAAAGAACATTTTCCATTTTCAAGCTAAGAGAAAGAATGCAAATTTTGTCTTTTTAAATGAATGAGAAGAAAAATGCACTGTTACACTAAAAAGCAAAATGAACACTAGTTTTGAGAAATTTGAATGAAAATGATCTAAAACAGAGAGATCGATCCAATACAAGAATCAAACACACTAAAAAACAGATATAGACTCTTTTAAACAACAAGGGCCTTCGAATCGATTCAACGAGCAATGTAATCTATGCTCAAGGTGACGAATGGAGAGCTAAATGAAACACAAGACGATCATTCAACAAACCAAAGACACGAAGAACCGAAAGAAAAGCTAAAACAACCAGTCAATGAACTAAAACAACGCAGACCAAACTAAATCGAACTCAACTCAGAAGGCTCAGTGAAGAGAGAACCGGACAAGTGGAAAAAGGCACCTAAAAACTCTAGGGTGACAAACACCACTGATAAGATGATGGACAAACAGCTGGGAAGGACGAGACAAGAGAGTGAAAATAGTGTTAGTGGACCAATTGCAAGATCAAAATCCAATCCAGAGGCATGAAATACTGACAAAACTCAGAAAAGAGGCTAAAACTCAATCCTACAGGATTCGACGCGACTGTTTAGTTGTAATCCATGCTAAACAGGGGTTGGCGCCCTTGTGACAAAAGCAACATGCACCAATCGGCACAACTGTTCAAAGAAAAGTAGTGCCGAACTGGAAAACCATGGGAAAAAATAAAAACCACTGAGCAGGGGTTAGATCTGACACTTTGGGACTGAATAGGAGGGCTGAAAACAATCAGAAAGACTAAACAAAGTAGAAAAATGATGAAACGACCAAAGTGGACTCGACAAGCAAAACACTAGACAAACAATGAGAGATGACAAAACACACTGGTCCCCAGTGGATTCACCAACTTGTTGTGCAGGTAAATCCCCTCTGCAGCCAGAGGCGATCCCTCTAGCCCTAGGGTGGGTCTAGCAGCAAGAGGACATGTTGAGCTTAGATTCCTAGTTTATGAATGAAACTGAGTCAGGATAGATGTTCTACCTTTGTTCCAACACAGTTGTCATAGCTGTGGCAGCAGTTTCTTGATCTTCGTCCTGACACGTCGCGGTTCTTCAGCGGTATTACTCAAGTGCCTGCATAAGGTTTAGAGAATGATAGAAGCATACGAAAAAAAAATTGCATTCATAACTATTTAATTGGTCAAGGAGAACTAAACACATTGCAAAAGATTAAACATATCAAATGCAAAGCGGGAACCAAAACATTAGTCATGTATTAATAAGGAGAGAGAGAGAGTTTACAACCAAATAAACCTTGACGTCGCAGCCTCCTTCAGTGGGTCCAGTCTCAAGAATTTTCCAGGGAATTAGACTTGGCGAGGCAATAAGCCTAGGCTCTCTCTCGACAATGGGTCTCTCTCTCTGCTCTATCTTAGACCAGCTATTTAGCTATAGTAAGGACTGTCAGCTATTCAACCATTTCAGCTAGCTGCATCTATATGAGAGAGATATATTTATAGGACAGGAGGAGGTGGTTTGGGATCCCTCATAAGGTGGAAGGGAGACCTTACCTTTTGGGGAGTTTCTCAAAAGTAGGAAAAAAGAAGCTAAAGGAAGGTCCTCGACGCTATTCAGTCGAACAACCCATGCTGACTCTGCTCACGAAGTGGTTGGGAATGGAAACTTCGCTTCTATTTTAAAAAACTTTCCAAAAACAGCTCGGTGTGGGTAGTCCACTGAGACAGAGCGCCAATGGGCATGAGGCCCAGTGTTAATTTCTGTATGGGCGCGAGGCCATAATAGCCTGCCAGCACCGATCTTATATCATATGCTTTTGAGAGTCTACTCTAGGAATAGTCAACAGAGAAAATGTTATTTTCATGCCAAGGGATGCAATGACACTTTTTTCAAGGTATGACAATACACAGAAGTCACAAGAATGGTCCTCCAATGTGCGGGATGGGAATTGTAGGGACGGTGACAAAACACTGTGTAACAAATGCCCCCTAAAGTATGAGGTCCGAGAGAGAGGGAGGAGTGAAATGCTTTACGAGAACGTGTAAAAACTAAACACCGTCGTTGGAATACCTGCAAGTACAAGTACAACTGATATCTCTGATACATGAACATGTGGCATGGGCACATCCATCCATAATAGAGTACATATAAAAATGAGATCTGAAGTATGGATGCAACCATCTAGCAAGACAGATCAATAAATAGACTCAGGTATGGTCGCAACCCTCCAATCAAAAGAGTCATGCATATAGTCATGATAAACCAAAAAGATCTCACAACCTAGATTTTATCAGACAAAACCCAGGGTCTTGCGCTCTATCTCGACTTGAACAAGTACAAATTCAAGCATGCGAATGTGTGAGCTGAAGTCGAACATTCAAGAAAGTCACCTGATTACCAGCCAATGATGAAAGCTATTAACAGGCATGAGAGAAACCACCAATAATGGAAATGGTTCTCAAGGTACAACTAGTACAATACACATAATGTGAATAGTGAGCTAGCGTTGAACACCCATGGAATCACTTGATCAAAGGCCAATGATGAGGATCTGTTGTCAAATGCGAAGAACTTTCCATTGAGGCATGCAAGCTCCAAGGTACTGGAAGGAAGTCTCTAGATCAGCTACCTGGATAGTGAACTAAAGTCGACAGGAAGTGACCTAGTCGAAGGAGGGCCATAATGTTTCCCACATCATCGACACGAGACAGAGGAATAAGATGATAGTGAATAAGGACCAAACAAAGGATCAGAGGTTGAAAAATGCAAAAGAAAACTTCTCTTGAACATATCGGCAACACAACTCCGGCAATTGGCAGTATTTGACATCACGACATTTGAGGTCATGATGATGTGGCAAAGAGCAGATGAGAGGTCAAAACAGATTACCCAAACCCATGGAGGCAAAAAATGATGAAATGGGATGTCCCCAATCCAACACGAATGCAGATGAGTGTCATGTTCAAGAGCGACATACTGCCGACAAGACTGAGCGCTGGTTCCATTTTCCCCCACCGTTGCTGGCGAGTACCCCAATTATTTTTGGAAACAAGATTTAAGGGGATAACATATGATTTTCAAATAAGTTTGTCCTTTGGACAAATCCATCCTAGTACGTTTTACGAGCCCTAGGAAGGAGGAACTCAGTTACGTTATGGTGACGATTTCCGACGTCATGTAGGTTTAACGAGTCTGACAAAGGAAGAACTCGACATCTTTTCATGTTTAGAGAGTTTGAAAAGAAGTGGAAAAGAAAACTCCAGGAGTCCCTTTTTGTAGGTAGTCTCATAGATCTGAAAAGGTAGAAAACTATGTCTGAGAGAACCTCTTAATCGCGATAGGCTAAGGTATTCCTTTTTCATAAATAATCTATCCCAGCCCGAAAAAGGGGTAAACGTATACTGGGTAGATATTTTTTCGCAGCCTTTAACGAGTTCAAACGACAAGAGTCTCGGAAATATTTTCAATTTTCGAGAGTAAGAAAAGCGCTGAAAGATGACTCTAGGGGTGACTTTTTCCTGTTTTTACCGAGTTTGAAAAAGTATAAAATACAACTCGTTACTTCATCGCCGTCATGTTGAGGACTTGTTGTTGCACAAGAAAAACACGTAAAACCCATTTTTCGAGATAAATAGCAAAATAATCGAAAAATATGCTCAAAAACCTAATTAGGGTTCTGAAAATTTTATAAAATGCCAAAATAGTAAAAATAAATTACTTTTCACTTTTACCTCTTGTGAGCACATTTTTACCCTTTTTTCACTATGATTTTGCGGAGCCGATAGCGGAAAATCTAGAAGGCTAATCATGAATTCATCTGTTCCAGGTAAGAGCTCACATCCTTGCTTGCATTTTGACACAATTTTCATTGCCTGCAACCCAATTTGGAGATCTATGGAGGGGTTTTTGTAAAAACTAGGGCGCAGCGGTCGGCGTGGGTATCGGGCATGGACTCGCGCTAACTGGCCTTGAATCTACACGGGGGCAGGCCAACCATGCCCATGCGTTTAGTGTGTAAATTCAAGAAATAATCCTATTTTAAACACTCAAATAGAAAAATGATTTGACTAATGATGACCCCAATGATGTTTTTGCACATGCGAAAGAGAAAAATGGTGATCGAATGGAAGGAAAGAGAACATAGTGAAGAAGATGAGATAGCTTTGGGAAATGTGAGATGCATGGATGTTCTCAGGGTTTGCGGGCTCAAGAAATTCTTTATGGCACCATGTCTCAGAGCTCAACTGGAATTACTACAATACTTGATCAGTGTTTGGGACATTGACCGAGAAATATTCATAATTCATGACCAAGAGTCAGAGATTGAGGTCTCAGAGGTTTAATTCATAATTGGATTGTCACGGAGGGGGGCAGTACCAATCCTAATAGTTACCCGACCCACAATGGAAAAAATGAGCATGGTTATCGATAGAGTGTGCCGAGGGGCAAGGAAAGGATCCAAAAGCGGGAAGGTGGATATCCAAACCATCCCGGATCTGGCACTGAAAGTAGTGCTACACACCATCATGAGAGCTGCAAGAGTTGAGGCTCCGCATGAGGCCACAAAAACACAGTTACTTCTTGCAGTATATTGCATGGCACCAACTCTCTACAACTGGGCAGAGGCAATAACGATCAACATGAAACACCAGTTGACAAAATGCAAGAATGGTAAGCTTAAATAGTTCAGCTATGGGTCCATTCTGATACCATTCATTCTGGAACGATTACCAATTTTCCAACGTCAGGAAGTGATAGTTCCTACACCAGCAGCCCAAGAACCACGGATGGTCTATTTGGCGTCTTTGATGCCAAGATCAGGAGGCGGTCAACAGATGTCTTGGAGACCGAAGTTCTTTGAGTGGCTCCGACGACATCTGATTTTCATGGAGGAATAGCCCTATTCTAGCATGGACTTTACTGGTGATGCAGATCTCCCACTCCCAACAAGAGAGGATTGGGATGAAGCATTGGGTAAGACTCATTTTTTATTTTAACGATTATTATGATTTTTTTTTAATGCATATTATGATGTTGATCCATGTATTTACATATGTCAGCTAAGAAAGCTCCCTTTCGGTATTAAAAATGCTGGGGCTACATTTCAACGAGCAATGTCATATGCTTTCCATGATATCAAGTGCATTGTTCAGCCTTATCTGGGTGACCTTTTGGCTCATTCAGCTAAGCGTAAAGACCACCCTGATCATCTCCATTAAATATTTCTTCGCTGTCGACGCTATAACATCCAGCTCAATCCGCATGAGTGCATCTTCTACGTTGATTCCAGTAGACTCTTAGGGTTTATCGTCTCTAAAGACGGGATTCATCTTGATCCGCTCAAAGTTGAAGCTATTGTTAATATCCCCTCTCCTTCCTCTTTACATCAGCTGCAGAGTCTGCAAGGGAAAGCTAACTTCTTGCGCCATTTCTTCCCGAACTATGCTGAAGTGGCCAAAGGATTTACGCGATTACTTAAGCAAGGTGTCCCGTTCCTCTAGGATGAGATCGCCCAAAAAATTTTCGATGCACTGAAGACGTTGTTGGTCAATGCTCCTCTATTGCGTCCTCCCAATTATCATCGTGATTACTCCCTCTATTTGGCTGCCACATTTAGCACTATTGCTATGGTTCTGGTGCAAGACGACGATGATGGTGACGAGCATGTAATTTAATATCTATCTCGTAATCTTCTCGATACTGCAACTCGCTACGCACATGTTGAGAAGTTGGCTTTGGCTGTTGTCCAAGCTTATCAACATTTTTGTCACTGCATGCTGTTGCGCATAGTGACTGTGATTTCTGATTGCAACCCTATGACTTACATATTGACCCGTCCATTTCTAGGGGGAAAACACTTGAAGTGGATTGTTATCCTCCAAGAGTTTGATTTGGAGTTCACTACCGCCAAGTTGAAGAAGTCATTGGTCTTCGCCAATCTACTCTCTCCCTTCTGATTCTACTCCATCTGGTTTCGAGGAACGCATTCCAGATGATACACTTTTTCTTATTATCACCCTCGATCCTTGGTACGGTGATATCATCGTATATATTCAGACTTCCACCTTCCGATCTGAGTTGATGAAGGATGCTCGTCGACGCATCCGCCATCATTTGCAAACTTATCGCATAGTCGGAGATACTCTCTACTGCATCGGAGCTGATTCTATTCTCCACCGGTGTTTGACTCTCAAGGAGGCTAAAAAGGTCTTGAATGATTGCCATAGTAGCGCTTGTGGTGGTCACATGTCCTGATATGCTACTGCACAGAAGATTCTTCATGTTGGGTATTTCTGGCCCACCATCTTTAAACACTGGATTGTTGCTGTCCGTAAGTGCCACGATTTCCAGATTTATCAGCACAAGATGCGTGCACCACCCTCACATCTTCATCCTGTCATTACCGTTGGTCCCTTTGTGAAGTGAGGCATCTATTTTATGACGTGTAACCCTCACTAGGCCGGGGGGCATGCTTATATTATCGTAGCCGTGGACTACTTCACCAAATGGGCCGAAGCAATGCCTACACTTATAGCTGACGGTAAGACAACCACACAATTTCTATTCAATCATGTCATTACTAGGTTTGGTGTCCCTCAAGCCATTGTTACCGATCATGGTTCTCATTTTTGTCATTGCATGATGGCTGAGTTGACTTCTAAGTTGGTTCTGTGTCACGACAGCTCAACATCGTACTACCCTCGGGCCAATGGCTAGGTTGAAGCCATGAACAAAGTTCTCGTCACTATGCTTCAACGTACGATTGGGATGCACAAGTCAAACTGGCATCTCATGTTGTTTCCAGCTCTCTGGGCTTACTGAACCTCAGTGAAGGATGCAACCGGATTCACTCCATTCCTGCTTGTTTATGGTTTGGAAACTACCCTTTTGATTGAAGGTGAAATACCTTCTCTCAAGATAGCTATTTAATTGCTGCATAATACTTCACCGAAAGAAGAGCGTCTTCTATATTTAGAGAGGCTTGATGAAACTCGCTGCTTTGCTGCTCTTGTCATAGAAGCACAAAAAAATCAGGTCAAAGCTCATTTTGAACAGTCGGTTTCCCCTTGTTCCTTTATTGAAGGAGACCTCGTCCTCTTGTATGACCAAGCTCACGATAAGCTGGGGGCAGGAAAATTCCAATCCATGTGGAATGGGCCCTACATCGTTAAGCATGTTTTGCAGAACAGGGCTTATGAGCTTATTTATTATCAAGGTTATCCTCTAGATCAGCCCAGAAATGGGCTGTATCTCAAAAAATATTATGCATGAATTTCTCGTGCATGTTTCTTTTGTACATATGTGTTTTTTCATTTTTGTACATTTTTTGGCTTGGTGTGCTTTGGGAGCGTCTTCCTGCTTATTGGGTTGTTTCTTATTGTGCAGATGCCTATTACTCCTTATGTTGGTTTCGCGGATGGTGCCTCCCGCAGTACCCGGAATCTGTCTTCCGCAGCCTGGGTGATTTATAATCCTACTGGTGAGTTAATAGACCTACAGGGTATTTGTCTAGGACATACTACAAACAATGTCGCTAAATATAGTGTTGTCATTGAAATCTTAACTGAGGCCATTGCTCTTGATATTCGTGCATTAATGGTTAACCTAGATTCTCAGCTTGTTGTTCTTTAGCTTAATGGGCACTATTCTGTTAAACATCGTCAAATCTTATGGTTGTATTTGTGTGTTCGTTTACTGGAAAGACATTTTGATTATATCACATATCAACATATTCCTAGACGAATGAATGCATTAACTGATATAGTAGCTAATATTGTATTAGATAGACATTTGCGTAATTTGTAAAACATCATCATCACAAAGATTCATAGTTTAATATATATATATATATATATATATATATATATATATATATATATATATATATATATATATATATATATATATATATATATATATATATATATATATATATATATATATATATTGAGTGTTTTCATCCACGTGCATCATAAGTTCAAAAAATATGTATGTTTTGGTTACATCCTGAGACATCATGCCTCTCAAAAAATATGTAGAAATAAAATGCCTACGTATCTAGTAAGCGTGATGCTCCTGATAACATGTCACTGCCCATACGAGCCACCTCAATAAGCGGTGACCACGGTTCAACACCCTTGCAGTGTGTCTCTAGTACGCACGTGGAACATCGTCAAATCTCGCGTAGTCTGGGATTCTGGTGGTAAGTCCCTCTAGGTTGAGCATTATTTCCTCCTCCTCACTTCCCTCACCATGAGGGGCCACATTGAAATCACGAGGAATTCACCATGCTATTGGAGACATTCCTGTAGGTCTTTCTGGGCCGACCTCTGTAAATACATGGATCAACATCATAATATGCATAACAAAGAAAATAATAATACTCATTAAAATAAAAAATGAGTCTTACCCAATTCTTCATCCCAATCCTCTCCTGCTGGGAGTTGGAGATCCGCATCACCGGTAAAGTCCGTGCCAGAATAGGGCCAGTCCCCCACAACAATCAACTGTTGGCGGAGCCACTCGAAGAACTCTGGTCTCCAGGCCATCTGTTGAACGCCTCTTGATCTTGGCATCAAGCCCGCCCAACGGACCATCCGTGGCTCTTAGGATGGTGGTGTAAGGACTATCACTTCCTGACGTTGGAAAATTGGTAACTATTCCATAATGAATGGTACCAGGATGGACCCATAGCCGAACTGTTTCAGCTTACCATTCTTGCATTTCGTCAACTAGAGTTTCATGTTGATTGTTACTGCCTCTACCCAGTTGTAGAGAGTTGGTTCCATGCAATCTACTGCAATAAGTAACTGTGTTTTTGTGGCCTCATGCGGAGCTGGAACTCCCGCAACTCGTGTGATGGTGTGCAGCACTACTTTCCGTGCTAGATCTAGGATGGTTTGGATATCCACCTTCCCACTTTTGGATCCTTTCCTCGCCCCTCGGCACACTCTATCGATAACCATGCTCATGTTTTCCATTGTGGGAGGGGTACCTACTAGGATTGGTACTGCCCCCCTCCGTGACAATCTGATTATGAAGTAAACATCTAAGACCTCAATCTCTAACTCCTGGTCATGAATTATGAATCTTTCTCGGTCAATGTCCCAAACACTGATCAAGTATTGTAGTAATTCCAGTTGAGCTCTGAGACATGGTTCCATAAAGAATTTCTTGAGCCCTCTGTCCCTGAGAACATCCATGCATATCACATTGCCCAAAGCTAGCTCATCTTCTTCACTATGTTCTCTTTCCTTCCATTTGATCGCCATTTTTCTCTTTCACACCTACAAAAAAATCATTGGGGTCATCATTAGTCAAATAATTTTTCTATTTGAGTGTTTAAAATAGGATTATTGTTTGAATTTACACACTAAACTTGTGGCCGCGGTTGGCCTGCCCCGATGTAGATTCAAGGCTGGTTGGCGCGAGTCCGTAACCAATACCCGCGTCGACCGCCATGCCCTAGTTTTTACAAAAACCCCTCCACGGATCTCCAAATTGGGTTGCAGGCAATGAAAATTGTGTCAAAATGCAGGCAAGGATGTGAGCTCTTACCTAGAACAGACAAATTCGTGATTGGCCTTCTAGATTGTTTGCTGTCAGCTCTACAAAATCACAGTGAAAAAAGGGTAAAAATGTGCTGACAAGAGGTAAAGTGAAAAATAATTTATTTTTACTGTTTTTGGCATTTTATAAACTTTTTAGAACCCTAATTAGGTTTTTGAGCATATTTTTTTATTATTTTTCTATTTATCTCGAAAAATGGGTTTTACGTGTTTTTCTTTTGTAGCAGCAGGTCCTCAACATGATGGCAATGAAGTAACGAGTTGTATTTTATACTTTTTAGGACTTGCTAAAAACACAAAAAAGTCATCCCTAGAGTCATCTTTCAGCTCTTTTCTAACTCTCAAAAATTGAAAAGATTTCCGAGACTCTTGTCGTTTGAACTCTTTAAAGGCTACGAAATGATATCTACCCAGTATACGTTTACCCCCTTTTCAGGCTGGGATAGATTATTTACGAAAAAGGAGTACCTTAGCTTATCGCGACTAAGAGGTTCTCACAGACCTAGTTTTCTACCTTTTCGGATATGTGAGACTACCTATGAAAAGGGACTCCTGGAGTTTTCTTTTCTTCTTCTTTTCAAACTCTCTAAACATGAAAAGATGTCGAGTTATTCCTTTGTCAGACTCGTTAAATCTACATGACATCGGAAATCGTCACCATAACGTAACCGAGTTCCTCCTTCCTAGGGCTCGTAAAACATACTAGGATGGATTTGTCCGAAGGACAAACTTATTTGACAAGCATATGTTATCCCCTTCAATCTTGTTTCCAAAAATAATTGGGGTACTCGCCAGCAATGGTGGGGGAAAATGGAACCAATGCTCAATATTGTCGGTGGTATGTTGCTCTTGAACATGACACTCATCTGCATTCGTGTCGGGTTGGGGACATCCCATTTCATCATTTTTTGCCTCCATGGGTTTGAGTAATTTTTTTTGACCTCTCATCTGCTCTTTGCCACATCATCATGACCTCAGATGCCATGATGTCAAATACTGCCAATTCCCGGAGTTGTGTTGCCGATATGTTCAAGAGAAGTTTTCTTTTGCATTTTTCAACCTCTGATCCTCTGTTTGGTCCTGAGTCACTATCATCTTATTCCTCTGTCTCATGTCGATGATGTGGGAAACATTATGGCCCTCCTTCGACCAGGTCACTTCCTGTCGACTTCAGCTCATTATCCAGGAAGCTGATCTAAAGACTCCCTTTCAGTACCTTGGAGCTTGCATGCCTCAATGGCAAGTTCGTCGCATTCGACGACAGGTCCTCATCATTGGCCTTCGATCGAGTGATTCCGTGGGTGTTCAATGCTAGCTCACTGTTCACATTCTGTGGATTGTACTAGTTGTACCTTGAGAACCATTGTAATTATTGGTGGCTTCTCTCGTGTCTGTTAACAACTTTCATCATTGGCTGGTAATCAAGTGACTTTCTTGCATGTTCGACTTCAGCTCACACATTCACATGCTTGAATTTGTACTTGTTCGGGTCGAGATGGAGCGCATGACCCTGGGTTTTTTCTGATAAAATCTAGGCTGCAAGATCGTTTTGGTTTATCATGACTATATGCATGACTCTTTTGATTGGATGGCTGCGACCATACCCGAGTCTATTTATTGATCCTTCTTGCTGGATGGCTGCGTCCATACTTCAGATCTCATTTTTATATGTACACTATTATGGATGGCTGCGCCCATGCCACATGTTCATGTATCAGAGATATCAGTTGTACTTGTACTTGCAAGTCTTCCGATGGCGGTGTTTAGTTTGAACACATTCTCGTAAATCATTTCACTCCTCCCTATCTCTCAGACCTCATACTTTAGGGGGCATCTGTTACACAGTATTTTGTCACCATCCCTACAATTCCCATCCCATACATTGGAGGACCATTCCCGTGACTTCTGTGTATTGTCATACCTTGCAAAAAGTGTCATTTCATCCCTTGGCATGAAAAGAAAATTTTCTCTGTTGACTATTCCTGGAGCAGACTCTAAAAAACATATGATTTTGGGTCGGCGCTGGTAGGCAGTTATGGCCTCGCACCAATACAAAAATTCGCACTAGGCCTCACGCCCATTGCCGCTCTGTCTCAGTGGACTGCCCACGCCGAGCTGTTTTTGGAAAGCTTTTTAAAATAGAAGCGAATTTTCCATTCTCAACCACTTCATGAGCGAAGTCAGCATGGGTTGTTTGACTAAATAACATCGAGGACCTTCCTTTGGCTTCTTATTTCCTACTTTTGAGTAGCTCCCCAAAGGATAAGGTCTCCCTTCCACCTTATGAGGGATCCCAAACCACCTCCTCCTCTCCTATAAATACATCTCTCTCACATAGATGCAGCTAGCTGAAATGGTTGAATAGCTAACAGTCCTTACTATAGCTGAATAGCTGGTGTGAGATAGAGCAGAGAGAGAGACCCATTGTCGAGAGAGAGCCTGGACTTATTGCCTCGCCAAGTCTAATTCCTCGATGAATTCTTGAGATGCGTTTGACTGGACCCGCTGAAGGAGGCTGCGACGTCAATGCTTATTTGGTTGTAAACTCTTTCTCTCTCCTTATTAATACATGATTGATGTTTTGGCTCCCGCTTTGCGTTTGATATATTTAATCTTGTGCAATGCGTTTTGTTCTCCTTGAATAATTAAATAGTTATGAATGCAAGTTTTGTTTTCGTATGCTGCTATTATTCTCTGATCCTTATGCAGGCACTTGAGTATTACCGCTGAAGGACTGCGACGTATCAGGACGAAGATAAAGAAATTGCTGCCATAGCTACGACAACTGCATTGGAACAAAGGTATGACATCTATCCCAACTGAGTTTCATTCATAAACTAGGAACCTAAGGTCAGCATGTCCTCTTGCTGCTAGACCCACCCTAGGGCTAGAGGGATCACCTCTGTCCGCAGAGGGGATTTACCTGCACAACACAACATCTAATTTCGAATTCACCTTAGGAAATTCGAATTCCCTTTCTTGAGTGCGTATTTTATGTGGGTGAGTGGCCCCCACATTCCACTAACATCCAAATAAACGCACTTCTCCTAAGTTCCCTTCTCCAAAACTGCCTTAGGCTACTATTAATCAAAATTGCCAAAAATGGTTCCTTAAACATTAGGAAAAACATTAAGAAGAGACATTACAAGAACACATGTTAGAAGATGGGAAATCCAACCTAAAAGTTATGTTTTTCATTGTGCAATTAGTTTGTTATGCTTGTTTTTAATTTGGGAATTTTGGGCATGGATCTTTGGGTGTCATGGAAGAAGGGAGGGCTTTGGTCATGGTTTTATTCCCTCACCTTAAACTGGGGGTTAATCCTCAATCCTATTCCTGTGGGATATCCCATATTAGCATATGGATTTAGGATGGGCACTATTTGGGAAACCCCGACTTTGATAGTCTTGTCCCATTGTCCCATACCATATTTATCACCTCCCTCTGCACACTATGAGCCCTATTCACTATTTCGATTCTCTGGGTCCACATGACCATTAGGTCCACAAGGCACTAGCACACCCCCGTGTTAATTTTTACCACTACTCTGTGTTGATTCATTTACTTTAGCCCAATTCAATCTTTCAATTATCAATCTTTTAAATAGCAAGTAATATTTGCAATCATCCATAGTAACAATAGATAGAATAGTAAATGTAATGACAAAGGAGATGATCAACACATCAATAAGAGACACCATATTTGGTCAAAGATGAAGGAAAAACCCACTACGGGGAAACCAATTGAAATTCTTCTTCTATTAGATTGTCATTAAATGTTCAACGGAGAGTACAATGAGCCAATACAAAATCATCTAGTAAAATTAACCCAAAAATATTTAGAAATATGTTCCCAGCATCTATACTGATCAAAGACTTCTTCTTTCTGTGGTCAACTACAGTTAAATGTCAAAATGTAACCCTAGAGCCTAACCACATGGAGGAGGAGGTATGGGTGTGGTTGAGAGCTTCCAACCACATGGATGATCCTGCGTGCCTGCGGTTGGAAACCAAAACCTTAAACATGTGTGAGCTTCAGACCCTACAATTTCGGACTTGTATGAACCAAACTCTGTGATCCAACCTTAAACCTATATGAACCAATCAATGAAGAAGAGAAGAAGAAGGTGCTTGGTGATGTCCAAATAAGATTGAGGTCACTTGTACTTATAGGCTTCCAACTTTGCCCAATTTGCTTTAGGCTCAACCTGACCAAGTGTAACATTGTGGACTCCACTTCAAAAATACACTTTCCCTTATCCAAATATAGTGCTTCAAAGGTCAAATTTGTTCCTCTCAAAAAGAGGAGTCTAATGCCATGGTTGGAATTTGTCACTGAGATGCCAAATTAACACTCCCTCTCAGCTAGGGAGAAATTCCAACTGCATCATCATATGTATCCTATCATCATATCATGTCCCATTTCTACTCAACTTTATCTGCTGAAACATTCTCGAATCTAAAGAAGAAGAATCATCAGGGATCATCAAATACCACCCTCTCAGGACAATGAAAAAGGTCCTAAGGTACAATCTCACCTGATTTCATCCCATGGGGGAGCAAACATCTTCCACCCCTTGTCGAGCAATAGGAGTCATTGAATTGGAGAGCAAACATATTACACCCTGATTCAATCAATATAATGTCTCATCCATCCTATTTCTCTATGATCTTCCTAGCAATGATATTTAAGAGTCATGTGGTAGAACATTTGCATCATAATCATATTGGGTGAGATACCTAAATAAGGATCACACACTCTCAATCTCTCTCTCAACCTGTTGGATAGACAGGGAGTGGTAATCCCAACAAGCCCAACTTGTGACTATGATTCCAACTGGGGTATACTCTTCTTGACCAAGATAGGGGGGATACATATACAACCCTATGGGTGATAGATAGGCGTGATACCCTATTGTCCAAATATCTATCAACCTCAGGAGCCCTCCATCTCAATTCCTCGCCCTGGGAGTTAGATAAGCGGTAGCAGTTGGCTCAATGTCCTCAATCAGTGATGCCCCTTATCAAGAGCGGTCACATACATTAGTCCAAGTTGCTCTCTAAAGACCAATAACTTTCCTTTCAGTAGAGCCTTGGTGATAATATCTGCAATCTACTCATTTGTCTATATATGATGGAGTCTAACGGCTGCTCTCTGCACCATGTCTCGAATGTAATGATATCGGATCTCTATGTACTTAGACTTGTCATGAAATATGGGATTCTCTGCTAGATGGATCCCACACTTGTTGCTGCAATATATCATTGTAATGTCCATGACCTGCTCAAATAACTCTCCAAAGAGCTTCCTCAACCAAATTTCTTCGCAGCTATCCATGCTTGCGCCAATATATTCTGCCTCAGCAGTACTCAGTGCTACAAACTTTGGTTTCTTGCTCATCCAAGATATCATTGGCAAAGCCAAGCCTAAAACAACATTTAGAAGTGCTTTTCCTATCAATAACATTAACTTTCCCAGAAAACATTGGTATATCCATGTAGTCAAAAATCTCCAACAGAATATCTCAGACCAAGGGTGATTGTATCATGTAAGTATCTCAAAGTGTGTTTGGAAGCAACCCAATGTGTGTGGAGAGGCTCAATCATGAATTGAATCAACATGTCCACTGCATAGAATATGTCTAGATGATTGTTCACTAAGAACATCAAAGCCCCAATCAACTGTTTATACTCAGATGGATTCGCCAAATCGGGTCCTGTGCCTTCTCCACATAGCTTCTTGAAATTCATTTCCATCGATGTGGGTAGGGATTTGCATTTTGTCATTCCAAATCTTTCCAACAAATTCATGACACATTTTCCTTGTGAGAGGAAAATGTCATCGAGCCTTTACCACACCTCAAGGCCTAGAGAGTAGTGCATGAGTCCAAATTTCTTCATCTCGAATTCAAAGTCTAGATTCCTATACACTCGATCATCAGGGGCTCACTACTCGTCAAGAATATATCGTTAACATATAAAACCAAAATCAACTACATACCTTGGACTACCTTGAAGTAGAGGTTGGAATTGACATTTATTCTTGTGAATCACAACTTTTCCAAATAGCTATCTATGTGGGCGTACCATGCTCTGGGGTCTTGATTCAAACCATACAATTCCTTCTTCAACCTGAAAAGACGTGTCTCCTAGTCCTCTACTTCAAATCCATGTGATTGTTCAATGTGGACTTCTTCTTGTAACATACCATGAAGGAATGTTATCTTCACGTCCATCTGATGAAGGGTCCATCCTTGACTTATGACAAGGGAAACTATCGAATAAATGGTTGTATATCAAGATACAAGTGCAAATATATCATCATAGTATTCTCCCTCGTTTTGGGAGAATCCTCGGGCTATGAACCTTGCATTATATTTTTCAATGCTTCCATCAACTCCATGTTTGATCTTGAATAACCATTTTGAAGTCACCACAAATTTCCCCTTCAGTCTCAGCACAACATCCCATACATCATTCTTCATAATTGATTCATATTCTTCAACCATAGCATCTTTCTAAACTTGTTCTTTCATGACTTATTCAAATGTGGGAGGTTCTGCTTGAATCATAGTACTCATAGCTACAACAATTCCCTGGTACCTGCATGGCTTCTTGCCTTCTCCAAAATATCTTTGAGTGGGAATGCATCTCTCGTCATCCTGTAATGTGTCATGAAGCCAAAGTGGCCTCTTCTTGGTAGGAGGATCACATGGAGGAGGATTTAAGGGATCCACAGGATCATCAATAATGTGTCTCTCGGATTCAGGAACAGAAGGACCATATAACATATCCTTATCATCATTCTTCTTCTCAGGAGGAGGAGGTGGAGGAATGTCCCTTTCTTTTCCAAGGGAAACATCTTCATCAAATGTTAAACTCCTGCTAATTTCAACCTTCCTTTAACCAAGAATATATATTTTAAATTATTTAGAATTTTCACAATATCCAACAAACATACCTTTTCTTCCCGTGGCCCCAACTTGTTTCTTTTGTCCTCCGGCACATGGAAATATATGGGGCAACCAAAGATACAGAGATGGCCAACATTGGGCTTGACGCATATAAATACTTCCTAGGGAGTCTTATTGTCCAATGCTTGATGAGACACCCGTTTTGAACATATACGACAACATTCATTTCTTCTCCCCAAGGGAACTTCGACAACTTTTGATCATGGAGCATGGTGTGGGTGACATCTATAATAGACCTGCTTTTTCTTTCAACTACTCATTTTGTTCAGGATTATAGGGCACAATCGTCTCTTTCTTGATTCCTTCTTTGCAAAAATCGATGAAATCATTTGAGGTTTACTCTCCACCGTTGTCGAACCTAAATATTTTAATTTTCTTCCTTGTTAGATTTTTGACCAAAGCTTTGAACTCCTTGAACATTTCGAAGGCTTTAGCCTTGTGCTTCAAGTAATATATCCATGTCTTCCTTGAGAAATCATCAATGAAGGTGATGTAATAGAGATGGACACCAATAGAATGTATGGTTATCATACCACATGTAATATCCCCAATTATCAATTCTGCTAATTAGAATATTAATCTTTGATAAATTTTGATGTTTCTAATGTCAAGCAGAAATAAGGTGGGTCGGGACCCAAAATTAATAATTAAGGGAA
The DNA here is from genome assembly GCA_034641835.2 of Pinus albicaulis. Lineage (NCBI taxonomy): Eukaryota > Viridiplantae > Streptophyta > Pinopsida > Pinales > Pinaceae > Pinus > Pinus albicaulis. The sequence goes on from CM076579.1 coordinate 971,472,903, forward strand.
AAACTACAGCCTACTCCTATAGTTCACAAGGAAAAATTTCGCCCTTAGTGGGATCCATGTGGCCAGCATTCGATTTGGAGGCAGCTCCCTAGGAGGGAGCATGAGAGAGGCTCTATGGGGGTAGTGCAGTGAGTGGTTGGATGAGGGGACTACGCAGTCCGTGGTGGGTCGAAGGGAACGCTAGGGGCTCAATTGATAAAAGGAAGTGAGGGAAACTCATTTCCTCATTCATTCATCTTCTATTTCGATTGCCATCTTGACATAGCACGCTTGTGCTGGGTGCGAAGTCTGTCGTGCTGTTTAGCACACGAGATCTTCAGGCGAAGATCTCAACCTCTACCTTAGGGGACTTCGAGTGCCCACTCATGAGAGTAGTTCCGCAATTTTTGTGAGGATTTGACATAGCAACAACAGCGAGAGTTTGTAGTTCCTTCAGAACTACGTAGAGACAACAGAGACTGCACAATGTAGTGTAGAGGAACTGTCGAGAGTGTGGGAGAGAAGAGGATTTCAGCCGGAAGATTTGGAGGGGAGGCTAGCCACCTTCTACCAGGGATTTTGGCAATATTTTGGAGACATATTACCAGCAGTTCCAGCCAGGAGTCGAATTTCCCAGCAGTTGGGTGAGCGAAGCCCAAGAGGGCCAATTTCCGAGGTCAAAACTAGGATGAACCATTTCTGGGTTTTTTTGGGTTTATTGAGGAGAAGCCAAGATTAATTTGGCAGAATTTTCAGGGTAGGTTTGAGGTATCAAACTGAGATCCTAACTCAGCCAGCATCTAGAGGAGCTAAGGGGAAATTGGGTTAAATTTTTGAAATCAATATCAGGCCAATTCCTTTGCGGGTTATTGTGGGTTTCTTGAGCAAAGTCAGTGGTTAAAATCCCAGAATTTTTCGAGCAGCGTAGCAAGCCCTAACCGAAGTTCATTGGGACCAACAACAATATTTTCTGGGCTAGGTAGTATAGTCAGTGAGCCACACAGAGCAATTTCTAGCAGGAGTTTGTTTGGGTTCGAGCTGTCCTTCAGCCTGCCTTGAGCAAGCCTAGGTGCAATGTTTTCAGCACCTCATTTGTACTCTTTCCCGGCATATTAATAAAATGGCTCAACAATGATTTTGGCACCAAATTCTATGTTTTCATGGTGTTTTCCTTGTTGCTATAATTTTTATTCTATTTTGCTTGTATTACTATCATTTTCCCATTTGGGGATATTACAGTGGTATCAGAGCTTCGTTCTTGGCTCAGACGTGGTGATCTTTTCCTATGAACAAGGAGGGTTGGCAGAACATTACCCACCAAAGGTAGTAGAGGTGGAAAATATGGGGGAGTCAAGGAGAAAATTGGAAGCAACATTTTGTAGCATCTTAAAGGCCCTAAATGATTTAGCCAAAGGACAAAAGGGAAATTTGGAAGGACTCAAGCAACAAAATAGGGATAAGAGCATCCATCATGAGTTACTATTTGGGGAGACTTTAAGGGTTTCAAAATAGGGTAACCACCCTTTACCAGCCACTCACCTGCCAGCCTTCAATAGGCCAACCAAGATCATGATACCGACATTTTTACCTTTAGTACCAATTAAGTAAGGTAGGTGGCATAATCATATACCCATGGGAGATTATTTCCGAGAATGGCATTCCATGGGGGAAAAATTCAGAGCAACTTTGTCCTTTAGATATTACAACCAACTCAAGCAGGATGAAAAAGGCAGGAACAGTGGGGGGTCTAGCACACATAGCTTAGAGTTGCAGTGTACCATTGGGAGGATACCTTTTCCCACGTATGATGGATCCACTGAGTGCACGGCTCAGGATCAGGTGGAAAAGTTGGATACCTCTTTCCAGCTTAACTAAATAACAGAAGGGGAAGCCATCAAAATGGCTACCTTGCACTTGGAGGATGAGGGCACACATGATTGTGGGGAGCTCATAGATACACATAGTGTAACGTAGGAGTCACCCTTGTCAGAGACTCCCTTGACCACTCTGACTGGCATCTTAGAAGAGAGAGTGGAACATACACCCATAGGGCCATCCATTGATGAGGTGCCAAGGGATACGGTGGTGTTAGATGATAGTCGCCCACGTCAGTTTCATCAGTTCTAGATAGACCTTCTAGCGTTGAAGGAGAAGGCCACGATAGTGCAAGAGGATATTCTGCAATAGAACAAGGGGTTGGAGGTCATGAGAGCAGTTTGTGCCAAGTCAGTAGCCAAACTGACTCACGTTGGGGAGCGATTAGATTACCTAATGGTCGAACTAGAGTGCACGTTAGGGCATCAGAGCAAACCTCTTTAGATGTACATAGATGGGACTGGTAGCACTAGTAAGTTTCCTTTGCACATTGGAGAGGGAGAGGCAGAGTTGTCTCGACAGATTTTGGGTGTTGGCCAGGATGGTGAGATGAGGCAACATGAGCTGCTCAAGGTGCAACACTCCCAGGATGGAGGGATTATTCTGTGTGCGGGGATTCTTGCATTTGATTCCTCTCTCAATGTTGGATGGCAAGAGGTATTGAGCTGGTACCCCATAGAGTAGGCTAGGCAATTGGATACATCCATGGCCACATTTCAGCGGAGTCCAAGGATTACCAGAGGGACACGAGGGCCAGATTGTTGTTGGGATCCAGGTGGGATTACCCATCATATCATAGAGTCATTAGGTGATGGCAGTAGTTGCACGATGGGTTTGATGTTTGGGTACACACATTTTCAGATCTCAATCAAAGCCCCGGACATCCCTAGTGACAAGATGGTTTGACAGTGGGGAACACACTTTTCAGGAGATATCTCAGCGTATCGACTGTTAGTGGAGTCACACGACGATTAACCTACTTTTGCAGGAGCTGGTAGGAGGAGGTGGCATTGGCAAGCCACCAGACAAGGCATTACGTAGAGACAATGCTCTCTCATGGGTATATGGGGCACTTGAGCTATGGAGGATAGGAGCAGTGATGTCATTGTCGTTGGCATGTGAGGAGTCGAGCCGCTCCAATCCTTCAGAGTAGATGGGGAGATGTAGCCCACCTCATGGAGGGTTTACTAGCAGAGTGGTGGATATTTTGACCCAAGCAGGATACTATACATTACAGGGTGGTAAAATAGTAGGCACTAATACACGGAACTATATAGAGTTATGTCATATGGTCCAGTGTTATGTGGAGGGATACATGACGATATAGGATGGTATAGATATAACCTAGGGTATACGGTGGTGTACAGAGATAGGTTACAGCGTACAGTGGCATGTCAAGGAGTGCAGAGACACTTGGTGGTATGCAGTGACACATGATGCGGCGCAGTGGGATTTTAGAGCGTTGCCTTAAAGGGGACTTATGGACAGAGGATTTAGGTGTACCATGGGATGCATCTCACCTAGGATCGATGAGAATCTTGTTGAGAATCTCGAGATACCACATTTAGTGGAGACAGGGCTACGAGGGTCTTATTAGCAGATCTGAGGCAGAGAGAGTGTCATTCGGAGGATTATTCTTGAGCATTCAGGGAGACTCTTGATCATAATATTTGGGACATACCCACCCATCATCCTCCAGTATTGGTTACGGTAGCAGAGTTTTTCGTTGGTGCCCATTGACACTCTCCATTTAGGCAACAAGGCATGGGAGGCTCACCCTAGTCAGTTGGGTGAGATACGGAATGTCATGAGCTGGGAGGAGACTCTCCAGTTGAGACACTTGGTAGGTGCATGAGTTGACGGGTCCAGGCTTAGGGATTGCATGGTTGATTGCCAAGATAGCATATGTTCCAATCCTGAGCTCAAATTTGAGGGATGGTGGATGGTAGACTTCGTCTATAGGAGGGTACCCAAACTCCGAGCAGTATCCAAGTGTATCAACAAGAGTTGGGATAGAGGATTTCGCTACTTGGTGTGGCAGGAGTAGGGCAGGTATGCATGCATGGGATAGACTCCTGATACTTGGGGTCCACCTAGGGGATGCACACAAGGGTCAACGATGAGAGCCAGATGGATTATAGCAAGTAGCAGGGCTACGCAGTGACATCCCGTGAGGAGTGGGAGTTGTGAGCTCCCAGTATGGTTGGGGAATCCAGGGCTCTGTTGGGCGGGTGGGTCACTCTACTTTATGATGAGCAGGGACATGGCAGAGGGTGACCTAGTCCACCTTGGTATTGACACGTGGGGGAGCACTAATACCTCCACTGCATGGCGAGGTAGACTTATCATATTGTTGCTCAAGGTCATGATTGGAAGTGGAGGGATAGATATCAGCATCATGGAGATGCCCAGGCAGGATGAGCTTGGCCTTCACATATTTTCCACCACAACACCCCAGGAGAGAGGGATACAACCTGTGCACGATGGGGAGTATCTCATAGTCAAAGTGGCACAACGTCAGCATGGTGGCACCTCTCCGAGATTAGCAGGGGACCCGAGCATTACATCTCTATACAACTCGATAACCTTTAGGGATGAGCTGTATAATACATGGGGAGATCATGTAGATCTTCCATTGGGCTTTAGCGAGTCATTGATGGAGTGGGGGACTTCATTAGCATCACAGGTTGGTCAGCAGGATGATAGCAGGAGGGGCTCATGTGAGCGAGACGCTATCTCTGCAGGGATTAGGTGGTATCTTCGAGGGTTTACTCTTGGAGTGGATGAGATTGATTACTTGGTAGGGAAACTTCATGAGGAGCTGGGCATAGTGCCATATTATCATGATTCCCTACTCAGTGACGATGTTCAGAGGGCTTCTGCTACTTGTTCCTGGCAGGATAATGAGTGGAGCAGGGGGAGCTTCATGTTGCACATGATGGCTTGGGATTCGGGTATTGAGGGATCCCTTCATATCCGGGAGATGCAGAGGTCGGGGATGATTCAGTAGCACATCTAGGACCTTGGCACATTTTTGCAGTGACAGTGGGGAGCGTCAGCTAGAGAGGATGCTTGTTTAGGCATTGCTTGAGGACAAGCAATTTTTGGCGGGGAGGGACTGTAATATCCCCAATTAGCAATTCTGCTAATTAGAATATTAATATTTGATAAATTTTGATGTTTCTAATGTCAAGCAGAAATAAGGTGGGTCAGGATGCACAATTAATAATTAAGGGAAAAACTACAACCTACTCCTATATTTCACAAGGAAAAATTTCGGCCTTAGTGGAGTCCATGTGGCCAACATTCAATTTGGAGGCAGCTCCCTAGGCGTCAGCGTGAGAGAGGCTGAGATCTTTGCAACGAGGGCAATGATTTTTTTCATTCATTCATCTTTTATTTTGATCGTCATCTTGACATAGCTCGTCATCTTGACATAGCACGCTTGTGCTGGGTGCCAAGTCTATCGTGTTGTTTAGCACATGAGATCTTTAGGCGGAGATCTCAACCTTTACCTTGGGGGACTTCGACTACCGGCTCAAGAGATTATTTCCGCAATTTTTGTGAGGATTTGACATAGCAGCAGCAGGAGGCGTAGTTCCTTCAGGACTGTGTAGAGGCAGCAGATACTGCGCAGTGATTGCACATTGCACTCTAGAGGAAGTGTCGAGAGTGTGAGAGAGAAGAGGAGTTCAACCAGAGGATTTGGAGCAGAGGCTAGCCACCTCCTACCAAGGATTTTGGTAGCATTTTGGAGACATCTACCAGCAATTCCAGCCAGGAGTCGAATTTCCTAGCAGTTGGGTGAGCCAAGCCCAAGAGGGCCAATTTCCGAGGTCAAAACTAGGTCGAACCCTTTCTGGGTTTTCCTGGGTTTATTGAAGAGAAGCCAAGATTAATTTGGCAGAAATTTTCTTGGCAGGTTTGAGATATCAAGCCAAGATCCTAACTCAGCCAAAGGCTAGAGGAGCTAAGGGAAATTTGGGCTAAAATTCCGAAGTTAATATCAGGCCAATTCCTTTGCGGGTTAATGTGGGTTTATTGAGTAGAGTCTATGGTTAAAATCCTAGAAATTTCCAAGCGGCGTAGTAGTCCCAAACAACATTTCATTGGGAACAACAACAACATTTTATGGGCTAGGCATCGCAGTCAGTGAGCCACACAGAGCAGTTTCCAGCAAGTGTTTGTTTGGGTTTGAGTTGTCCTTCAGCCTACCTTGATCAGGCCCAGGTGCAATCTTTTCAGCACCTCATTTGTACTCTTTCCTGACATATTAATAAAATGGCTCAACAATGGTTTTGGCTCCAAATTTTGTGTTTTAATGGTGTATTCCTTGTTTCTGTAACTTGTAGTCTATTTTTCTTGTATTACTATCATTTTCCCATTTGGGGATATTACACCACATATTTCAGAATGAATGAGATGAAGGATGTCATTCGTCTTATTCTCGCTAGAGGGGAATGGTCCCCTAGTCTTATTTTCACTTGCACAACTTGGACATACTCCATCATGGTTACCTTGAACATTGGTAATTCTAGAGACTATTTCTTCAATTTTGGAAGAGCATCATAATGTAGATGGGGAGATCTCTAGTTCCATAATTCACTTAGATGATTGGTATGATGGACCAATGCTAGAAGAGGTCTTCTAGTAACTCTATAGAGTCCTTCAAATCTCAATCCCAAAGTGAATGCATCTCTCATAAAGGATCCAACTGGCCAAGTAAGATCCTTTCCCTTGATGAAGGCAACCCTCATCCCTTTGTCTTCCAAAGCAGATATTGATACCAAAATCTTCTTCAACCCCGATACATACATCACATCATGGAGCAAAATAGATTCCCCCTCTCATAAAGGATCCAACAGGCCAAGTAAGAACCTTTCCCTTGATGAAGGCAATCCTCATCCCTTTGTCTTCCAAAGAAGATATCGATACCAAAATCTTCTTCAACCTCGATACATACATCACATCATGGAGCAAAAAAAATTCCCCAGAATCCAAATGAAATTTGATAGACCCAAAGCCTTTAACAAGATGAGTGGATTTGTCTCGAAGAATAATCTTCAATTTGACTCCCTCTCTACCAAATTAGAGAGAAATTCCTTATATCCAGAGAAATTATGAGTGGCCCCACTATCAACCAACCAACTATCTCACAAATTTGGAGAGGAACTGTGAGAGTTGAAATAAGAATATATTCAAATTGTTTGGCAACATTGCTTTCATATTTGGAATATCTTGACTTCTTTTGAGGACGATGATATTCTTCATGATCACTTGGAGCATCTCTTCTTCTTCTTTCATCTCTCCCATTATGATCATTCCTTCGGTAATCTCTTCTCCTTTGATCATTAAACCTGTTATTGTCACTTCTAGAGTTATAGTGTGGACCATTATTCTTCTGAGGGAAATCTCAAGCATATTGGCCTTTCTTGTGACAGTTGTAACATTCAATGTGTGATGATTCTCTTTCATTATTTTTCTTTGAATTTCGAGGAGGAGGCTTCCTTGAATTTGATGTGTCTCCTTTTCCTTTCTTCTTGTTATGAGCGACAAATGCAACAGTCTCTCCTTATTCATGCTTTTTAAGCTTGCCTTTTGAAACCATCCTTAATTCTTCTTGAGTGAGCTTTCCAACAATCTCATCAAATGACAAAATATTGTTTTTATTGCTTATATTAGTAATGAAGGTTTCCAAAATAGGAGGGATACCTATGAGGGTTACAATCACCAATTCCCTATTAGACACAGTTTCCCCAACTCTTTGCAATTGATATTTAAGACGAGATTGTGAAAATTCCTCAATTTGAATCCAATTGCAGCAACTGGTATTATTTATCCTAATTGTTAATTAAATTTAACAATTTATTTTCTACAGAAAATATTGAAATAAACACACTACAACCTTCAAAAATAAAATTTTGTGGAAAATAAAACTCTGGAAGCTGAGAAATGCTAGCACAAACACATAAAATTAACACAATTATTTTTGGACAAAAGTCCTCGGAAAAACCCAATATGAGAAAACTGGTGCAACAGTGAGGGTTATTATTATTATGCAATAGTGAAAATCTGAGTAGAATCTGGATGCCTAAAACTGACAATCCACAACAAGAAAATCTTGGCAAAATTATTGCAGGGAATTTACCCTTCCTCCATAGGCAATACAGGCACAACCTGCCTTCAGAAACTCAGTCCTATGACCCTCTGCGTAAACCTTTGCACTGCACTATGCATTATTCTAATCGTCATTCCTCTAACCAGCCTCTGATGAAGTCGTTCTACCTCTAGCTATTGAGGAAATCGTCTCTCTGGCCTTTTGGAACCTTTTCCCAACCTCTGGAACTAAGATCTATTTTTTCTCCACCAAATCGAACTACCTTATTTGAAGCTACTACGTGGAGCTCTGCATTGCCTCACTGGGATAACTCAACCATCTTGCTGCTGCCTCTATGAATCTAGAAATCTTCCTCCGGATCACTGTCCCTATCCCTCACTCACTGCTTTGATCTTTGGCTCTCTCTGGTAACTGACTGCTGCTACTTTGGAAATCGATTTGCCAAGGAAATCGAAATTCTCAAGTGTCTTGGTGTTTTCTCCATCACCACATCGACCTCCTCTTATAATCCACTGTTGGAGAACCAACGACCAATATTAAAACTTAATCAATGGCTAGGATCATTTCTGGATCGATCTAGGTGTGTTTCTAGATGATTCTCACCTTGACTTAATTAATACTGATTAATTAACCAATTTTCCTAAATTTAGACTTAGGAAACATTAAAAATGTGGTTAATAATCTAATTAAGTCACTTCTAGGTAGAATTTCCAGAAAAAATTTATGGGTTCTGGAGATCTCATGTATTCTAGCCTCTCCACCAAATTTCGTGTCTAGAACTGATGCTACAAAAACTAACACCCCCTCTTAGCAAGGAATGTGTTCTAGTGCTGCATACCCCTTCAAAACACCCTGTCTCTGTATTATCTTTGTCACATTGTTGATGTCTGGCTGCTATTTCCCACTAACCCCTGTGCAACTTTGATATGCGTTGCATCTGAGCTGCTGCTGACCCTGCTATACTGCTTCCAAAAATGCATCTGCACTGCAACTCTATTGATGTTTCTACTGCAACATCTACAACTGAAAAACATCCAAAATATTGAATCATCTGTGATCAGTAAGATGCATCTATCACCCGAGTCTTGACTGCTACTAGCTATTGCACTATCCACTGAAGACTTCGCGCTATTGTTGGATCTTCACTGTGCCAATTGCACTGCTGCCAACTCTTCATTGTGCCAATTTCACTGCTGCCAACTCTGCACTGCACTCCCCAACATTTGACTGCTACTAGTATCTGCAATTGTTGCTCTGGCATATTACTGCATCAACTGTCACTGATCCATCCTGGAGGAAGACCTATCGATCTCTGCTAAAGCTTCCTACTGATCGTGCTTCTCCTCCTTGTCCTTCTTCTTGAGAGGACACTAGGTACTATAGTGACCGAGCTCACCATATCTGAAGCACTTGACCTTTGAAAAATCATTCTTCTTCTTCCTTTACTCCCCTTACCCCTGACTGGGTAAGGGGAGTAAAGGAACCGCCAACTCTGCATTGTGCCAATTGCACTGCTGCCAACTCTGCACTGCACTCCCCAACATTTGACTGCTACTAGTATCTACAATTGTTGCTCTGGCATATTACTGTATCAACTGTCACTGATCCATCCTGGAGGAAAACCTATCGATCTCTGCTAAAGCTTCCTACTGATCGTGCTTCTCCTCCTTGTGCTTCTTCTTGAGAGGACACTAGGTACTATAGTGACCGAGCTCACCATATCTGAAGCACTTGACCTTTGAAAAATCCTTCTTCTTCTTCCTTTAATCCCCTTACCCCTGACTGGGTCTCTTAGATGTGAGAGCCACATTCTCCTCCTCCTTCACCATATTTGATCCATTGTTGATGTTGCCACTGATGGAGCTCTTTAATAGAGCCTGCCTCAATTCTTCCTGCTACAAGTCGACCCACATTCTTTCCCACTCTAGTAGTTTGTCTATACCCAATATGCTTTGGAAAAAGACTTTCCATTCCTCTGAGACACTGTTGAGTGTCAATCTCACTAGCTCTATGGGTTGATGCGCTACCCCAACAGTTGAAAACTAGTCCCAGACCTCCTGAATCTTGGTAAGGTAGGGGTATATTCCTTTCCCTTTCAGCATCCGGATGCATTTTAGCTTCTCCTCTAGGTACATCTTTTGCTACTCGAAATTTCCTTGGTGCAAAGTGGAGAGAGCATCACACATTTGTTTGGTTGTATATTTTCCATCTATGTGTGAGACTATATGATCTCAGACTCCATCCAGGATCAACCACTTCGTCCGTGCCATCTCCTTTCTATATTCCTTCAGCTGATCTGCATCCTGAGGAACTACCACTACATTATCAATGTAGGCTTTCAGGTCATATTCATCTAGAAGGAAAGACATCATTTCCATCTAGATGAAATAGTTGGAATCTCCATCCAACCTATTCTGATCTTGAATCCCAATAGTGGCGATCTCAAAGAATTGTCGAAAACTCCCTCTTTCCTTCTGCTTGGCTGCTGCATGCACTCCCTTCTGGAGTGAGAAGATTTGCGAACAACTATTGCCAATCTGCAAGGAAAAAATTGAACTTCTTGAGACTAGAAGTTCCCTGAGAGAAATTCTCCCTTTGTGTGCGCTCTTCTCTCTTCCATCCTGACACTAATTCTGCACTAGCAATCTGTTGCAAAACCCTATGCGTCTAGCTAGAGATATGCCCAAAGAAATAATTGAGTTGCTCCCTCTGCCTCTGGAATCACTCGAACTGGAAGGATTGAATTTTTCTTCCCCTCTTAGAAAAATATAACTTCTTCAAGCAACTCAGCCTCCTAGAAAAAAAGATTGTACTGCCCGTGGGAATTTTGGCCTATTGCCCTTGTTGAGAAGTGGAATTATTTTCCTTCATTTCTAAGCTCTCTAGTTGATCAACCGCGCTCTGATACCATGTGAAAATTCCTCAAATGGAATCATATTGCAGCAACTGGTATTATTTCTCCTAACTGTTAATTAAATTTAACAATTTATTTGCTACAACAAATATTGAAATAAACACATTGCAACCTTCACAAATAAAATTCTGCGGAAATTAAAACGCTGGAAGCTAAGAAATGCTAGCACACACATAAAATAAACACAATTATTTTTGGAAAAAAGTTCCCAAAAAAACCCAATGTGGGAAAACCAGCGCAACAGTGAGGGTTTTTATTATTATGTAGCAGTGAAAATCTTAGTACATTCTTGACGCCAGAAACTGACAATCCACATCAAGAAAATCTAGGGGAAATTATTGAAGGGAATTTACTCTTGCCGGTGAAATTATTGAAGGGAAATGATTATTTATAAAATCATCTCTCTGGCCTTTTGGAACTTTTTCTTGACCTCTGGAACTCAGATCGATTTTCTCTCCAGCAAATTGAACTGCCCTCTCTGAAGCTACTGCGCAAAGCTCTGCACTGCCTCACTAGAATAACTCGGCCCTCTTGCTGCCACCTCTCCGGAGCTATAAATCTTCCTCCGGATCACTGTCCCTACCTCTCACTCACTGCTTCGATCTCTGTCTCTCTCTCGAATTCAATCTGCCAAGGAAATCGAACTGCTCAAGTATCTTGGTGTTTTCTCCATCACCACATCGGCCTCTTATAATCCATTGTTGGAGCACCAACGACCAATATTAAAACTTAATTAATGGATAGGATCATTTCTGGATTGATCTAGGTGTGTTTCTAGATTATTATCACCTTGACTTAATTAATACTAATTAATTAACCAGTTTTCTTAAGTTTAGACTTAGGAAGCATTAAACAATTGGTTAATAATCTAATTAAGTCGCTTCTAGGCGGAATTTCCAGAAACGATTTATGGGTTCTTGAGATGTCATGTATTCTAGCCTCTCAACCAAATTTCGTGGCTAGAATGCATCTGATGCTACAAAAAATATTATATATATCCTTTGTAATGACCCGCGTACAAATTCAAACGGATGTGAATATTGGCATACATACGAGGCATCCTTGTGATAGCTACATATGTATGGACCACATGTATTTCACTACTATTCCTACTAACTAATATTGAAATGAAAGTTTGAGTTTAGGTTGATAAATAAATTATTGAAATAATTCCTTAAACTCACCAAAATATAATAAGTATACCAAGTAATACATTAATATGAGTACCACCCTTATAAAACACACACACACACACATATACATATATACTTAAAATCATAATAACTATATACATCTATATATGTAATAAAGATAATTAAATACAAATTATAACTTAATCAAATTTTAATTAATTAAATTAAACAAAGTGATTTAATTAAATAAATAAAGTAATTTATTAAAATAATTTTATTATAAAACAATATATGAATCTTGTCAAAATACATATAAGTGATCAAATCATTTCATTTAAACACTGAACCACCTTCACTCAAAGGAAGGGTCGAGAAGATACCACGTGGCAACATAGAAGAAGGGAGACGGTGGAAGAGATGGACAACGAGAAGGTTGATACATAGTGGATTTGAAGATATAAGGTAGTCGAAGAGACTCTTGGGAAAAGGGGGGGGGAGGAGGTTTGGTTGAGGAAATATTGAAGGGAACAAAAGGAAATTCTGACAGTGATATTGATTCTGAGTCTTGTTTGTTCTTGGAATTCTGGGCATGGAGGGCCAGAAAATCATCTTCTGGGTCTTGGGACCGTACAGGTAGACCTTAGATAGGCTGGGAGGAAAGGTTGGTTTAGGTAAATGGAACATCAGGAACTACTGCAAACAAATGCCAGGTATTCTACTAAAATTCTCCTTGAAATTCTAGCTATTCTCTGAACAAAATGTTACAATTAGACTTTTATACTGTTATGAAATTTGAAATAAATTCTCTTGTTAGATTGTCAAATTATGGGTTCTACATCCTCATAATGTAGGATTGGACATAGTATCCTTTATTTATCTTCATATCTTTCAGTTGATCTTTCAAGGAGATTATTTCATTCAAATTGTTGACTTCATACATGCCAACTAGCTTATCATACATATCCTTGTACTTCTTCAAATTTCTAACCTTTAACGATAATTTTCTTTGCTTTTATCTCACCTTTCTTGTACTTGTTCTTGGAAGTAGCAAAAGCATTTTCTAGGGGCTCAGATACCTTTCCTTGAGTGTATTCCAAAACATCATTGTTATCATATATGATTTCCAATCTAATTTTCCATGAAACAACGTTAAATTAATTGCCCAACTTCTCACTTTCGTTGAATAAAGAGGAAGACATCTTGACTTGATTAGATAGGCTCCTTCAACTTTCCAAAGATTATTTCTTCAACTGTTGTCTCCTTTGGGCTTGTCCTTCACCTTACCTCTGATAACATGTTAATTTTTACCATTGCTCTATGATAATTCAATTACTTTAGCCCAATTCAATTCTTCAATTAGCAATCTTTTAAATAACGATTAATGTTTCCAATCATCCATACTAATTGAAGATAGAACAAAAAATGCAATGACAAAGGAGACAATCAACACATCAACAAGAGACACCATATTTGGTTAGAGACAAGGGAAAAACCCAGTACGGGGAAAACCCTTTTTAAAATATTATTTTATTACATTATCACTAAATGTTCAACAGAGAGTACAATGAGCCAATACAAAATCATCCAACAAAATTAACCCAACAATATTCAAAAATATTTTCCCAGCATCAATACTGATTAGAGACAACTTCTTTTTGTGTTCAACTGCGGTTAAATGCCAAATTGTAACCCTAGAGCCCAACCACATGGAGAAGGAGGTATGCGGGTAGTTGAGAGCTTCCAGCCGCACGGATGAGCTTGTGTGCCTACAGTTGTGACCAAAATATTCCTATGTCAAGCCTATTGTTGGAAACCAAAACTCTAAACACACGTGTGAGCTTCAAACCCTAGAATTTCGGACCTGTACGAACCAAATTCTGTGATCTAGCCTCAGACCTATACGAACCAATCAATGAAGAAGAGAAGAAGCAGATGCTTGGTGATGTCCAAATGAGCTTGAGTTCACTTGTATTTATAGGCTTCCAAGGGTCCCAAATTTGCTTTACGGTCGACCTGATCAAATGTAACATTGTGGGATTCACTTAAAACTTCAAAAATACACTTTCCCTTATCTAAATCCAATGCTTCAAAGGTTAAAATTGGTATTCTCGAAAATAGGAATCTAATGCCATGGTTGGAATTCGTCACTGAACTGCCAAATTAAGACCCCTCCCCTTTTCCACATATTTGGTAGGGTCTATTAACAATACCCCTTGTGGTTGATGCAACTAAAAGAAATTTAAAATCATAGCATGGTCACAAGTAAGAAACATAAAAAATGGAAAATGATAAAATTCAAAATATGGTTGGGACATTAAATAATAACACATGCACAAAAGCCAAGCATGAGCTCTACCCCTTATCATTATGGCCATCACTCTCGTTCTTAGGGCCCATGATTGCCCCATCACATCAAAAAAGGAACCTGTTGTTGCACAAACTAGCAGTTCTTATAAAGAGGCAAGAGCTAGAGGGCACAACAATAGCTTGGGATAGAGGTCCACTGTCACCACAACCTAAATTTCCTTTTCTTCTCGGATCTTCACCAATGGGAGGAGTCCCATTATTCCTCACTTGTGATAGATATGTCTATGATAGGCTTGAAGTGAGGCGAGGTGGGTTATTCAATGGAAAGGTTCAACAATGTGCGAGCTTTGGGAGAAGATAATAAGACTTTTCACAAAAAACACCTTGAAAGGAAGGCTACACAAGACCTAGGGATGAGATATATAACGATATATGAGCTCATCCAAGGTCAAGGTAGTCAAGAGAAAAGGCTATGAGTGATAGACTTCAACAAGTACTAAGGCACAAGCCTTGAACAAATCCCCAAGTTGAAGGATTAGCTTCTAGAGTTCCCACTTGATGTGAAGTCTAGGGCATCAAATTTTTTAGAGATTTTTTAGTTATGGTAGTGTATGACAGGTGTTCTAGTCTTATATGATGCTAAGAGGCTAAGGAACAATGGATCTCCAAAACCTAGAAAAGGTTTCGCGAGATAATTTTGTGAAACACCTTAATTAAATTAATTTGCCATAACTAAATTGTTTCCTAAGTCTAACATAGGAAAAGTGGTAAATTAAAGATAATTAAGGATGTTTGAGAATTCTCTAAAAAATCACATGGATTCAATTTGAGATGATCTTAGTTGTTGATGGAGATCTAATCATGGTCGTTGGTTCACCAACTAGAAATTATAAGAGCAAGATGTTGGGATGGAGATAGTCACATTGAGTGGGTGAATTATCTAGACAATTCAAATTTCCCAGAGAGAAGAGATTCAACTAGGAAGAGAATTCGAGCCAGGAGATCAGTAACATAGGCATAGGAGAAATAATAGAGATTCCAGTGGAGGTTTCCTGTTCTGGAAGAGTCAACCAAATGAGGTTGAGTTATTCCACAGGAGGCTGCATAGGCATCTTCATTGAGATTCGATTTTGCTAGAGAGGAGGTCGATTCAGATGCCAAGGGCTAGGATCATTTTCCCAAAGGTTCGAAGAATCACTTCTAGAGGTAGCAACAGGAAAACTTAGTCAAATAAAAGTTTCAACTCTCCTACAACTTGGCTCTGCAATGTTCGACCTCCTACAACTCAGTCCTGCAATTCTTGACCTCCTAGTAACTGCAGAAACTCTAGCCTTTGCATGTGTGGAAAAAAGTAGGTAGAAATTAGTTTTCCTTCCTTTTCTTGGTCTTCTTCCTTGTCTTCTAGTCCTTTCACTCTTCTTTTCTTCCTCTTCTTGCTTGAGATCAAATTGTAGAAGTTTTTCCAAATGAATCGAGCTTCCTTCCTTTATATAACTTCTCATGAGGTCGAATAGCCCAGTCATTAAGGAGGAAATTCAATTTCGCTGAGCTGGAGGAGGATTCAGTTGCCAGAGACAATGAAATTTTCCAAAAGGATGGGAGTATCATTTCCAGAGAAGTAGCAGGTAGAACGACTTTAGTAGCAGAATATTTGGGCAGTGTGAGTTACAGGCTGTGCAAATGCAACGTAGAAGCCTGCACAGGGTGCAAGGATTGCAGGGTTAAAGTTGTCAGATTGAGCCGCAATTGATTAGAGATGCGGGTAAAATTCCGTCAGTGATTTTTCCTTTTTTTTCCCTTAGAGAGGAATGCCAGTTTGGGATCCATTTTATTGTACTCAAAATTTCATTGTTGCATAACAATAAAAACCCTCAATTACTGCATCGGTTTTCCCACTTTAGGTTTTTTCCAGGGACAATTTTCCAAAACTAACTACCATATTTTTGTGTGTGTGTGTGTACTCTATATTGCTCAATTTCCTTTATTTTATTTACTGTAGCGTTTTTATGGTGAAAATTTGCACTATGATTTATTCGTAGTTAGTCGTAGCAAATAAAATACATAATTAATAGTCGAAAGAATAAATTTCCAGTTGATGCAATTATACCTGTAAATTTTCACATGGTATCAGAGTGTGTTTGACGGATTAGAGGCTCTGAGATGAAGAGGGAGAAATTTGTTGCTCAGAGGGAGGAAAAACACTATTTTTTCAAGGGTTGCGCAGTGGCTAGCTAGACAATGTGGAATACTAGACAGGGGTTTGAATTTCCAGTTGCTTGGTGCGGAAAGGGTCGATTTGTCCAGGAAGTAATTCCAGTAGGCATAGGTGAGAAACTCAATAATTTTCAGAGCAGACTCTTGATCCGGGTGCATTTGTTTTTGCAGCAGTTTCTAGTAGCATAATCAACGTCGAGTGGAAGAGAATTTGCACACACAGAGGGATTTTTCTCATTGGGTTTCTAGTTCCAAGAAATTCATGATTTCTAGTTCTAGAGGTAGAACCAGTAAGAAGGATTGGTGAATCAAAAAGATAGTATGAATTACATAAGTTAATAGCCAAACAAGAGAGGAGGAGTTTCTTGTTTAATTCCTAGTTGCGCGATTTGCAGAAAATGGCCTCAGTAGGGCTTAGATATCATGACATATTGGATAGTGCATCCAACTATATCATTTGGAAGGAAAAATTTCCTTTCTGCTAGATAAGCATGGACTGAAGACGTATGTAGAACGAGTTATAGTAGAACCTATAGAACAACAATTGCTAGAGAATCTCATTGTTGAGCTGCATTTTTGTCCATGATTTTACGATTTCTATCAAATAAATTTATGATTGTACCTAGTGTTTTTAATAATTGTTTATCCATTATATTATTAATCAGAGGCATTTAGAATTAAATTGTAAATTCTTGTTATTAATTAAATTGAATAAGTGTTTGTGTAATAATATCGTTAATAATCGGTTTTCATGATGGCAGGAGGAGAATAAGTCTAGCACCAATAGTGCTGGAATGGTTCTTGAAATACATGTGTATGAAAACAGAGGTTAACAATCAGATTAACAGAGGTCCACCTTCCTTTCTATCCTGGTCTACTGAGCTTCATGCAACAAAGTTCTTGATTAACAAAGTAATTCAAAGAAAAGCTTTCGTAAAATGCCAGTTGGATGGGAAGACCTCTAATCAGATAAGATGGTGATGTTGTTCTTTAAATTTCTAAGAAAAAAGAAGAGAAGTTATATTATGGACTCTTAACTCAGGCAAAGTTGGCTTGGGAGACTGCACGATATCTCTTTTGGTAATTGATCTACAAGAAGAAAAGGCATCGGTCTTTCATGCTCAGATTCTTGTTGATCGCTCTTAAATTATGGTGGCAATATCCAGAGACCGTGCCTGGCAGCTGGAAGTTAAGGAAATAATTGCAACTGGCACCTACCTATGAGCCATGACAATCATATTGTCTGAGTCACGCACAATCGTGACTTTTCCACAAAAAATTTTGGTGATTAAACCCATTAAGGAAAAACATCGCATTATACTTATTTGAATGCGAGTTGGGGATTTGTAAGAAGCAAAAGCATTTATATTCGATGGCATTGTTTTTATGTCACGAGCAAGGATATTACAGGTATAGAAGATCCCTCAACGATGTCATGTGAATCTAGGTCGAAATTTCACCACAGTACATCAAGTTCATGTTAATGCTGAAGCTGTTTTGTCAATTTATATGAAGAACCAATTACAACACTGAATTTTTCATCCTTGTATCCATCAATCATGATGGCATATATTATTTTGTTATTTGTTGAGGACAACCGAAATTGCAGAATTCAATCTCCAGCCAGCGTGTGTAAATAAAACACAAAAGAGGTGAGAATCTATCATCGTGGATTGAAGGAATATATGTGTCCACATCTGAATAAGCAATGGAAAATTTTGTTGTCGACTGGAGAAACTCATCTTTTGATATTAGAGCCTCTATGATGGATGGTGTGAAGGAAGAGATATCATTGTTGGGTGACTTAAAATAGGCATAATATGATATTTGAAAGGCACGATTATTCGAGGGTCACATTCTTATTCTTGGACCAAAGATTTCAAATACAGAAAAACGTGTTATGGAGATTTTGATATCAGTTTTGAAGCTGCGTCGAAGGAGAGCACTCCATCTTTACAAAAAAGCCAATACCATTTTTTTTCTTGAGTCGTGAACCATTCGGTGCTTTAGCGTGGCCACTAGGGAAAGTTTTTATTTGGAAATTTTATCAGTGGAAAAGCATGCAAGGAATTGAAGTTTGAATAATTGTGTGACTTGTGCATATAGAGCCTAAAGGCCATATTTCCAGTAAAGGAGCGAGTGCTCGTTTTTGTACCGTATTGGGTCGAGCTACTGGGAGCACAATGCTGAAGCACACTATTGTGGAAGAGTTGAACTTATGCTTGTTGTGCCTCAATACTCTCACCCGATGTCCGACACCTTAGGGACAGTATATCACAGCAAATGGAGGGGAACATACGTTGCAATCAAACAGATAAAGGATAGTTGTTGTATGGGAAAGCCATCTGAGCCAACAATGCACGTGAGTGCCGGGTTTATAGGTGCTGGCCTCATCTGCTGTATGCATGGTGACAAATAGTGTGTGGCTTACCTGCTTCTTGCAACAGAAATTGTAATCCCAGATGGAAGCTTGCTGGATGTGTGTTGTCTCTGCCAAAAGGGACGAAGGTCAAATTTCCTCCAGAACCCAAGATTACATCTTCTAGCAATAGCACCATCCCACAAAAAGAGGAACGATTTTCTGATTTGAAATTCTGTTTCAAAACCAATTCTCATTCCAGCAAGTTGTAAAACCAATAATATTCTATATTTTTCTGGTTGAAGCTCCAGTTTGCAATTAAAAAATATGTATATATAAGTTTCTGTAATCGATGAGGAGGTAGTAGTCGATCGATTGGAGGAATAAGTTAGTCCGTCCATCAATTAGACAGAACGCAGAGGCAGTGAGTCTATCAATTAGACAGAGGAATCGCTTCTGAAATGTAGAGGAGGTGGATCGATTAGATAGGAGGTAGTCCGTCCATCAATTGGGAAAGGTGAAGACTCACTGAGTACAGAAATTAAATTTCTCAGATGTAAATCAATCTCTTTTGAAAATTTAGGGAGGGCACAAAATTAGAGAGTCCGTCCATCAATTAGACAGGGTGAAATTAACTTCCTTAGGTGTCAAAGTCGAATTTCTCAGGGTCGAATTAAATGAATCTCTTCTGATTTGCACATCCGACATCGAATTGCCCAGCACAATAATTGTAATGGAGCAGCAACAAATGATGTATTTATTAATTAAGATTTGACTCGATGTTTTGATTTAATTTAATACATTTTGGGCTTCTGCATTTGTTGTATATAAGCATTGTAATTTTTGTTTTTAAACGTTGAGCTAGTTTAGGACTTTCTCCAGGGAGTGGCAAGGATCCACCGCAACCTGGAGTCGAGTCCCTCATCTTCATAGATTTAGGAATTATGCTTTAGTTTAATTTGTAGAATTATATTTTGTTTTGAATTGTTTTTAAATAGTATCTAATATTTCGTAATTCTGCACTTAGATCATTATTTTGTTTTCCAATTTCTGAGTTTGATTCAGTAGTGAGAACAGATTGTAATGCTTTAATTTTGAATAGGTAACACTGCCATTTAGAGTGTAATTCAAGGTTTGATTTGTTCATGCATAGCGAGATTTCTCTTAATAATTAAATCTCTTTTAAATTAGAATTATTCTTGTTTTCGTAATATAATCATTTCTTTATAAGAGCAAGTTAAGCGTGGATTTAATTGTGCATGTAGCAGTGATTTAAATTTTTCATTATCGAGTGGCATGAGTTGATTTAGTTTTCATTATGAGTTGCATGCTTTTGAAGAGTGAGTTGTTTTTGAATAATTTGTTTCACCTAGATTAAAATATTTAGATTGCAAGTTTCTCATCATTCATTTGCAATACGATTTTAAATAGGATCTTTTAAGTGTTATTTTTACATGAAGCAAAGTAGTTTTCTTTTTAGTTAGAATTGTCTTTTGTTAATTTAAATTTTGAATTTGTTATCAAGAGTAGTTTAGATAGTTAGCTTAAGGTGTGAATTTATGATGTGTATCTTTTGGTTATCGCAGGCTTAGTTTCAAGTGTTAGTTTCTAAGTTAATGAGAGGAATAATTAGATTAAGGTTTTCAAGATATCATAGGGGATTTAAATTTGAGTACGAGAATGATTGAGGATTTTCTTGAATTTAATTATAGTTTAATTGCATTATGGAGTTTGCAGTGAATGAAATTGGTTAAGTAGGTTCCCTTTTCAAGATTGTTTATTTGCGAGAAAATGTGTGTTTCATTCCAATACCTAGTTTATCATTACAAAGGAATATATTTATACTCTGACCATTAAGTTGAGCCAATACGCAGTAAAACTCACGTTTACGACTCTCGGATTGATAATTAATATTGAAAGGTTTAATCCGACAATTAAGCCACCCAACATTTTGGCGTCGTTGTCGGGGAGTTGTATTTTGGTTTAGGTAAAAATTTTCTTACAGAGTTTCAAGGGTATTGCAAGACGTCAGAGGGTGGAGAGTGTACGGTAAGACATGAGTGAAGAGCCACGCATCTACTTTTGTGGGGTTGCTCCAAATTCTGGCCATCTTGCTTATCTCTTGAACTTTTATTTCCTTATCTTGCTTATGTGTATAAGTAGAAACAGGCTTTATACATTTAATTTCCAAATTTCCTTGTTTTTAATAGATTAAATAGCACTTTGATTCGGCATTTTCCTTTCATGAAAGTGTGGTGAGTTATATTTCAGTCAAAATCTTTTAAAATTCATTTATCTTCATAATCCAGTTTTCAATGATATATCATTTTTGGGGTACTGTAAGAAACCTTGTGTACTAATCCATGTGATGACAGAATGTACCAGCTTTCTTGTTGAAAACAAGAAAATGGTATTTTGAGGAATAATTCAATGAGGAGTTTTTATGTTGCTATAGAGACGAACAACTCATCCGATGAAGAATTCACAAGTGTTGAATTTAATATCTTGCTTGAACAGAAATTTCTTAATATAATTAAATCTTTGATTTCGAAATTGGATGATTTTCAGGAACAAGAGAAGGACGAAGAACCATTGCTTATCCTATGTGCCAACTGTAGAAAGAAACATTTCCTTGGAAAGTGTCCACTTAGCGATCTAAAAGTTTGCGAAATTTGCGAGGATGGTCATGAAACCGAACATTGCCCATCATTGCCACGATTATGAAAGGTACTCAGGGAATCAAGTAAGGAATTGAATCAACTGCCAGGTATAACTCAAAACCCAACACCATTTGATACTTGGAATAATTCTTATTTTCCTGAGCAGGTTCCTCAACATGTTTATAATCCTGGAATTTCATGGCAAACTTTTAATCCTCCTCCAATTTAATATCCTAATTCGTGGCCACAGTGGCCCTTGCGTTGGCCCTCGTCCTCAAGCCAGATATGTCCATGGCCTCAAGAATCGTTTGGATCCTTATCTCTAGGGAAATCTCCCATGAAAATTCAATCATATGAGCACCCACAACAACCACAATTTCTTTCCAATTCACCATTAAGTTATCCTCCTCCATGGTCCCAGCCGTATGTGCAACCTTACCCTAACCCTCATCCATACCCTAGTCCTAATCCAAACCCTAATCCATATCCTAACCCTATTCCATACCCTAACCCTAATCCATACCCTAGACATAACCCTAATCCACACCCTAGAACTAACCCTAACTCTAATTTAAAACCTAGACCTAACCCTAGTCCAAAGCCTAATCCAAATCCAAATCCAAACCTTAGTCCAAGAATTAACCAAAGCCCTAACCCAAACCACATCCTAAACCTAATCTAAACCATTAGGTTGCACAATAGTTTGAAGCACCTATTCTTTCCGTGGATTCCCCTATTGAATAAAATGCTACATCTTCCATGTTTGGAAAAGGAATGAATTCAGAAACGTCCCCCATTACCGTAAAACATTCACCCCGGGAAGGTGTAATTCAAAGACCACCAGAGGAGAAATATTTCATTGGAACTTATTCTAAAAATGTTGTTGAAACTCAAAACCCTAGAATCTCTCTCAACCATTCTTCTCAATTTGAAAAGCAGATATTTGAACCTAAACTTGAGGGATTTATCTTTTCTCTTTCACCATATTCTTTGTGCCTCCAAGAAAGTGAATATCAAACTATTGAAGATTTGCATCAGTTTGAAAATCACGAATATGTGGATTCCATTGAATCCTGGTTTCAAGCAGTCATCAAGCCATCTTATTTCCTCAGCATTCAGAAACTCTTGGTACCATATCAATTGAAGCAACTAGTTCCTCATGCTTTCGTATGTCTTGAAGTCTATTCTCTAAAGCTAAGTGTGAGTATAATCAATATTTTGTTACGCACATGGCTTCATTGGAAGTACTCCTATACTTAAAAAGGGAGTATTTCGCCTCTTAGGGTAAAATAGGGTAGGAGAATAAATGAATAAAGCAGTTACAATGCTATTACGGTTTTGAATACTAAATAATACTTGTTAAAACTAATTTTGATCCACATTAGTTGTTAATACACACATTTGTGACAAATCTTGTTGAGTACAATTCTCTCTAATGCCTCATTATTTTGCAAAAAGTAACCATGATTAATCGCTGTAATAAGTTGTCATCTTGGATATATACTTTTAGTTTCCCATTAGAAGGTACTATTGGAAAACCCCTATGGTGGACCACTCTTGCAAAGATCATAATGAGCTATTTGGGAGAACACTAGAATTCTTAACTCAAAAAATATTTCAATCATTGTCTGGGATATCTCTAATAAGTCCATTAGGGTAGAGGAATTAGCCAGCAATGATTAGTCTTTAAAAACTTTTCACGCCATCCTGTACTCTTAAGGAGTAGATATGTCTCCCCACTTATTAAGTAACCTTTAAGGTTAATCATAATCAGAGCTTACAAATATTTAGGGAAGGATAGGAGGTCTCGTGATGAGCCGACCTACCATGATCATGAGACCTAGCATGCATGACATTATTGCTCCTGGTCACCAAGCCAGAGTAATTTCTTTCAGCCAAAAATTTGGAAGACAGGAGGTCTCATCACGAGCCGGCCTGTTCATCCATGTTACTTCTTGTGAGTGGCACTGCCATCAGCTGGTTACCAAGCCAGGACAGTGGCCTTCATCTAAAAAGTAAAATAAACAAACTTTGAATCTATATCTAGTAAGTGGGATACTGACATTTCGCTAGGTTAAAAGACATCCCTGTCGAGGTTATGGACACCTGTGGGAAGCAGGGCCATGTCTGTGGTATTAAAGTTAACTGCATACTATGATTTGCTTGGTTATCCTTCTCTTTTCCTAAGACTCATCATTTTTCTTGGGCAATGGTTTTAAGACAATTTGAACATGATGCATTGAGTTCTATCTTTCAAAAAAATCAAGAATATTTGAATGATGTGGTACCCTTAGTGAAGGTTATTCTTTGTACTAGATTAAGAGGGAATTCAATTTTGAATCTGGATAACAACGTAATTTAGAGGTTCAATAAAGAGGTTGCTGATTGGTATCATAACTCACTTTAATTTTCATGGTATTCAGAGTGATGAAATACTCAATGATGACTACTCACAAGGTGTTGGTTGCCGACAATGCGTATTGATTGTAGTTGCCTTTAAATATGTGCTGCATAACCTAGGAACGAGTTTGTTATAATAAGTGCAAGAATCTTGTGTGATTCCTTTTGAACCTGCACTTTTTCAACAAAATTTAATTTTCATCATAAGACTTTGGGCAAAAACAAAATATGGGACAAGTTAACAAGTTTGTACAACAATATTTTCTCCATAAATGTTTCTTTTGGTACCTAATCTTGTTTTATCATCTCACATGGTTTTAGCTGGTGCCGTAATAATAATGTTGCGGGTTAATAAATGCATTACAATATCAAGCCTAACTTTTTGCTGACATTTTCCCTACCTTATTTCATCATCTTATAGTTTTGGCTTGCACGAGGACGTGCAAGAAGTTCAGCGTGGGGGGATGTTGAGCCGCATTTTTGTCCATGATTTTACGATTTCTATCAAATAAATTTATGATTGTACCTAGTTTTTTTAATCATTGTTTATCCATTATATTATTAATCAGAGGCATTTAGAATTAAATTGTAAATTCTTGTTATTAATTAATTTGAATAAGTGTTTGTGTAATAATATCGATAATAATATGTTTTCATGCTGGTAGGAGGAGAATAAGTCGAGCACAAATAGTGCTGGAATGCTTCTTGAAATAAATATGAGTACAGGTTCATGCAGCAGAATTCTTGATTAACAAAGTAATCCCAAGCAAAGCTTCAATAAAATTCCAATTGGACGGGAAGACCTCAAATCAGATAAGATGGTGATGTTTTTCTTTACATTTCTAAAAAAAGAAGAAGAGAAGTTCTATTATGGGCTCTTAACTCGGGCAGAGTTGGCTTGGGAGAGTGCACGATCTCTCTTCTGGTAATTGATTTACAAGAAGAAAAGGCACCGGTCTTTCATGCTCAGCTTCTTGTTGATCGCTCTTAAATTATGGTGGCAATATCCAAAGACCGTGCTTGGAAGCTGGAAGTTAAGGAAATACTTGCAACTGGCACCTACCTATGAGCCATGACAATCATATTGTCTGGGTCACGCACAATCGTGACTTTTCCACAAACAATTCTGGTGATTAAACCCATGAAGGAAAACCATCTCATTATACTTATTTGAATGCGAGTTGGGGATTTGTAGGAAGAAAAAGCATTTAGATTCGATGGCGTTGCCTTTATGTCACAAGCAAGTGATATTATAGGTGTAGAATATCCCTCAACGATGCCATGTGAAGCCAGGTCGAAATTTCAACACAGTACATCAATTTCGTGTTAATGCTAAAGGTGTTCTGTCAAGTTCTACAAAGAACCAATTGCAACACTGAATTTTTCGTCCTTGTATCCATCAATCACGATGGCATATATTCTTTTTTTATTTGATGAGGACAATGGACAATGCAGAATTCAATCTCTAGCCAGCATGTGTAAATAAAACACAAAAGAGGTGAGAATCTTTCATCGTGGATTGAAGGAATATATGCGTCCACATCTGAATAAGCAATAGACAATTCTGTTGTCGACTGGAGAAAGTCACCGTTTGATAATAGAGCCTCTACGATGGATGGTGCGAAGGAAGAGATATCATTGTTGGATGACTTAACATAGGCATAATATGATATTTGAAAGGCACGATTACTCGAGGGCCGCATTCTTATTCTTGGACCAAAGATTTCAAATACAGAAAAAACGTGTTGTGGAGATTTTGATATCAGTTCTGAAGCTGTGTCGAAGGAGAGCACTCCATATTTACAAAAAATCCAATACAATTTTTTTTCCTGAGTCGTGAACCATTTGGTGCTTTAGCGTGGCCACTAGGGAAAGTTTTTATTTGGAAATTGTATCAGTGGAGAAGCATGCAAGGAATTGAAGTTCGAATAATTGTGTGACTTGTGCATATAGACCCTAAAGGCCATATTTCCAGTAAAGGAGCAAGTGCTGGTTTGTGTACCGTATTGGGTCAAGCTACTGGGAGCACAATGCTGAAGCACACTATTGTGGAAGAGTTGGAACTTTTGCTTGTTGTGCCTCAATACTCTCACCCGATGTCTAGCACCTTGGGGACAGTATATCACGGCAAATGGAGGGGAACAGATGTTGCAATCAAATAGATAAAGGATAGTTTCTGTATGGGAAAGCCATCTGAGCCAACAACGCACGTGAGTGCCGAGTTTATAGGTGCCAGCCTCATCCGCTGTATGTGTGGTGACAAATAGTGTGCAGCTTACCTTCTTGTTGCAACAAAAATCGTAATCCCAGATGGAAGCTTGCTGGATGTGTGCTGGATGTCCTTTTATTGATTTTTATTAATAACTTCTTGGGGCTCCAGGGGATTGAAGAATGATGCGTAATATGTAGCAGTGAATACCCCCTTAAGGTGGGGAAGTTCATCACCCACCAAGGTTTGGGACATCATTGGTTCCTTAATGATAGAGGGGGCTCATCTAGGTCCCATAGGAACTAGTGTGATGGCTATGGATAAGGGGTAGAACTCATGTTTGGATTTTTCCCACGTGCTAAATTTGTATGTCCCGACCATATTTTTCATTTTGTGGTACATTTCCTATTGAGAGTGGCGAAATTATGATCTTTCTTTTCTTTTTAGCTACATTAACCTTCCAGGGCATCGTTCAAAGCCTGACCCAAGGTGTGGAAAGGGCAGGGGAAAGGTAACCCTATGTTGACACAGTGGACACATGTGGACCTGGTTGGGAAAATATATGAATGGGGGTAAAATGAGTGGAAGGGGAGTGATGTAGGTGATATCGAGAAGTGGGACCATGCAACAAAAATCGATATTCCCCATGTAGTTGCAACCCAAAATCCAGATGGTCACTAAAGGAGATCCCATGGGACTAGGATATAGGGGTAACCATGAAATCAAGAAGTGGAGACAAGAATACAATCCTAATCCACTCTTTCAGTCTAATCCCCCTACCAATCCATGCCCAAAAATTCCCATGATAAGGAAAATTACTCAACTATACCAATGAAAGCCATACCTTTGGGGTTGGGAGGCCCACCTTCAAACATACATTCATGACAAGTGGTTGAGATACCACATGACTGGTTTAGGTGGCAGAGAAAATGGCACATTGAGCTATTTGAAGGCTGCAAATGGTTGTTGGTTTTCGGCTAAGGACCATCTAGGAGAAAAATTTTCTTTTATATACACTACCCATGGGTGGTGGGTAACATCTGGCTCCAACTAGGACATGAAATCTCGGAAAAATGCACGAAGCTACTCAAACGGGAGCTCATGAGAACAACAACAATCTCTTGGTTACCCTAGACTTGTTACCTGCACATACAAAGACTAAGAACACATGGCAACATGTTTTGTGGTGTCTTATGATCACCCATGCTTGTATTAGGGTGTAAAAATCAACAGGAAAGTAAAGATATGCAAATTCTAAATGCAACTTAATCTATCATGAGAAATATCATATGATGTTAGTTCTAATGAGAAAGTCAACATGCAATGCATCCTACCCTAACATGCATATAGTAATTCTAATACTAGGTGTAATCATAAATAGAGTGCAACCAACATACATCATATCAATATATATATGTCTGCTAGTATGATTACTCATGTAGCAAATACCAAAGCGAATGTGGATAAAATTAAATGGAGGATGAAGTAGGTGGGAGATGGGAAAATATGATCTCCATTGGAAGTAAAATGAAACCCTTAGAGAAGGAAAATAAGCCAATATAGAAGTGCAGGGCTTTCCCTCTATGTACACAATAGTAGAATGAAAGATCACTCTCAAGAACTCCCTATCACAATCATTGTTTCTAATATTATGTTTTGTAGATGCCACAGGTTCATGATGAGAGGGGAACGAAGAGTGAGGGAAGGAAAGAGTGCAACAAATAGGTTTCTCACGGTGATGGTCACATTGGAGAGGGGAGGTTATGGAGTGATCATAATCTTGAACGTGTGTCCAGGGAGACAAAGGATATTCAATGAGGGGCTCCTCCTTGACACTATACTTAGAAGGGGGAAGGGGATCATGCTTACTTGAGATCACATGACAAGGGGTAAGGAATTACTTGAGGAAGACTCAAAGTGATAAACAAGAGGAGAAGGAAAATGGGAAGGCGAAGTGTCATATTCAAGGGGTTTTTCTTCCCCAAAATCATAATTTAAAGGCTGAAGTGATTTTCATATAGAATCATAAGCAGGAGCCTTATCAATTTCCTCAATATTAGTATCAAAGATTGGGTTTTCCATATAAGGAGAATGGATTACTTCCAACTTCCCCTCTTCATGAAAGGCAAAATAATAATTCTCCTCCCCAAGGATATCAATGGATATGTGATCATAAATAATGCCTAAGATAAAGGGAAGACCAATCTCAGCCTCATCCTCCTTGTTGGCATTGTAAATGGGAGCACAGTCAAATTGAGGACCAACAATTTCCCATTTCTCCTTTTCAATGTGGAAGTAATCACAAATGTCATCTTCCAAGGGGCTAATGGGATCACTTTCCTCAAGGTTCTTAATAGGAGAGTCATCAAGAGTAATATCCTTGGGAAAGGTAATGTTAGTCTCAACTTCACCTTCCATAGGGTCATCCTTCCCAACACATGTGTTTTCAAAATCATCCTTTTCATCATGTGGACCCAAGGAAGAGTCAAATTCTTTCTCATCATTTACATTCTCAAAGTATTATTCAACTTATTCATCTTCAATGGTCAACAAGCGGTACTTCTCTTCTATCCTTTTCTCTTAAATAACAATGGCCAAGGTATTTATTACATGATTTTGGTAAAATGCTTCTAAGAGGAGAGCATTAGTGGGGTTATATTTATATTCACATTTCATATTATGAAGCTTCACCTCTTCTTTGTGTAAACGAACGAAAACTTCATTAGAATTGCATTCCCTTACTAACAAATGCAAGACCTACTATATTCATCCATTATTTCTTGAGTTATTTGGAGGCTTATAGGATCCAAATCTTTGTCATCCTTAGAGGAGATGTCTTTCACTTCACTACTATTGACCCCCCAATTCTATAGCTAATATATGCTCATCATCCTTATCTTCTTGATCATCTTGGTAATCCAAATCTTCATCTAGTAATGAGCTATATTTTTCTTTTCTCTTATGAGACAAGGAATTAAATGCACCAGTATAGTAGGCAAGTTCCAAGAAAATATAATCTGTGGGCCCTTCTTCATACTCCTTCCTTATGCTGTGGAGGTTTGACTTTCTCCTATTATAACAATTGAGTATGAATTCCTCGTTCTCATGCTCTATCATATGATCACAAAGCTCAAACCACAAATCCAATCTTTCCCATAGGTCTTCTTCTTCTTCAGGGATAATGTCGTTGGCACTTTCTTTAGCCATTTTTCATGATCTTACATATAATGCAAAAATGGAGTCCCCAGGGTGAATTAAAATTCCTTCACAAATTCTTGCTTCACCCTACAAGCATTGAATTTGAAGTTCAATGAGGAACTAGGAATTCATTCATCCAATGGAGTTGCCAATAATGACATGAAAATATGTCGTATGGGGTCTCGTATCCCTGGAAATGGCGCCAAAAATGTAACCGCTAAAACTAGCAGGGGTCCTAGGAGGGGGTCCCATAGGGAAACTACTATGTCAAGGGCAACAATGAAGTGATATCCTACTATCACCTTAGCTAAGGCTCCATGCTCTTTACAGACTTTCACCGATGGGAGGAGACTCGGTATAATAAGGATCAAGAAGATGAATGGATCAATGATGGGGTGAAACAGTGATCCTAGAATCCTATTCACAAGAGAGGCTTGAATATATCGCTATCTTACTTGGAAAGCAAGACGAAAGGCTCTCGGGGAAAGGCTTAGGAGAATTCCAAGGGCTATGGTTTGAGTATATGAATTTTCAAGCAGATTCCTAGACCCTAAAATCCTTATCGAAACTTGGATTCCAAGTAGTCTTTGTGGAATTATCTGCAAAATGTTGTTGGACAACATAAGACCAAGTGGATCCATAATTAGGTCAAGGGGGTGGAATTTATCAACCAAGGGTGCATTTGACCTAATTGAGGGGGAGAAAGGGATTAAAGGAGAATTTTTCTTTGAATTTGATGCAATAATCCCAAGGAGGTCACTAGCCAAGGGAAAACTAGGGCAAGGAATGGTCCTCGAGATAGGGCTTGCAATATCTCAAGCTCCCACAGTTGGTTTTGATTCAAATTTGGAGGGCCTCTAGAGAATTATTCAACACATTTGTGGACCAAAAATAGAAGTGTTTGGATGGCTAGATTGGGAGATAATTAAATACCTAGGTGACCTATGTAGGCTAGGCCTAGAAAAAAAGAGATAAGGTGAGAAAAATATGCTTTAGGGTGATACCTATCGAGGACTAGTGCTTAATTATTTTGGGGAAGTGGAGTCAAGGATGGTTCAATGATTGGAATGGATTCACTTAGTCAAGGAGGCCTCTAAAACAATTTTGCATGGCAATTAGGGCTTGGAAAATTGCTTCAAGGTTTTTATACTTCAATATAAAATATGTGATGACTTATAAAGATAAAATTTCAACAAAATATCTCTAGTAACATTCACTTATTCAATCATGGCCCATGCCATGGTGCAATGCTATAAAAAGAAAAATTTCCACCATTTCACAGAAGAAAAGCAGCAAATTTCAGCCTAGTATAACGAAAATCCCCTGCGACATGCATGTGACATCAGAAAATGACAAAATAGCATTAAAAGATAACTTACACGTGAGAAAAATTATATCCAGTCATCATCATATGCCAATATAAAAGCTCCAAGACATGAATGAAGAGATCCAAACATCAAAATTCATCCATCCATCAAATTGCGTCCTCCAAAAAGAATAGTAAAAATCTCAGAAGAGAGAATGATCCAATCCAAGTGATGATGATCAAATGATTCCATCACACTTCTATTTCTACACCAAGGTTACTTGGGAGTGGGAGTGGGAGCGCCATTTTTAGAAGCTTCTGGTCCGAAGCGTTTCAGGGAGCGTTTATATATATATATATATATATATATATATATATATATATATATATATATATATATATATATATATATTTATATTTTGATGCATATATGTCAACAAAAACATGTAGAATGATGAATTAGACATAAAAAACATAAAAACATAGATTGAATCATATAACATCAATCATCTAGAAGTTATAATCTTCATCAACCCCACCCACAAGTTGGAAGCATACAACATATTGACTCTTGAGTCTCGCGAATCATCAATCTGAAGGTTTCAAGCTTTCAAAATTAAATATATAACATTTATCATCATTGATATATAATTTTATAACATTTATCATCATTGATTTCAAATTTCAATATCTAACATTTATCATCATTGATTCATTGATTTCAAAATTCAATATACATTTATCATCATTGATTCATTGATTTCAAATTTCAATATATAACATTTATCATCATTCATATATATCATTTATCATCATTGATTCATTGATTTCAAAATTCAATATATAACATTTATCATCATTGATATTATATAACATTTATCATCATTGATTCATTGATCACCAAATAACTTTCATGAAGCATCATATTCATAATTCATAATGACTTGTAAACTTATAAATGCCAACTTCAAAGTTTCACCTTTCAAATTCAAACTTCAAACTTAAATTGTCATTAAATATATGAAAGAGTCAAGTTTCAACTATTCAACTGTCAACAGTTATAAAAGATAAAAACTACTAGAAAATAGAAAAGACTAGTAAACAACAAATCTATTTTATCTATTGGATGGCCCCTTGCCATGCCCACGAGAAATGTCTAATTTGTGCGAGCCACGAGGAAATGGTGGTCTTCTAGTACTCTCAGGAGTACCACGACCATGACTAGAAGGTGGAGGTTGAATCTGCAAAGGAACAATAGTCTGATATCGAGAACTGGCACTGGCACTGGCACTGGCACCCACACCCGCACTGCTACCAGTAGATGGTGGGACTGGCCCTATGTGTGGAAGTTCTGTTGATGCTTCATCATCATCCCTAAAAATTTATGCTTCCAATTCTTCCATATGTACTGTGTCGTCCTCCAAATTATCATCCTCTGGGTTTTTGTCCCAGACTCTGTATGATGGATCCTCATTTTCCCGATCACAGTAATGGCTCAACAACCTCAAGTTGTAATGCACATAAACCAAGCTTTTAGCTCAATTTTCATTCAACCTGTTTCTTCTCACATTATGTATAAAGCTGTAGGTGCTCCAACACCTCTCTGTAGAAGA
This sequence comes from Pinus albicaulis, assembly GCA_034641835.2. Taxonomy (NCBI): domain Eukaryota; kingdom Viridiplantae; phylum Streptophyta; class Pinopsida; order Pinales; family Pinaceae; genus Pinus; species Pinus albicaulis. Next base: position 971,505,188 of record CM076579.1, read on the forward strand.
AGTGTTCACAACCTGTGAGAGAACTTTTTTTGCCAACTTTGGCAAAATTCCCATGCCGCCATATGCTTCCCACCATGTGAGAGCATCAAATCTGTCTCTATCTTCCATTGCATGGAAAGAACCATAGCTAGCAGTACAACTAAAGTATTTGCCTAATTCAAGGCACAATCTAGCACACTCCTCCCTGTCGGGTACCAACTTGTCTAATGCCTTCATGTACCCCTCTTATACCTCTAGATCTGTGTGAGGTTTCATCCTAACCCCACCTCCAGGTGCAGGTTGGCCCAACCAAGATGGAGAGTAATATTTTGGTGTAAGGATATATGTCAAGGCATGTAGTTGAACATTGAGTTTATTCCACCATACACACATAGTCATGAATCATAGCATACAAGTTGGGATCATTATCCTTAACAATATCTTTTATTTGGCCCAACATGTTGTCCATCTGCTCATAAACCTCCCCAATCACTAGTTTATCTGTATCTGCAAACCGAATCATGTGATAAATGGGCTTGGTGAAATTCAAAATTTCCCTCACACGTGCCCAAAACAAAGGGTCAAGGGAGGTCTCCTCCACATGTTTGAAACCTTTCCTGTCAACTATTGTCGCTGCCCTGTCCTTTAATACCTGCCAGTGTGGCCTTGATACCATTGCAGCCAATGACTTTATTACCTTCAAAAGGCTCCTGAAGGTAAGGTAATAGCTAGCAAATCTAGTCTTTGCTATCTTCAACAACTCCAATTTGGAGTGGGTATGGAAAATCCCATGGGTATTGCTATGATTTGTAATAAATTTTATCATTTTTTTACCTCTCTTGTACAAATCACTAAGCCATTTGAATTGAGGTTGTTTGTTTTTAATGATATCATGCATCAAAAGGTTCATTGTGTGAACCAAACACCCGAACCAAAATATGTTGGGGTATTTATCCTCAATAATTGCTCCTGCTGCCTTATAGTTAGCAGCATTATCAGTGATGACCTGTATGACATTGTATGGCCCAGTATTTTCAATTATATCAAGTAATGGTTCTGCAATGTTAATGCCGGTTTTGAATTTGTCTGAATAATCATATGCTGCTAGGAAGATAGCACCACTAACCGACACAACCAAAACACTTATCAATGGCTTTCCTTTTACATTGGTCCATCCATCAGAGACAATGGACACCCCATGCTCATTCCACGAATTTGTCATTCTAGCCAAAGAATGGTTTATTTTAGCTTTTTCATGATCAAGACCCACGGTTTTGGCCTTGTCATACCCAGGGCTTTTGTATCCTTTGGGGGCATCATTAATGGCATAAACCATTTCATGCCAATAAGGTGAGCGAAGAACATTGAATGGCACCCCACATGCATATAGAAACCGGTAAACTTTTGAATCCACATCATTCCTACACCCTTCGTACAGGAAATCGGATATGGTTCTACGCCTTAATCCAAATTTACCACTGCCTCCATAACCATTGGCATGGGTGGAAGCTGGACTTGTTTGTCCATGACGTGATGGGCCTGAATAAGAATCAATGAAACCCCTAGATCTTTTATATCTCTATAAGGCAGCCTCCTATTCCTTTCTATATTTCTCTCTCTGTGTTGCTGGCACACTAGTACAAATTTTGATTCCTATATTTTTTTCTCCATCCCCTGGAATTTTCCCACAAAGGTGCCTTCTCGCACGGGTGTATGAACCATGGTATTGTTTATTGCAATGGGGGAAAATAAATTTAGTGGTTCCACCACCTTTCCATCCTCCCTGTTTCTGAACATATTTGCACAAAGGTCTCTGAGTTTGGTCTTGTCTAGTTGGGGAATCTGTGTCCTGATGTTCTCCACTCCCCACTTCCTCCTCAACATAATCCTCCTCCTCTTTAGGGTTTTCTTCAAATCCACCATAACTCTCCTCTTCATCCTCCTCTTCTCTGATTTGCCTCTTTCTTCTACTACTCTCCAACACCATTATTACAAAGAAAGGAACCAACATGAGGAAAATCCCTAGCCATATAGCCATGATGTTTCAAGTTTCAACTTTCTACCCTGCAAAACAAATGGAGAAATGCCAAATGGGAATAGGAAATGCAACATAGGAAAAAAACAATTCAATTTTTAAGTTTTAAACACAATAAAATGCAACATTCAAGAAAAAAATCAAGTTTTAATTTTTAAACAACTTACAAATTCATCCTAGAAAATACAAATTTAGATTAGAAGACCTACCTCTTTCTTGCAATCCTCCTGTTTCCTTGCAGCTTGCTCCTTGCTCTCTCCTTGTCACTTCTGCAGCTCCGCTCTCAAGCTCTCCTTCTTGCTCCTCTTGCTTATCTCACTCATTCAACTACAAACAATAAACAAAATGAGCCTCCCTCCCTCTTATAAACAAATCAATTTTTTCAATCACAAAATTTCTCGCCGGCGAGAAACGTTTTTTTTGCCAAAGAACGTTCGGGAGCGAACGCTCCCCAAATGCTTTCGGCGTTTAAAAAATGCTCCCAAAGAATTTTTTAAATGCTGGAAGCACTCAGGGAGCATTCGCTCCTGAGCATTTCCGGAAACGCTCCCGAAAAGGCAAGGAGAGTTTTTATAGGGCCAGAAACGCACTCCCGAAAACGCTCCCCTCAGGAAGTGTTTTCTGGAGCGCGTTTCCGAGCACTCCCAAAACACTCCTGCACGGAGCATGTTTCTGGAGCGGGAATGGGGGGGGTGAAGCTTCCTCGCAACCCTGTTCTACACTTCCTAATTAATTTGATTTAGCTAATTAGGCCTAATTTAGCCCCTAGAATAAAATAATGTGCACAATAACACTAAATTTTAGTGACAAACCCACCAAATAGCTCAATAATACATGAATATGATTCTCAAGAGTGTTGAATGATCAATAAAGTGAATCTTTGGGCCTTTGAGGAGGCCTAATGAAGTACAAAGGGTGCCATAATGTAGAAATGGACTCCCATCATAGCTATAAGGAGGTGGCCCCTTATTTTCCAAGCAAAACCCTATGGTACTCCCAAGCGGGTGTGGGGGTACAAGGTCATCCTCATGGTTACTCCAAATGGATCAGAATTTCATGTATACCATCTATAAGGGATGGAATGATAACATAATCCTTACCTCTACAGTGGGGAACAATCCTCTAGACCTTGGAACATTTGTCAAGTGTATGGTGCATCTATGGAGCTGGCTGGGTATGGTGAACCAAGTGCATCATCCTTATCCCAAAGGTGGAATAGGAGCAATCAACGAACATTTTTGGGGATCCATGAAGTAATCTCGGCCATGTCGGAGGCCCATGGCTCTCAACGCTCACCCTATAAGTTCCAATGTGGCCCTCTGGAGGGATCAGACCCCATATAGGAATACCAAGCCATAAATGGCAATCCACCTGCAATCCTACATAAGATCCAATGCGTCCCCTTACCCTCCAATACAACAAATCATTAAAATAATTAAGTAAAAGAGCTTACAAATCATGGAATCAATGGGGCACTTCATGGTGGAAAGCCCTTCCATAGTGGGCTTTGGTATGTACAAGTGTCTCCAAGATCAATAGGGGGTTAGCCAAGGACCCTATTAGGTGGTTTCAACCTCTAGAGGGGGTGACATGTCCGTGGTACATCCCTCAAAAGGTAGGTGGCAAATGATATAACAATGGAACAAAGTGGGGATTAGGGAAAACATCGAGACCACATGTTAAGGAGCCAGGGTAGCTGAAATAAGGGAAGCCCATACCTGGGTATATGGGTGTAGGAGGGATCAAACTGTGGTACATGAGTTACCACGAACTTTTCTTTTCCACCCTTCTTCATATGATTTTTGCTTTTATTTATTTATTTTTATAGATGCTCGGGGCTCCAGGGGCTGAGAGCATGATGCGTTATATGTAGTAGTGAATACCCCCTTAAGGTGGGGTGGTTCATCACCCACTAAGGGTTGGGAGAATCATGGGTTCCTTAATGATAGAGGGGGCTCATCTAGGGCCCATAGGAACCAGGGTGATGGCCATGGATAATGGGTAGAGCTCATGTTTGGCTTTTGCCCACAATTTGTATGTCCCGACCATATTTTGCATTTACTTTTTAGCTGCATCAGCCTCCAGGGCATCGTTCCAGGCTTGACCCAAGGGGTGGACAAGGGGAGGGGAAAGGTAACCCTATGTGTACCCAGTGGACAAATGTGGACCTAGATGGGAAAATATATGAATGGGGGTAAAATGAGTGGAAGGGGAGTGATGTAGGTGATATCAGGAAGCGGGACCACGCAACCAAAATCGAGATTTATTATGGAGTGCCAACCCAAAATCCAGATGGTCACTAAAGGAGATCCCATAGGGCTAGGATACAGGGGTAACCATGAAATCGGGCAGTGGAGAAAAGAATGCAATCCTAGCTCACTCTTTCTACCGAATCCCCCCACCAATCCATGCCCAAAAGTGGCCATGACAAGTAAGGAAAATTTCTCAACTATACCATTGAAAGCCATACCTTTGGGGTCAAGAGACCCACCTTGAAGCATACATTCATGACAAGTGGTTGAGGGACCACATGACTGGGTCAGGTGGTAGAGAAAATGGCACATTGAGCTATCTAGTGGCTAGAAGGGGTTGTTGATCGCCAACTAAGGACCATCTAGGAGAAAACGCTTCTCCTATATACACTACCCACAAGTGGTGGGTAACAGGAAGAATTCGACTTCCATCCTATATCCAATAATCAATATGGTCATCTAAAATAGAATCATCATCGTCATCAAGTCATATTTCGTCTTGATTCTTCTTGCTCATCTCCATCTAATGAACAATATTGAATTTGAAGAATGTGACATCATAAGGGATCCTATCTCAACCCATAGCAACATTGAAGAGCTTAGCTCAATCCGAAACAACATCAGGGAGCCTTGCTCAACATGGAACCACATCGGGGAAGCCAATTCTACCACTCGGGATCCAATGAAAATGAGAAATGTTCTGTGGGACACTCTCACCTCATGGCATCTCATATAGGGGAGCATCCAACTACCACCCTATATCTAAATACAAAGGGCGAGATCACACCAACCCTAATGTGTAGGGATCACACTCTATCCCAAAGTCCCTGATAATAGGTGAGATCAACTTACCAGAGGTAAGGATCACACTCTACCCTATTGTCCCTGATCTTCCCATCTTGACCCTAGAGAGTCAGATGATAAAACACCTTCATCTACCAACTTGGGCAAGATCCACCTACTACAAGGGATAGAGATCACACTCTATCCCAAGTCCCTCATCCCATTGGCTAGAACGATATTTTATCCCACAAAGTGGGAAGGATGCTAATTGGGGCATACTGTGACTAAGGGGGATACCAGATCTCTATACACCCTATAGGTCAAAGGGCTCTCATCCCCAGGAGCCCACCAGCTCCATTCCCCGTCATGGGAGCTCAGACAAGAGGGAATAACTAGCTTATTTTTCTTGATCAAATCAAACCCTTACCCAAGAGGGTCACATCCATCAATCCATGTTTCTCTCTGCAGATCAGAAACATATCAAAGTGCTCGTATATGGCATCGACTCAAACAAATTAAGGAGGAGTTCAATCACACTGCCTCATATATTACCAAGAGAAACAATTATTTGTTTTCATGTTCATATAGGACAGTAAATGTTAGAACAAATATATAACACGACGAAATGAATAACATATTCATCCTTACTCTCTCTTATGCAGGGAGGTAGTATCCACAAGCACAAGCCTAAGCTTGTCTCATACAACAATATTATCTCAATATGTGAAGATGTTTTTGTCCCAAATATATACGATCAAGATTCAGAGTGCATACAAGGATCTATTTAATATAATAACAGTAATCCATCAATGTAATCTAGCATGCCATAAAATTTCTTCTATACGAGATGTGGATCCCGATGCTACATGGGATAGATCAGTCCTGTTAGCAAAGAACTGTTAGCTCAATAATCAAAATATAACATCAGATGAACATTGTTTCATTCTATAATCATGGGACTTCTAATCATCCACCACAAATAAATAATAGGTGTTGGGATCTCATCAAGGATCTCTCCCTCTAAATGGGAAGCTTCTTCACTCATCATTAATCATGACATCAACCTGTATCTCATATGTCATGCAACAAAAAAGTTGTCAAATCACAGAGAAACTATATCAAGTTTTCATATATATATATATATATATATCATAATCATGACAAGTCACCATCAGTTGCATTACTATCACATGTTATTAAACATCTAATAAAGGTTAATTCACTATATCACTTCATTATCTCATTATACAAGTATTTCATCAGAGTCCCATAATTAAGTAAGGGTATCCACTTGTCATATTGTCATCATAGAAATTACAACTTATCAAGGCCTTATTCAGATAAAAAAGAAGATAGTTAGTAAAGAAATCTTACAGTGACACTAATTCCATCAAGGTTATCGCATTTATCGACAACAAAATCAAGTTACCGTATAGCAAAGTCAATGTTTCTAGCCTTGCTTTATCTTAGACAAAATCATGATATCGAACAAGGTCACATGGTGTTGATTTTTGTAGCATCAGAAAGTTCTCTAAGCCCCAAATTTTGTGGAGAGGCTTAGACAGTGGTATTCCAAATAACCTAGAAAGTGTTTGTGAAAATTCCACTCAGATCATGTTTTATGTAATATCCTAAATTGGGAACAAATAATAATCTAAAGCACAATAGACTAAAAACTACAACAAAATAGAAAACATCATCAAGACACAAGAAATGAAGCCAAAAATAGTTGAGCCATTTATTAATTTTTGTCAAAAGAGTACAATGAAGGTGCTTGGAAGAATAGCACCTGGGCCTACTCAAGACAGGATGAAGAAATGCTCTAAATCCGAACAAAAACACCGTTGAAATGATGCTCTGTGTGGCTCTTCCTCCATTGTCAGTCCTAGAACTGCTGCTGCTGGCTGAATTTGGACTGCTACTAGGCCTAGCTCCCATGCTCAGAAAATTATGGGAATCGTTCTCCAAACTCCTCTCACTAAACCCACAAAAACCCGCGAAAGGTTTCGAGAAAGCTTGACCCCGAAAAATCGCCCCATTGGGCTTGGCACGCTGGTATGCTGGGTGACTCGGCTTCTTGGCTGAACCTATTGGAAAAAGACTGAATTATCACCAAAATCCCTAGTAGGAGGTGGCTAACCTCCCCTCCAAGTCCTCCAACAACTCTTACCCTCAGCTTCCTTCCTCCATCTCTTCTCCTCAGTTGGACTGCGCAATCACTGTGCAGTCTGGGTAGTCTCCATGTTGTCCTGGAGGGACTACATATCTCTGCTGGTGTGGATCTGAAAAATCCTCAAAAAATAGGCGGATCTCCTCTCCTGAGCGGGCACTCAAAGTCCCCTGAGGCAGAGGTTGAGATCTCCATTTGGAAATCTTTTTGTTGAATAACACTACAGACTTGACTAAACAGCTCAAGTGTGCTCAGTCAATGAAGACAGAAAATTTGATAGATGAATGAATGAGGAATGAGCTGCTCTCATTCCGTTTTGTGAAAATTGAGCCTCCAATGTTCCCTTGGGCCCACAAGGACTGCGCTGCCCCTTCTCCGACCTACCATTGCACTGCCTACTTCATGCCACTCCCACGCAGCCAGCTAGGACATTGCCTCCACTCGATGGGTAACCACATGGACCCCACTAATGCCACAATATTTCCTTAGGGACTATAGGGAAGTTATTTTAGTTTCTTAGTTATTATTTGTGGGTCCCCTTACCCACTTTCTTCCTACTCAACATTAGAAATATAAAAAATTAACCAAAATTAATATTCCAATTAACAGAATACTAATTTGGAATATTACAGTCCTCCCCGCCAAAATTTTCTTGTCCTCAAGCAACTGCAAAGATGGATGTTGAAGTATCTTCTCCCCCTCCCATGTGGCATCCTCATCCGAGAGATTCTTCCATCTGATCAGGTAATCCTTCACCACCCTACTCCTCAAGTGCCTCTCTCGAGTGTCCAAGATGGCTTCCAGCTGTAGCACTAAATGACCCTCATCATCTGTAGGAAGGAGCTCAGTAGTTGCTTTCACCTACTGTCCCAAAGCCTTATTTAGGCATGACATGTGGAAAATATTGTGGATCCGGCTTCCCTGTGGAAACTCTAGCTCATAGGCCACCTCTCCAACTCGTCGAACAACTCTATATGGCCCATAAAAGTGAGGCTTGAGCTTTTAAGCTCCCTTTTGCTTTAGCGTAGACTACTTGTATGGTTGAAGCCCAAGATACACCAAATCCTTCACCTCAAACTGCCTCTCTACGCGGTCCCTGTCTGCATTTATCTTTTGCTAATTTTGTGTTGTCCTCAAGTTATCCTTGAGAGACCTGAGAATGTCCTGGCTCTCTTGGATCTAGTCTTTGGCCCTAGGGGGCTTACTTGCCCCAAACATAGCATCAACAAAAGTTAACGCATCATAACAATATAAAGCATGAAAAGGGGACATACCAATAGACATGTGGAAGGTGGTGTTGTAACATTACTCCCCCAAGTGCAGCCAATGGAGCCAGGCATTCTGCTAACCTGTGACATAGTTTTGTAAGTAGACTTCCATCCACTTGTTAACTCTCTCCATCTACCCATTCATCTGTGGATGGTAGCTTGTGCTCAGTGTGAGCTCTATGCCCACTAGTCATAATAACTCCTACCAAAATCCCCCCATAAACATGTTGTCTTAGTCACTGACTATGGTCTTTGGAATACCATGTAGTCGGAAAATGTTCCTAAAAAACAACTCGGCCACCTGTGAGGCTATGTACCGAGCTGAAATGGCGAAGAAGTGGGCATACTTCGTCGATCGGTCAACAACGACGAAGATGCAATCTTTGCCGTGTGCCATGGGCAACCCCATGATGAAATCCATAGAGATGCTTTCCCATTTCCCCTCTGGAATGGGAAGCGGCTGCAACAACCCTGCAGGATGGTTCAACTCCCCCTTATTCCTCTAGCAAACCACGCACTCCCTGACATGCTGGAGTACATCCTCCTTGAGGCCCTTCTAGGAGAACCTCTCTCTGATAGCTCTATAGGTCTTTATGAACCCCTGGTGCCCTCACAATCACAGATTCATGTGCCGCGTGCAATATCTTCTCCCTCATCTAGGATTTGGCCGTCAAAAAGATCTGGTCTCGATAATAGATGACCTCATCCATCACCCAGTATCGCTAATTGTTGAACTAAAAACTATCACCTTGACATTCTGCTGACTGTATGAGCTCATTGTCACTCATACTTACCTCCTCTGCAAGTCTTACAACCTCTACTCCTCATGTCAAGCCCTAAAAATAGGAGAAAAACCCTAAAACACTCCAAAACCCTGGGTACGCAGGTAATGTGAAGCTTACCTGTGTTCCTGGCTGGGTTACGCAGGTAATGTGAAGCTTACCTGTGTTCCAGAACATAGTTTCTCTGTGTAATGCCTGTGTATCCCTGTCAAAGTCAAAAGGGCGAGAAAGTAAAGTGAAAAAGCTGATTTTTGGTCAATTCTAGAAGCTTCTGGATGAGATTTTTTGGGGGTGAGTACGCTCTTGTAAGGTTCATGCATCCCACACCTTAAGAAGCTAACCCCTTGATGTGAGGAGCCTATCCCTTTGAAAAAGGATTATATCCCTTCATAGGTGGAACCCTAACCTCCTCATCTGCACTATAAAAAGAGGCATTGGGTAGCCTCAAAGGGAGTTCAAGCTTTAGTGTGTGATTGAGGTGAAGTGTTGTTGAAATTTAGACTCCTTTCTGCTAAGATTTTGTGAGGAAAGATCACATACCTCTATGTGCTCCTGGAGGAAGAGTGCAAGGCTTATCAAAGTAGAGGAAACTCCTACTTCGGACCCCGGGAAGGCCTGTTCAACATCAAGGCTAAGGTTGTAATGTTCTTCTATTATTTCAAAGTTAATACAATCAAGTTTGTTTTTCTCAATAAATTGTCGTTCGATTGTTTATTTCAATAAACTGTCGTTTGATCGTTTATTTCATAGATTCCTTGATCACTATGACAGGTATGTTTTATAATTATTTGTTATACAGGTGCTATTTAATATTTGCTTGTTTGTGATTGCAGGTCTTTAAAAGACCACACTTTCAAGAGACGGAAGAACTATTGTTGCGACGGAAGAACTATTGTTGCGGTGGAAGAACTACTGATGCGACGGAAGAACTACGGTTGAAAATAAGCATTTGGATCTAAGGTAGGATCGACACCTTTATAGCATTTAATTGTAAAATGAATATATTTAGAGAAAGATAAACTTAGTTCTTCGTTTGTTGCTAGATTTTCTTCTAACACTAGGGAGATCGATCTTGTCCGCAAGATCAATTTATCCGGCCAAAAAATTGGCGACTCCGCTGGGGAAAGAACTTGTTTTGATTTTCCTTTGTTTTGATTTGAGAAAATTCTTTTTTCTAATTTTTGATTGATTTGTACGGGCTTGGGTAACTTAGATTTAATTTGCTTTGAAAAGTTTTGAAGTCTTTTTTGTTTTTCTTGAACTTTTATGGGGACCGCACATTGTTGCAGACCCTATTAAAAGTCTTGAAAAACTTAGATTTCTCCTTCCAGTTTGAGTTTAGATTTAATTTAGGATTCTTAGCATCTACCCAGATCTATATTTTTCTGTTAAAAAGCCTTGTTTATGAGTTTCTTTCAGCAAATTTTTCATCTCATCAATCTCCGTTAAGTTAATTGGGTGTTTTGAGTCTCTTTTTTGAGAAATTCTTAATTTGATTTCCTTTGGTCATTACTTGGAGGTTTGTCTCAGTATTTTCACAATTTTGCATCGTTTTGCTTTTGTTTTTGCAAAAACAATTCCCCCTCATTCGCTGGGGGGCTAAATTGTGTATGAGTGTTAATCACCTTTGAGTGTTTTTATTTTTTGATCTTTGGAACTCTCACCCAATTTTCTTTACTTACACTTGATTGGTTCTTAGATTACATTAGAATCATCTTGTGTTTGATAATTCTCTTGCATAGATCACATTTTCATAATTAGAATTCTCATTTTCAGAATATGAGTGAATTGTGCATAGATTACAACTGCATAGTTTACATTCTGAAAAATCAATCGTAGATTTAGATCAGTTTTCTTTGATTTGAATTTAGATGTTTTTATGCTTGTTTTAAAAACACAAAAATAAAAAATTGTTTTGGAATTGATTTGCATTAGTTTTTCTTGATGAAATTAGTGCATTAGAGAATTTGTTATATTTTCTCTTAGTGATCAATTTTTGCATTGTTGGAAGTGAATGGAAACTCTTTCCTTACTTTAGTTAGGATTCATCGAATTGAAAAGATTACATTATCATATTTGATTGCATTCAGTTTTGGGTCGGGTCATAACACCATTGGTTTCATATCCATTTACCCTTTTGAGTAATAATAGCCTAAATAACACAGCGCTTAATTAAAATTCATCTAGTAATTTTTACATTTTTAGGGCTCTTTCCACCGATCTAGCTCAGGATTAGTGCTTTGGAATAGGTTGTAGTTAACTTTCCAAAGCAACTAAAACAAACAAGTAGATAAATATTGCAGTAGGAAAAATTCCAATTGTTGCATGTACATTCTGGGAAGCTTCTCTTAAAGGAGTTAATCACGAGATCATGTCCAAACCTTTGAGACAAGAAATTCTGTTCCATCGGGGAAGATAGAAGATCTACGCGCATTACAAACGGTAAACCTCGGATTAACCATTGTCGAGGAGCCTGGGGTGACTTGTTGGTAAACCTCGGATTGACCATGTCGAGAAGCCTTCAAGGGGATTGAGCTTTTTTACTCTTCCCTTGCGCGTAGAATCGGATCGTAGACTGTTCCCCCAGTTGTATTTTTTGCTGTTGGTAACCTTAGTGTCCATAAACTTAAGATTATTTCCCAAGGTGACGGTGAAGGAAAGATCTCACTGTACCTGGAGCAGACGTCAACTAGACTCACTTGGACTCTCTGGGGGGTTTTCTTCACTCGAGATGGTTTTGTGAAGAAACTTGTGCCAGTCTGTTTCATTATGCAGGTTGTCGGGTAACTGTTCCAACCACTATTTCTGCATTAAAATTCTACGATGTTGGATTTCATCACCAACTAGTGTTTTTTGTGCGGGAATCTACTGTTTGTGTGTGGTTTGACTCCTAGATTTGATAGCGCATGTTAATTTGTTTGTTTTTTCTTTTAGAGACCATAGGTGTGAATTGTGAATTTTTAATTTTAGTTTTAAATTGTTAATAAAATTCATTGAAGTTGAATATAATGGCAGCTTTTCCGGAATTTACCAACCAAGGAACCCCTCTTAACGAGAATCCTAGTACTTTTCCTTGCTTTGGAAATGTTGGTCCTCCTTATATGGCTACTTTGTCATTACCTAGATTTCCAATATTTTTACTGATATGGTTATTTTCAACTTCGTTGGCCCCGAATACTCCAATTGTTCCATCTCAACCGAATGCTTCACCTCATTAGATTTCACCATCTCAACATCACCAACCTTCTGTTGACCCTTTACCTTCTTCGCCTAATATTTATTCCTCCATTTCTTCCTCTTCGCTTGGTAAAAGCCTTAACGCTAGTAACCAGGTGGCTAAGAAGAAGAAGCAAGATAAGAAAGAAGTCAACCAACCAACCATGGCTGTAAGTGTTAGTTATGTTGAGGAAACCTCCAACATGCATCGTAAACTCAAATATGCTTGCAAGCTTTGTAAGGGTGACCACTTCCTTATCAATTGTCCCGGTATTCCAAAAGTCTTGGAAGTATGGTCAGAAAAATCTCATCAACTTTCCGTTGATCCATCAACCAGTGACAGTCAGGTTCCTGGGAAAAAGGGTAAAGTTAGGTTTCCTTGTAAGTTATGCAAAGGGAGTCATCAAACTCACATTTTCCCTCACATGGATGAAGCCTCAAAATTATTGGAAAACCGTACTGTTCCACAGCAAGAATTTCCAACTGGTTACCGTAAACTTTCTCCCAACTTACGGAGTGATTGATCTAATTTCAAGTACAGTCGATCCCACTCTTCCATTGGAGAGTGAAACTCATATCACTCAGGTTTATGATCCATTATTTGATCAAGTGGTCGATTCGATTTCACATTCAGTCGATCCCATTCTCCCTGTACAGAGTGAACTTCATACCGCTCAAGTTCTTCTTGTTACATCAGATTCTTCTACGCTAGGGGGCATTTCACCTATTTCTACGGAACCCCCTCCAAGTACTGAGGTATTTTCCTTTGATTGGAATAGACTGACAAAACCTCATCTTCCTTCCTCCATCCCTTTCCAAATCATTGTGAAGTTTGGTGGTAGGGACATACACCGCACACAGGTAGATGAAGGTGCTTCTGTTAGTATTTTATCCTCAACTTCTTGGAAATATTTGGGTTCCCCTCAGCTTGTGCCAATTACGCAGAATCTAAAAGCTTTTAACAGAACCATTAGTGAACCTTTAGGGATCCTTCCTAAGTTTTCTATTACTTTGGAAGGTAAAACTGTTTGTATTGATCTTATGGTAGTTCGAGGCCCCTTGGATTTCAATTTACTCCTTGGGCGATACTATGTATATGCAATGAAAGCTATAGTGTCGACACTCTTTCGCATGATGTCTTTCCCTCACAATGCTAATATTGTGACTGTAGACCAGCTTTCATTCCCTAGTCTTGATTCGACTACCAATTATCCGACATCCCTAAATGTTCCTCATATGAAAGTGGTATCTACCTCGCCACGGGTTAATTATGTGGCAACTAGTCCCATGTTTTCAGTTACCGATGTAAGCGAGCCTCTCACTGTTTGCTCGTCTTCCTTTGACTTAGATATGGTAATTGACATGGAAAACTCTATGGGATTATTTGAACGCGATGTTCTTATACCTTTTGAGTCCCTTGACATGTGTTCCTTCGAGAGAACTATTCTTCCTTCTGATGAAGACCTCTTGGAAGCCATGATCAAGGTGTGTCCATTGACATGTGTTTCTTCCAGTTGGAAGCCATGATCAAGTTACCGAGGATAGTTCCTTTTACTATGTCAACCTCGTTAAAAAAATGAATCAGTGGCCCATGAGGAGAGTTCCTTTTACTGTGTCAACCTCGTTAAAAAATGAATCAGTGAGTGTGAGGATAGTTGCTTTTACTGTGTCAACCTCATTAAAAAATGAATCAGTTGGTCAGAGGATAGTTCCTGTTACTGAGTCAACCTCGTTAAAAAATGAATCAGGTATGAGGAGAGTTCTTTTCCTGTGTCAACCTCATTAAAAAATGAATCAGTAGGTAGATTGTAGAGAGTAGATTAATAGGTTAGAAATAAGTAGTTTCTGAGTATGGTTCCTGTTACTAAGTCAACCTCGTAAAAAAATGAATCAGGTATGAGGAATGTTCCTTTTACTGTGTCAAACTCGTTAAAAATGAATCAGTAGATCAAGAGGAAAGTTCCTTTTTTGTGTCAACCTCATTAAAAAATGAATCAGTGGGTGATGCAGGAGCATCAAGGGTGTTTTTTTAATTTTGTAAATATGTTAAAAGGGGGTGTGATGATTTTTAATATTTTATTAATTAATATGAATAAAATAGGAGAAGGTGAGGATTTTTGTAAATATATTTTTATTAATAAAAGGATATGAGGGAATTTAATTAGTTGAAGGATTTTAGGGATAAAAATCTATCCTTTAGGGATGTTGAGAGATTTAGGGGTTTGTTGAGGAATTGAAGGGATTGAGCATTTAATTAAATGATTTTTAAAATTGTATAAATAGGAGGGGGTTTTGAGAGAAAATACATTGAGAGTGTGAGAGTGTGATTGGGAATAGGCTGAACCGCCAAGGCTGGAAGTCCTCTGGCAAACTGTAAGGGCCATGAACGTTGAAGATCTGGCCAACAAAAGGTTGTAAGACATTGTTTCAGATTATATATATGTTGATAGGGGTTATATGTATTGGTTGTTAAATTCTGAAATTAGAAGTTGAACTTTGTGCATTTTGATTTGAGTTTAAATAACACAATACAATACTGATTAAATGTGATGGCGCTGAGTGGGTTTTAATGTTTGAGTCTGCGGTTCATTGAACAAATCGATGTGATATATGAAATAGTTATTGAAGTCACATACGAGAGAAGGAGATTGGATATGTTTAAATTTACATCGATTCTATATGAACCTGCCACACATAGTCATGGACTGTAGGGCGTGTTATTTCTCCAAATACAACTGAGTCGATTGTTCATTACATTTTAAACTCTGTTTTTGGGAGAACGGGATTATTATAAGCTAGTGATTATTGCGGATCGATTGTATGTGTTTCAGTCTTTATGTAAACAAATAATCGATTCAGTAATTAGTGATTGATATGAGTTGTATTGAATGGTTCGAATCATAGGAATCGATACCAGTTCTGAATCGATATTGAGTCAGGCAAATCGCCTTAGTATAAATATCCCATCCAATTAATATTTGTTATCAGAATTTATCCCAAGTTGGAAGTTAATGAATTGTAAATTGCATGGCATGGAGCCTCAGCTTCTGAGGAAAACGCAGAAACATAAATTCTGGGATTGTAAACAGACCCATTTTTAACAGGAGCAAATTTATATGCCACCATAAAGCGTACTGATAGCGTGTGTACTGGAGATGCAGAGTAGAGGTTCAGAGTCGACTTGTGAAATGCCAACGAACAGCTGAAGAAACTGAATGTGAAAAGAGGTAAAGGCGTTCAGGTCACAGAGAGAGTGGTCTTTGTTTCAAATGCAAAGCAGAAAGTAGCGTTAAATGGTAAAGGAATGCGTGGTTTAAATAAATGAATTGACAGAAATTATGTAGCCCAGGACTGCGTTTTGTAAGTTGCAGATGTGAATCGATTTGGATAGCGCTGGAAGGTAAAATTTTTTTAAATTGTGAGTCGAGTTGAATGAGAAGTAATCAATTTAAAATTGACATCAATTGTTACTGTGAGTTTTCAAATTCTGCTGTGATATGGTTAATATGAACGTGGTTTGGGTGCTGTATATATAATGATCATTTTTTCTGAGATAATGGATCGAAGTTTGCAATGATCGAGTGGATTTGGGTCTTACTGCTGGGACAATCGATTTGAATATCGATTTGTTTTGCAAAGATGTGAAAGGCACAGTAAGGGCGCTGGCAATTTGATACAGAAACGCAGAAAAGCCTAAGCGCTACCAATACTTTGTCATTTTGACTGTGTTTTACAATTTTGAATAGCGTAAAAGCCAAATTTAGTGTGCAGAGAGCACTGGCTGAATGTAAATGAAGACCCAATTTAGATGAAAGGTTGAAGTCTTGTGGATGGAGGTAATTTAAATAGCATGGTCAGATTGTTTGACTTGAAATCACATTATATTGAATTCTGTTTGAAATAAATTGGGAGCATTGGCATAAGTGCGAATCTCATTAAATTTTTGAGTTATAAAGTTAAACTATATGTTGGGAAAAAGTCTTTGCAGAAAATGGTAAAATATGAATTTTCCAGGAAAGAGAAATTACAAGCTTCCACACAATTAGGGAAAATTGCCGTGTGTTGAATTGGAATTGGGAAATTCTTTGAGGTGCATGTTTTATATGAGGATGGAGATCCTGGGTATTGCAGGCTAGGCTCTAGGCCTGCGTCAATTTTGGTATCAGAGCTTGGCTCTGTTAAAATGAGAATGTTTGTTTTCTGAATGAAGATAGAAGGTTTTGTTAAAAAACTAAAGTGTGTTTGAATGTGTGACTGAAAGGATGTCAGATTCTAAGCAAACCAGAGTACAGCTGAAGGAATGAAGAATTGTGCAGGTATTGTGTTGTTTAATTTTAATTTGAGTTTTACTGACAACGAAATGGATTGAGGATTGATGGTTGCAGCAAAGAAGAAACTCAGCAAAGAAGGAATTATTGCTGACAGCTGAAGTTTGCCGGATAAAGCCAGAAGATTGGAAGAGAGGATCAGATTTTAAAATCTGATTGACAGTGAAATTTTGCAGAGGAAGCATAAAGATTTGTTGGAACAGATTTGCAGAAGTGGTGAGATTCTGAAGGTAAATGAAGTGCAGGCGAATGGAAGGACAAGATCAGACGAGATCTTGGAGGTAAGATGATATGTTTTTGAAGAATAGAATATTGTAGTCTTTGCATTGAAATATTATTGCAACTCCCAAAAGGAAATTGCTAACAGATAAAGGAAGCTGGTGAAAGTTTCTAGGTGAAAACATAGAGGTGGCAGAACCTTGAGGAAATCCAATAGAGATTGGATAAGGAGGACAGTTGTGAATAGGTAGATGAGTTAAAGCCCAGGAAGAGCAAAGAGAAGTGCTCAAAGGAGGTTCCGTAGATAGAGAACCAATTTCTTGCCAAAAGACTGAGTGAGGAGAGCTTGGTGAGGTAAGTGGTGGTAGGACAGGACTTGCTGCTGAAGAGGCTTTAGTGCAACTCATAGTAAAGTGAGTGAGGAACTCATAGAGATGGAAAGGATGATGACTAGTGACAGTCGTAACAGAGGTTCTGAAATCAACCACAGTAGAGGACAAAGGGAGAAGGATGCCAAGGCAATTGGCATACAGAAACAGTTAAGAAAAGAGGAATATGAGAGGGAGAAGGCTGAGATAGCAGTTCAGCTTGAAATGTTAATGGAGATGTTGCAAAGAAATGAGGAAGACCAGAAGCATGGTTATGTCATGAGGAAGAAGCTGAAGTGGCATAGGCTACAAGAGAAGAGGAATCATCAGATGAATATGCAGTTGATAAAGGAACTAAGGGAACTTGAACAGGTTATTGATGCCAGACAGAGAATAGAGAAGCTCGAAAGAATTGAGCTACAGCAAAAGGAAGATGCTGAAGAAGATGTTGAAGTTTCGATATGTTACCCAGAGAGTGGACCATTGCTTTTTGAAAGTGATGAAAAGCTAGAGGAGTTGAATCATATGAATGATTCGAAGCAGTCCGAAGACTTGATGACTGAAGCATCAAATAAGACCGTAAGGTCTTGTGATTTTAAAACTAATGATTTGTGTGTGATTGCAGGTTTGGAAGAAGATAGACAGTCTTTTAAAGCTGTCAAAGATGTGAAAGAGTACCTTCCAGAAGATGAAAGTTTTGAAGCAGAATATGATAAAGAGGCTGGGAAAGAATCAGTTCACTACAGTAAAAAAATTCTAGAAGACATCATTGAATTAGTTGATGAGAAGGGGAGACTAGCTGACAGTCTCAAGAGCTCTTTGAGTTTGAATCAGCATACTGATATGCTGACAGAAGAAGAGAAATCAACGCAACATACTGAAGTGTTGCTAAAGGGAAAATAGGTGAATAGCCAAATGGAAGAAGGAGAGGAAGAACATCCACTGAAGGATGTTAAGGATAGATTGCTAAAGAAGGATGACAAAGCAGTTGTCATAAAAGAAATTGCAGATGATGAGCAAAGGAATGTTGCAGAGGGACAGGAAGTTTGGGAGGCCGCAACATTTATAGTAGCAGCAGCAGAAAAGGTGATCAAAACAAGTGAAGAACAAGCAAGAATGAGAGTTCAGCAATCAAGAGATGGAAACAATCAGCAGACAGAGGACATACTGGACAGAGAAATTGAGTTGATAAGGAGGTTAATGATAAAAACATCCCAGAGAAAGACAGCCGAAAGGAAGAAAAGGAGCGACAACAAGAGAATGACAGTGAAAGATTGCAAGAGCAGAGCAGGTGGAGCACTACAACACAAAATATGGAACCCTGGAGGACGACGGCAGATAGCAACAGTGGTAAAGCAATCGACAAGCACGGAAAGATTACAAAATAAAATTTGGGATCCAGGAGGAATTATCCAGACTTATGACCAGGTGGTCATGAATTTTCTTACACGGGGAGTCTGATGCAGGAGCATCAAGGGTGTTCTTTTATTTTGTAAATATGTTAAAAGGGGGTATGATGATTTTAATATTTTATTAAATTAATTTGAATAAAATAGGGAAATGTGAGGATTTTTGTAAATATCTTTTTAGGATATGAGGGAATTTAATTAGTGGAAGGATTTTAGGGATAAAGAGCTATCCTTTAGGGATGTTGAGAGATTTAGGGGTTTGTTGAGGAATTGAAGGGATTGAGCATTTAATTTAATGATTTTTTAAATTGTATAAATAGGAAGAGGTTTTGAGAGAAAAGGACATTGAGAGTGTGAGAGTGTGATTGGGAATAGGCTGAATCGCCAAGGCTGGAAGTCCTCTGGAAAACTGTAAGGGCCATGAACGTTGAAGATATGGCCAACAAAAGGCTGTAAGTCATTGTTTCAGATTATATATATGTTGATTGGGGTTATATGTATTGGTTGTTAAGTTCTGAAATTAGAATTTGAACTGTGTGCATTTTGATTTGAGTTTAAATAACGCAATATAATACTGATCGAGTGTGATGGCGCTGAGTGGGTTTTAATGTTTGAGTCTGCGGTTCATTGAACAAATCGATGTGATATATGAAATAGTTGTTGAAGTCACATACGAGCGAAGGAGATTGGATTTACATCGATTCTATATGAAACTGCCACACATAGTCATTAACTGTAGGGCGTGTTATTTCTCCAAATACAACTGAGTCGACTGTTCTTTGCATTTAAAACTCTGTTTTTGGGAGAACGGGATTATTATAAGCTAGTGATTATTGGATCGAAGGTATGTGTTTAGGTCTTACATGTAAACAAATAATCGATTCGGTAATTAGTGATTGATATGAGTTGTATTGAATGGTTCGAACAATAGATCGATACGATTACGAATAACATAATCGATATTGAGTCAGGTAAATCGCCTTAGTATAAAGATCCAATCCAATTAATATTTGTTATCAGAATTTATCCCAAGTTGGAGGTTAATGAATTGTAAATTGCATGGCATGGAGCCTCATCCTCTGAGGAAAACGCAGAAACATAAATTCTGGGATTGTAAACAGACCCATTTTTAACAGGAGCAAATTTATATGCCACCATAAAGCGTGTTGATAGCGTGTGTACTGGAGATGCAGAGTGGAGGTTCAGAGTCGACTTGTGAAATGCCAACGAACAGCTGAAGAAAATGAATGTGAAAAGAGGTAAAAGCGTTAAGGTCACAGAGGGAGTGGTCTATGTTTCGAACGCAGAGTAGAAAGCAGCGTTAAATGGTAAAGGAATGCGTGGTTTAAATAAATGAATTGACAGTTGAAATTGCAGAAATTATGTGGCCCAGGACTGCGTTTTGTAAGTTGCATATGTGAATCAATTTGGATAGCGCTGGAAGGTAAAATTTGTTTAAATTGTGAGTCGAGTTGAATTAGAAGTAATCAATTTAAAATTGCCATCAATTGCTACTGTGAGGTCGATGTAAATGTACAGTTTTCAAATTCTGCTGTGATATGGTTAATATGAACGTGGATTGGGTGCTGTATATATAGTGATCAGTTTTCCTGAGATAATGGATCGAAGTTTGCAATGATCGAGTGGAATTGGGTCTTACTGCTGGGACAGTCGATTTGAATATCGATTTGTTTTGCAAAGATGTGAAAGGCGCAGTAAGGGCGCTAGCAATTTGATACAGAAACGCAGAAAAGCCTAAGCGCTACCAATACTTTGTCATTTTGACTGTGTTTTACAATTTTGAACAGCGTGTGCAGAGAGCACTGGCTGAATGTAAATGAAGACTCAATTTAGATGAAAGGCTGAAGTCTTGTGGATGGAGGTAATTTAAATAGCATGGCCAGATTGTTTGACTTGAAATCTCATTATATTGAATTCTGTTTGAAATAAATTGTGAGCATTGGCATAGGTGTGAATCTCATTAAATTTGTGAGTTATAAAGTTAAACTATATGTTGGAAAAAAGTCTTTGCAGAAAATGGTAAAATATGAATTTGCCAGGAAAGTGAAATTACAAGCTTCCACACAATTAGTGAAAATTGCCGTGTGTTGAAATGGAATTGGGCAATTCTTTGAGGTGCATTTTTTATATGAGGATGGAGATCCTGGGTATTGCAGGCTAGGCTCTAGGCACAACGTGGGTGAACCATGAGGACGGTTCTTTTCACATGTCGCCTCATTAAAAAATGAATGCGGTAGGTTATATAAGTAGATTGTAGAAGTAGATTTGAGGACGGTTCTTTTGTTGTGTCAGCCTCGTTAAAAAATGAAACATGTAGGTGAGGACAGTTCTTTTACTGTGTCAACCTCGCTAAAAAATGAAACACGTTGCCATGAGCATAGTTCTTTTCCTGTGTCAAGCTTATTAAAAAATGAAACAAATCCTCCCCTAATTGAGTCGAGTCTTTGACTAGATATCGTAAATGTTAAGTCATATATTTAGGTTAGTTATTTCAGTTTTTACATAATTTTCTTACATTTTTAGGTCGGGTATTTAATATGATCTCATAAATGAACCTTCATTCCATCCAGCTATTAATTACCAGCAGTGTACTTAGTTGAATGAAATGAAGTTGGGGGAGCATGTGCTCTAGCAGTTACACTTAGGGGGCATCAAGCACAATTTTCTCTCTATTTCAAGCTTGTGTAAAAATGAAACCACTATGAAGCATAGTTTTTCTCTGTTTCAAGCTTTTGTAAAAATGAAACCTATATTGAGTCAATTTCAGTTATTTTCAAGACTAGTTAAACTCATGAAAATCCCGAGATTATTTTGCTATCTTTCATTCTCGTAAAACACATGAAAATGGCGAGTTCTTTCCGTCTTTTCCTACTCATAAATTAAATTGAAAGTCGACCAAAGGAGTACATTTTTATTCCTTTTTCGAACTCGTTAAAACTTACGAAAAAGAGAAAACCATGAGTACATTTTTATCCCTTTTTTCGAACTTGTTAAAACTTACGAAAAAGAAAAATCTTGTGTTCTCTTTTAAGCTCTTTTTAGAATCTTTAAAAATGAAAAGATTGCTGAGTACTTGACTATTCGAACTCGTTAAAGTAAATGAATGATCGTCCCTTCAGTATAAGTTTACCCCTTTTACGGACTGAAATTGACTATTTACGAAAAAGGTATACGTTGACTAATTACGTTCAATAGAGTTATCTCCCACATTATTTTATCCTTTTTCGGGCTTGAGAGACTAAATTTATGAAAAATTACACCCATGGAGTTTTCTTAAGTTTTTTCTTCTGACTCCCTAAAATTGAAAAACACTGAGTTTCTCTTATACTGGACTCGTTAAAATGTAACAGTAAAGGACCTGTTCAATTTTAAGCAGGAACGAACCACTCCTTCTTAGGGTTCGAATTTTAAACTAAGTTGGACTCATTCGAAGGATGAGCTTATAAACAAGCAAATTTTATCCTCCTTAAGCTTGTCAAAAATAAAGAGGTACTTGCCAGAAATGGTGGGGGAAAAGAGAGAAAAATTGAACCTGTTTGTTGTATTTTGATTATTCGAAAAGCCGTTAACCACTCCTGAACACGACACTTTTGTTCACCTGGGCTGGGAAAATCCTTTGCCTAACAGTTAATCAAACCATATTGAAAGTATTCAGCTAGTTTCTGGGTGTTATATTTGGGTCACTTGTCACCAAACCATCTACAGTGTCGTTATGTGTTCAAGAGGACAGTTCAAACAAACCATTCATTTGCGAAATATTTTTCTTCCATTTTTACCATCCCTAATTCAGTCCTTGCCAATATATTTCTTCAAAACTTGATCTATGATTTTGTGTTGTGGGCTTGCCTATGACGGATCACTTCCTATCGATGACATCTCATTATCTAGGAATTTGATCTAGAAATCGTCAGTACCTTGAAATCTTCATGCTTCAATGGAAGGTTTCTCACCTTCGACGACAGGTTGCATCATTGACCTTCAATCGAATGATTCCGTGACATGTTCGACTTCAGCTCATTTATTCACATTTCATGGATTGTATTGAGTACTTTGAGAACCATTGACATTACTGGTGGTTACTCTCACACTTGTTAATAGTTTACATTATTGACTGGTAATCAAGTGGTTTCTACCATGTTCGACTTCGACACATTTATTCACATGGATAGAATCGTACTGGTTCGAGAAACGGAAATCAAGACCCTGGATCTAGTTTCTACCATCCAGGCTGCGAGGAATTTCTTTATTCATTTATACAGTGGAATATTCATAAACAGATGGCTGTGTCCATACTGTGTCTACACATGTCTATACTGTTGATGTATTGAAAATAATTCCTGTATTAGGACAGTTTAAATCAGTTTTCTAGTTAGGTTTGATCTGAGTATGGGAATGCCTACCTCAGCGATGATATGTTTACATATATCCATTTTGCATTGAATTTTTTTACTGGTTCCTACTGGGGTGTCCACAGGATTATCCTTGAAATGATAAAGTACTTCACTCTTCATATATGACAGACTTCATCTTCATCTATTCTAGACTTCGCACTTTAGGGGGAAATATGTTGCACTAAAAACTGTCACCTTGACATTCTGCTGACTGTATGAGCTCATTGTCACTCATAATTACCTCCTCTGCAAGTCTTACAACCTCTACTCCTCATGTAAAGCCCTAAAAACACGAGAAAAACCCTAAAAAACTCCAAAACCCTGGGTATGTAGGTAATGTGAAGCTTAGCTGCGTTCCTGGCTAGGGTACGCAGGTAATGTGAAGCTTACCTTTGTTCCAGAACACAGTTTCTTTGTGTAATGCCTGTGTACCCCTATCAAAGTCAAAAGGGCGAGAAAGTAAAGTGAAAAAGCTGATTTTTGGTCAATTCTGGAAGCTTCTGGATGAGATTTTTTGGGGTGAGTACGCTCTTGTAAGGTTCATGCATCCCACACCTTAAGGAGATAACCCCTTGATGTGAGGAGCCTATCCCTTTGAAGGAGGATTATATCCCTTCATAGGTGGAACCCTAACCGCCTCATCTACACTATAAAAAGAAGCATTGGGTAGCCTCAAAG
The DNA here is from genome assembly GCA_034641835.2 of Pinus albicaulis. Classification (NCBI taxonomy): domain Eukaryota; kingdom Viridiplantae; phylum Streptophyta; class Pinopsida; order Pinales; family Pinaceae; genus Pinus; species Pinus albicaulis. The sequence goes on from CM076579.1 coordinate 971,529,087, forward strand.
GGAGTTCAAGCTTTAGTGTGTGATTGAGGTGAAGTGCTGTTGAGATTTAGACTCATTTCTGCTAAGATTTTGTGAGGAAAGATCACATACCTCTATGTGCTCCTGGAGGAAGAGTGCAAGGCTTATCAAAGTAGAGGAAACTCCTACTTCAGACCCCGAGAAGCCCTGTTCAACGTCAAGGCTAAGGTTGTAAGGTTCTTCTATTATTTCAAAGTTAATACAATCAAGTTTGTTTTTCTCAATAAATTGTCGTTCAATTGTTTATTTCAATAAGCTATCGTTTGATAGTTTATTTCATAGATTCCTTGATCACTATGATAGGTATGTTTTATAATTATTTGTTATATAGGTGCTATTTAATATTTTCTTATTTGTGATTGCAAGTCTTAAAAGACGACACTTTCAAGCGACGAAAGAACTATTGTTACGACGGAAGAACTACTGATGCGATGGAAGAACGACGGTTGCAAATAAGAATTTGGATCTAAGGTAGGATCAACACCTTTATAGTGTTGGAGCTCCCATGTTTGGCCAGATTGGCAAGACCAAAGATGAGATAACATCAGAACCACTTTGGGGCCCTAGGATCTAGCCCTCCTAGACCTGGAGAGGGATCTCTCCAGTAAGACAAAGAATGATATATCTTTGAAGCTCAAAAAGAGATGTTAGGATAGGTATGAAGCGCAAGGGGGGTTTAAAATGATTGGGTCGGTTATCGGTTGGGTCATAAGATCATAGAATGAGGAGGTAATGGGAAGGAAGGAGTAGAGCAGTAGGGTGTTTCGGCAAAAGAGGATGGGTCAAGGCTGTGCCATCCATTGGGCTATGGAGTCATGAAAGGAGATTACCCACAAACAACTAGCCAAGGTTTCAAAGGGCACGTCATCTATACTAAAGGATCTTTGAGATAGATGATGGAATGGAACAATAAGGAGAGAAAGGTGAAACACAAAGGGCAGCCTGAGATCAGACCAGAGGTCATCTAACTCTAGATCTACTTAGGCGTACTCTCGAAGGAGAAACGATAATATTTGAACACAGAACTGGGCCTGAGATCAGAGAAGGGCTTTTAACCTTCAATGCTTCGACACCGGCTCGCGGGATATTGGAAAGGTCAATCTATCGAACAACGACCCCAGTGGATAGGGCTTACACTAAATCCCTGGTATCCCAAATCCTCTGGACTGAACCTCAACAAGAACAACTGAGCAGCAAACTCTGAGTTCACACATCAGCTAGTAGTGAATAAAAACTTCTACACTAGTTAAACCACGAGAGTCTGCCCTCAGATTTCACTATCAGCAGAAAAAATTAAAGGTAGGGAGAGCAGAAACATAGGGTATCATGCGAGGGTAAATCCTATGCCAGATTTCTGATGCGTACCAGAAGAAATGAACAGCATGAAAAAATTTAATAAAACATTGTAAAGAGAAAACATCACTCGTATTAATAGACCAGGATCCTGTGAAACTTGCTTGATTAATTGATGCAAAACCAGTCACATACACTGAGCTCAATAGTTGATTACAGACTCACCTTTCTCCTCCTAGCCTACTACATTACAGAATACTCTGCCACTCTTTCCAAAAACTATTTCTAATAGTAAAAAATGAATCCCTACAACTACAACAGCGATAACGCAATGCAACCCTTTACAATGTGTTCTCTGGGATTCTTTATAGGAAAATGGATAGAAAGAGTAGGTGATACACATTAAATCGATTTATTAAGACAGAGTGGAGGAGGCATTTCATGCCACTGCACTTAATAGCTCTGCGCTGTACCTGGTGGTCTGGTCTCGAGTCTTTGTCAGGTCAGATTTGACCTCTGATGTTTCTTTGAAGTTCTCTTCTGGCTGTAAAGCTCTCTGTTTTGTCTTCTGAAGCAAGTAAGGTGACTGAAGGTCTTCTGGGCTTCCATACCTCCATTATTGTTTCCCTGGTAGTCTTTGGAAGCTTTCTATCAGTGAGATGGCCTTTGGGAGTTCGGGGAGGCATGGAGACTTCTGGTTAGAGGGTGTACTATTCTGAGAAAATGTCCTGTTGATGCTGAGAGTAGATATGACTTGTTTCTTGTGCTCTTTTAATCTTTGGATTTCGTCTTAATCCTTTGATCTCAGGATTAGGTGTTGAATATTCAATTAACTGGCTTTAATCCTCCTAATCCATCTCTACTATTTCACTGAGCCATTACTATAATGACCTCTCTGTGTTCTGATTCACAGTGACTGTGATAGAGTGAATTCACCACTCTGTTTACCCTGCACAGTAAAATAAACCAATTATAAAACCCAGGGATGGCGGAAGAGATGCTGTAAGGCCTGGAAGAATAGTGGCGCAACTGTGAAGACAGTGGCTGTAGGGAAAACAGGTAAAAATGCGGTGAAATGGAGGTTTGGTGGAAGAGATCACATGGACAGTCGATCTCGCTAAGATGGACAACTGAGATCTAATAGGAGGGGAGCGATGGGGGAACCTAAATCTGAGGGGCGATGGAGCGATTGGCTTTGGACCGTCGGATCTGTGAGAGATTGACGACTGCGATTGAATCAGAGGAGCTCGATCGGGGTACACACGGTAGAATGAGGGCAGATCTTGGACGTTGGTTCTTGTGGATTCAATGGCCAGGATCACGTCAAAGAATCATGATCGGGAAGGGGGCTAACATAGGGGGCTAACATATAGCATTTACTTGTAAAACGAATATATTTAGAGAAAGATAAACTTAGTTGTTCGTTTGTTGCTAGATTGTCTTCTGACACTAGGGAGATCGATCTAGCAACAAACGAACAACTAAGTTTATCTTTCTCTAAATATATTCATTTTAGAAGTAAATTCTATAAAGGTGTTGATCCTACTTTAGATCCAAATGCTTATTTGCAACCGTAGTTCTTCCGTCGCATTAGTAGTTCTTCTGTCGCAACAATAGCTCTTCTGTCGCTTGAAAGTTTCGTCTTTTAAGACCTGCAATCACAAACAAGAAAATATTAAATAGCACCTGTATAACAAATAATTATAAAACATACCTATCATAGTTATCAAGGAATCTATGAAATGAACGATCAAACGACAGCTTATTGAAATAAACAATCGAACGACAATTTATTGAGAAAAACAAACTTGATTGTATTAACTTTGAAATAATAGAAGAACTTACAACCTTAGCCTTGATGTTGAACAGGCCTTCCAGGGGTCCAAAGCAGTAGTTTCCTCTACTTTGATAAGCCTTTAACTCTTCCTCCAGGAGCACATAGAGGTATGTGATATTTCCTCACAAAAGCTTAGCAGAAAGGAGTCTAAATCTCAACAGCACTTCACCTCAATCACACATTAAAGCTTGAACTCCCTTTGAGGCTACCCAATGCCTCTTTTTATAGTGCAGATGAGGAGGTTAGGGTTCCACCTATGAAGGGATAGAATCCTCCGTCAAAGGGATAGGCTCCTCACATAAAGGGGTTATCTCCTTAAGGTGTGGGATGCATGAACCTTACAAGAGCATACTCACCCCCAAAAAATCTCATCCAGAAGCTTCTAGAATTGACCAAAAATCAACTTTTTCACTTTACTTTCTCTCCCTTTTGACTTTGACAGGTGTACGCAGGCATTACACAGAGAAACTGCGTTCTAGAATGCAAGTAAGCTTCACATTACCTGCGTACCCTTGCTAGGAATGCAGGTAAGCTTCACATTACCTGCTTACCCATGGTTTTGGAGTTTTTCAGGGTTTTTATCCTATTTTTAGGGCTTGACATGAGAAGTAGAGGTTATAAGACTTGCAAAGGAGGTAAGTATGAGTGACAATGAGCTCATACAGTCAGAAAAATGTCAAGGTGACAGTTTTTAGTGCAACAAGTGGGTTCCATTGATGTAGTTGCAGCGTGTTACACTGAGTATATCTGGTCCTAGAGATCCTTAGATGCAGAGATGGGTTGAATTGATGTATATACATGTTGGTCAATCGACCATCATATTATCTACTACATTATTTGCGTGGTTCATACAACAGATGATCGCCATAGATGAGTATCCATATGTAGGTGTATATTTCCATGGAGATTTAGACTTAATTCTACGAGATGGTGCTCAATGGGGTGTAATTGGTAAGAATGTTTTGACCATGTTTTTTGATTTTTGAGGTTTCTACATGTTTTTGTATTTTTTATGTTTCCCAAGACTAAACTAAAGTTTTGATGTACATAGATGTGGGTCGCGTTCGACTAGTGGGTCGACCAGAACAGGTAGGAAATGAGCTAGCAGAGAGGACTATCGGGAGAGAAGTCCTTCAGGATTTAGATTTGACCGAGACTCTTGCTGAGCTGAAACAACACAACGAGGGATTGAATATTGGGATACTGGATTGCTAGATCGACGAGTTACCTATGAGACTACAATGCCATACTATTGGCATTCCTAACCATTGGATGCGGTTATTGCATAGGATAGCTAGAGAAGTTGCTTGTTATCACGAGCATCACTAGTTTAATTTGACATTTTTTGCATACATTTTGAGGTTAGATGACCAATGTGCCTTGGGCACAAATTTTGTAAAAAGCTAAACTATCTATCTATTTTTTTTCATTGTTTTCCTATGTTTAATGCGAAATCCTATTCAATTATGTGATGTGAATTGAAAATGTATCTTTACATGTGTTGAAAATGTCTGTTTAAAACATAATTTGCTAAGGAATTAGTTAATGTGTTCAAATTTCTAGAAATGTGTTGATATTGAATGTAATCAAAATGTCTTTCCAAAAGTTGAACTCTAAGGAACATAGGATGAAGTGTTAGATTTCAGATAGTATAGATGCTAGTAAGTTGTAGTACGACAAGTTGTGAGTCTAACCTAACGATGATATGGTTAATACCAAATGAAATGGCATCAAAGAGAATTTCGATCAATGCTCTATGCTCAGCGATATTTTTTCTGGATCGACCGATACAAATCCCTTGAAAACTCACTAACTCGCCACCTGGAGCGAAAATGGCCCATGCTGTAGAGGATAGGTTTTGCGTACTATGACTAGCACCATCGGCGTATCCAACGAATGGTTCCAAAGATTCAATCATCTGCGATGAAATGTAAAGTGGATTACTAACTTCAAGAAAACTCTAGAAAGGAAAAATAAGACAATAAATGAAAATCAAAGCATATATCCAATATAATACAAAAGTTTACTACACTAAATTAATCATAATAAATTTTGAGATACAACCCATTTCGAGGCTACGCTAATGGAATTCCATCATAATCAACCAGTTCATAGGCGCCCTTAGCTAGAACTCTTTTGACAATGTAGGGGCCATGCCATAGTGGCTTAAATTTTCATGTTCCTATCAAATTAGCTTCCTGATCATAAAGTAAGCCCGGGTCTCCCTCTGAGAAGATGCGAGGCTTGACATGTTGGTCGTATTGTGCCTTGATTCATCTCTTATTTTCTTTGTTTGCAAATGAAACTTCATTACACGTTTCATCTAGATGGATGAGGTTAAAAAGATGCACTTCTTTATTAGAGGTGTCAGGTAGCAGGTCAATAGCGAGTTTTAATGATGAAATTTCACATTAGATAGGCAAGATAGCTTCCAGACCATACACCAATTGAAAGGGGGTAAATCTGGTTGCATTTCTCACCGAGGTTCGATATGCCCACAAAGCCGAGTTCAGGATTAAATTCCAATTTCGTTTCTGAACTCCTATTATTTGTTGAAGCATTCATTTGAGGATCTTGTTAATGGCTTCAAATTTTCTATTGGATTATGGATGATAAGAAGTAGAACTATCATGTAACAGTCCTAATTTGGGAGTCAACTCATTCATCACTTGATTGCAAAAATGCTTTCCATGATCTGTAACTATATCTTGTGGTACACCAAACCGTGAGATGACATGATGGAAAAGGAAAAATGCAGTTGTTTCGCCTGTGTTATTGAATGTAGGCATCTCTTCGGCCCACTTTGTAAAGTAGTCGATTGTGATAATAATATAACCATGACCCCCAGCTGAATGAAGGTTTCAGGTCATGAAGTCAATGCCCCATTTTGAAAATGGTCCCAGAGCGATGAAAGGATGCATTGGTGCTGGCGGCATGTGAATTTTACGATCAAATATCTGGCATGCATGACAACTTTTGACCACGAGGATGCTGTCCTGAATTATGGTTGGCCAAAAGTAACCGGAGCGGAGAATATTCTGCGTGGTAGCATAACCAAACAAGTGTCTACCACAAGCACCAACATGACAATCATTTAGAACTTTCTCGGCCTTCTCAAGAGTGAGGCACCTTCTTCAAATCCTATTGATACTACGACGATAAAGTGTATCACCGATGATCAGATAATCTTTGGCTTGGTATCAAATACATTGTTTTTGTGAGTGATAGGTATCGAGCTAGAAAGTCTGGGTTTGGAGATAAATGATAAAATCCCCATACCAAGGGTCAGATGACCCGATCAGAAATAGAGACTCATCTAGAATTTATGGTTCCAATCTATTGTCAGTAATATCATAGGGAAGGTCACAGAGAAGCTCAGCCAAAACTAAAGACATTTTTTACTTGGATTTAATGAATTCCAAATCAAATTCCTACAAAATGATGATCCATTTTGAATATTTCCCCCCTAGCAATTAATGTGACAGAATGTATGTCATAGGGTTGCAATATGTAGTGTCGCAGAACCATCAAGCTTTGCAATAGTATAAAGGATGGTTCTCAAAGTTAAATCACACACATCACGGATATTTATTTTCCCATATTTACTTGGTTCAGTACCTTGTTGGAAATTCTAGCGTATGTAATCCCTCACTATCTCTTCTCCAAGAGTAGATCCTGCAAGGGAAATAGGAGAACCTCATCTCAATAATCTAGTGAGAAAGTAAATATCATTAAACAATATTGGGAGCACTTTGTCCCCAATGTGAAAATCCTGCAATATCGGATCCCATGAATGAACTAGGAACTCCAATAGTTCCATATACTCCCTCATCCCTGGTAATATGAAGTATTTAAGCAACCCATAATTGCTGAGGGATCTTACTATACCCAGATCATTTAGGGCAATCATATCTTGTTCTTCGTGTTCTCTTTCTCCCCACGTAATTGTCATTTTTATTGATGAATACCTGAAAGCCAACCATAAGTTACATTAGGATCCATTTCATGCAAAAAAACTTGGGAAATTTTGGGCACACAACAAGAAACAAAAATGAGAAATGCACCCAATGCACCCCAGGTCAAGGGACAAAGCATTGCAGTACACCTGGACTTCAATTTCAGTGCACTGCAACACAACTTTTGATATTCAAGGGTGTGTTGCCCTCATAACGTAATATATTTACCCAAAGGGGCTTAAAACCCTACAATTTTACCATGAAATTAAAAATAAATGATATTAAAAGAAACAAAATTTTGATAGCTCCAACTTGGATCAAACGGTAAGAGAAATGGTCCACTGAAACTATTGCAATCGACCACTGAAGTTCAAGGGAAAAACTGGTTCAGAGCACCTAATATTAAAATTGTAACTATGGAATGGTAAAAACTATTTTTATTAGTCATTTTGATTATTTTAAATCATATTTAATGTTGTGACTATGGTTTTTATTCATTTTTACTATGAAATAGGTATTTTTAATCTGTTTGATGGTTCTCTGAACAAGTTTTACAATTGATATAGTGAGTTTAGTGTGCACAACTATTCAAGAATTATTTTGCCACAAAGCATAATTTTATCCTATTTTTCAATCTTTGATAAAAATGAAAAATGAATTAAAGCGCACTTTTATCTTTTTTCGATCTTTGATAAATGTGAAAAAGGAACCCGTTAGAGTCTTCTTTTAGCTCTTTTTAGAATCCGATAATGTGAAAATATTTTTGAGCACTTGTCTTTTCGAGCTCGTAAAATTAAATGAAAGGATATGTACTTATTATAAGTTTAACCCTTTTCCAGATTGAGGGATTATTTACGAAAAAGGAACACCTTAGTCGAACATGGCTAAGAGGTTTTCTCAGGTATTATTTTACACCTTTTCGGACCTGAGCGATAAATTTATGAAAAAGGACTCATGGAGTTTTGTTTTTGTCCATTTTTTTCAAACTCTCTAAACATGAAAAAGGATCATGTGTTCAATGTCGTTAGACTCGTTAAAACATAAAAATAACGACAGAATTATCGATCATGTCAAGATCGAGTTTCATTATCTCTAGACTCATTGAATCATTAAATAGCAATGGATTCACTCGAAGGGTTGAATTATAGATCAAGCATATGTTACCCTCCTCAAGATTGTTAAAAAATAAAGAGGTACTAGTCAACAATGACTGGGGAAAATTTGGAAAAAAGAACAGAACACTTTATGGTAGCAGGTTGCTCTTGAACATGACACTTTAACTCCATCACTGTGAATTTCAGGTTGGGTAATCTTATTGATGGTTCATCATAACTATGGTCCATCATACCATCACTTCGGTTTGGGGTCAATGTTGCCAACTCATTTCAGTGTCACCGATATGTTCAAGAGAAGTCATGTAGTAATTCCTCATCTTCTGCAATACTCATAAACCTTCATTTTCATGACAGTCATCCCTAAACATTGTTATATCAAGTCACATTTTGTCTCCAAAATCATTAGTTCGATTTAGTGATAAATTTTCTTCCTGGCGACATGTGCTCATCATCCAAGAAGTTAACTTAGAAACATCCTTCTAGTACCTTGGGGCTTGCTACATCATCGACAGGTTTCTCCCTTTCGGGCCTTTGACCGAAAGATTTTGTTTGGTGTTCGACATCAAATCTTCTATTCATACCTTAAAAATTGTATTGTAGTACCTTGAGAGCCATTAACATCAATGGTGGTTTTCTCGCATCTGTTAACAACTCACATCATTGGCTAGTAATCAGACGATGTCTTCCCATGTTCGACCTTAGATTATATATTTTCATGGTTAGACTCGTACATGAACGATCGAGTGAATGAGATAAGAAGACCCTGTATCTAACTTCATCGATCCGGGCTGCAATTTTAGGAAATTGTACACATCATATGTACAATGGCTTTACATACAGATCGTCATCCGAACATGGGCCTATATCTGTAGGCATGTCTACATCGGGAAACATTACGATGTAGATGAATTTATAAATTATGTACATGTTATGAAATTTTATTTGTTGAGCATGGGTATGCCTCCCTTAGATGTAAGATATCATGATGCAATTTATTACAAATTGATGCAGGTCATCGTCTGCTTCAGATCCTACTCATCACATCGTAAAGCATCTCATCCAAATATTATTATTATTTTTACTTCATGCTTTAGGGGGTAGTTATTAAAGGTCAATTTGGGTATCAACCCCCACGACCTGGTCAAATTGGAAATCATCCCCCAAGACCAATGAATAGGTTCTATCATCCCCTAATTCAAGGTGATATATGCCCTAATATAAGTCATTCCATTTATGGCTTCAATTGTGAGATTTCCAAGGCTTGAAGTATAGATTATATGACCCATTGACTCATCAATTCTCCTCTACATGGGCCTAACTACGTTGCAGTACACTTACCTCCATGCAAAGGTGCACTGCAATGCACTTCGCGACACTCAAGGGTGTGTTGGTCTCCTGAGCGTGAAATCATCATTTTTCTGAGAATATCCACATGTCCAGTGCCTTCTAGAAGATATCACAGGTGTCATAATTTGAATAAAAGTGTTCATCCATCACCTCTAAACTTGGAAACATGTCTCACCTATTATTATAAATCCATTCAATTCCATTTATTGAGAAACTACCTTCAATTTCCCTATAAATTGAGCACTCATCTAAGTGCTAGGGAGGAAGCAATTTGTGTAATGTTATGTTGTTGGATTCTCAATTGATGAGAGCTAGAAGTACTGTTATTGTTAGTATGAATATTAATTCCAAGCGTACGAAAAAAGACCACTTTAGTTGTGCATAACCAATAGCCCTAACAACAGAGATGACTGCCAATATCTTCAGATCTACAATTAGGTGATCAAGATAAATGCTGCAAAAATCTAGATCTATGCATTAGAAGACATTAAACAGTAGAAAAAACAAGATTTACTCCATGCATCCAATAGACAAGACAAGAATATGTTGAATGAATTTTGAATTAGGAGCACTTGGGAGGCAAACACATGAGGGTGTTCCCAGTTCTCCTCAATGGGATGGGTTCTTGAAAGTCCTCAGTACTTTAGATCTAGAATTCCTTTCTCTTGATGGTGTAGAAAACCCAGACAAAAGTGGTTGCAAAATATGACTATGATGGTGGATTAATAGTCAGACCAAAAGTATAGATCCAGAGTGATATTTAGGCAAAAAAAGGTGGTGAATGAATGGAAAAACCCTTCTATTTATAACAAAATATTGAGTTAGTCTAGATATTGGTGCATAATTAAAATATTATTAACCAATTCAAGATCCAACTTTTATGGAATATTTTATTATATTTGTTGGAGGGAAAAGGAATTGGACTTTTGTTAAATCCCTTTATTTCTAAATAATAAATAAATAAATGATTTATTTATCATTTTAAGGATGTGGTTGAGTAATAATCAAATAAATAATGATTTATTTAATTATTTATGGGTGATTTAGTTATATTTAACAAATAATATTATTTAAATAGGGTTTAAATAAATATTCTTTAGGAAATAATAAGATAAATAATGATTTATCTAATTAATTCCTTTGCTTTGGGTTAAATATAACTAGGAATATTAATCAAACTGCTATTTAATTAATTATTCCTTGAGGAAAATTAAACAAATGTAGATTTATTTAATATTTCCTCATGGGGTTTCCTATTTAGACCATAAACAACTTAATAAAGGTGGTTTACTAAGTTATTTTTATAGTGAAAGAAATTTTACTGAGGGTAAAATTGGTATTACATGGTGTACTTGGATCCATCTAATGATAATAGGTTAGATGACCAAACAATGGTGTAACAGATTTCCCCCCAGCGTGCGAGCGTTAGGAGCTAATCGTATGACCGAAGTACGTTGTAAGAACTCAATCACTAGACACCGAAGGGGAAGTCAAAGAGAGAGAAGTATAAGGTAGACCAAAGTGCTAAAAGGACTAGACCCTGAGGAGGCGAGGCTTACAGGTGCAACAAGTCTCTTTTATAAGTGAGTACTTGCTATGGGTGGCGGGGGAGACATACCTATGCCCGCCGAGGCAGTAGTACAAAAAAAAATAAGGCATTCGGAAAACCATGGGATTGGCCAATATAGTATATGCTGGCATAAACATGAGCCAGATAAATAACATGATAATGAATCCCACATACATATTTTTCCTGGGATAACAGCCAAGACTTTTACAATAATATCTGAGTACATGAGATACAAATACAACCCAGATGCCCCTGTAAACAGGAAAGGGCTCTAAAAATCTAACTGATATATGCAATCAAGAAGGCACTGCAAGCGGCTGAGGCCAACATCATCAAATCTATGGAGCTGCATCGAAGGCTGAAGTGAAGAAGTCATCTGGGTATGTGGGGGGCTACTTGTAGGGCCACCCCCTCATGAGGGTTGAGACATCTCACACACACCCGGGAATCACCAATATCAGTTGCTGCATCACTGAACCATCAAGTATACAGATCTTGATCATGCTGAAAGGAGCTGGAGCTGAGAAACAATCAAGTCAAATGGAAATAAGGAGTCCCCTTGCCTGATGTGAGGCACCAAACAAGAGTGGAAGTTGGAACCAAGGTACACTGCCCTCTAGACCTGTCTTCTGGAATGAATGAGATGATGTCGACAGAAGGAGGTCCGCCATAGGTGAGGCAATAAGGGATCCTCAACTAAGGCACGAGAGAAAATAGTAGAGAAATTGAAAAAATGACACCAATGATGATGATGAAATGGGGGGTGCTGAGTAGTGAATGGACGACTTCCCTTGTTAGAGCATAAAGGGCATGGATGACCTAGTAGCGACTGGCACAATATCATGAGGGATATGGAATAGTGGGACTTATGGTAATAATGTGTGACATGAGAGAGGGACCAAGAAATGAAGGATGGAGGACTATAACAGGATGCAAAGGGACTCGGGATAGACTCCATGAATGTAATGATGACTCAACTCGGATGCTCTAAACAAGTGTGACTCGATGGTGTTGCCACATAGAAAAGGTCCAATGGGGACCGTAAAAGCATGAGTACAAGATGGTAACTCATGAAAAAATTCGACACGAGCATGGACAAGTATGAAGGCAAAGTGGTACCCCCAGTACGAGTGTTGCAAGTGAAGAAATTCAATTTTGATGAGGGGTGAAGTGACGCTTCTTGGCAAAAATGTGTCCTGGTGAAGTATCAAATCACTAAAAACTAACAGATACCCATTTGAGGGCTCTGTGAGAGCTTTCCAATGGTACATGTGGAGCTATGGTGAATGTAGAGAGGAGAGAAGGCCCTAAATCTTGCAGCGATCGTAGCGAACAAATCAACCGTTGGAATTGAGATCCGTCAGTTGCAGGTAAGAGGCCTAACCCTACTCTTTCTTTTCAATTGATTGAAAGTTTATATTGGGTCTCCAGGACTCAGAAACAGACCCCTTCTCCTCTTCACGGCTGGGTCACACTTTTTGGGGCAAAAAGTGTGACCTGGATAGCAGGGTTTGAGCAAAACATTGCGACCTGTCCCAGGTTTGAGCTTGAAAAGTGCGACCTGTCAAGGATGGGTTTTTCTGTGCTGTTTTTTGGCTGATCCCTGGGTTTTTATGATGAGATACAATATTTCCTATCTGTATACTAACAAATATGATGGTTTTGCGTAGATATGGAAGAATTACGAATCAACTGGAGAGAGAGAGAGACCTGGGCGCATTACGGTCAGAGATCTGGGAGGATCAAGGTGTCTGTAGTGCTTTGGCTAGGTTTGGGGTTTTGAAGTTTGTGGAGAACCCCTTGATGAGAGCTGGAGAGCCCTTATTGGCCTAGACTGTTAGCTATTGGGACCCAGACCATGAGGTCTTTATAGTGCAGGGGCACCGGATCGAGTTGACGATCCAAGATATATATTTCTTGACTGGTCTCCCACCACTTGGGATGGTAGGGAATACTTAGCTAGTATTACCATGTGGGTGGAATATCATAGAGTTTGTAGAGCACCATTTTCGACCAGGTCTCCAAGTCAAGGGGACTCGGATACCCATCGGGGATTTGGAGAGGTTAGAGACTCGTGCTATGGCCGCAGCGGTGCTGCAGATCCTGGGAAACCAGGCACTCCATCACATCACTGGAGGGAAGATGATGCTTGTGGAGAGTGTTTTGAGTGGGACCTACTATGGGTGGGCCCAGATGATGCTATCATCATTGAAACTATAGTTTTCTCTATGAAAGCGACAAGTAAACCATGACTGTGCATATGTTACAATTTTGTGCTCGTTCTTCTTTGAGAAGATCCTGACCCTTCGACCTCGCATACATCTCTAGGATGGGGGCCCGAGAGAACCTAGGATGCGTTGGTGGGGGTGACTACTGTGCAGAGCAGGAGGTGGGGCAGTTGGAAGAGTGTTCTGGCCCGAGTTCTTTTCCCATTGGGATCAAATGCCACTGTACATAGACGACTATCCCTATAATGGGATGAGTTATTGTGGGGACCTAGATTTTCCACTGCCACCTGGTCGAATATGGGAGCCCGATGGTAAGTGAAAATTTTCTAATCTTTTATGTGCATGTAAAGGTCTAGAATGTTGTATATGGTACTGATTCTTTCACTTTTGGTATGTAGATACAACACCGGTAAAACTAGCCAGATATATGGGATGACCTGAAGTATCGGGGACCGTAGGATCTAGTGGAGCGAGGGCGCAACAAAATGAGGATGCAGCAACCCTCCTGGAGGACATCCATCATAGATGTGAGAGGCTTATAACTAGTGTTTCAGAGCACGTTTGGCAGGACTTAGATGACCAGTACATAGAGCCATGTATTGGTCTACCCTCTGAATGCCAAGGGGTCATGCAGCGCATGGCAATGGCCAGACAAGGTATGCATGATCTACGAGCTGCAGGAGTAGAGCCATTGGCTCGGGATCCTATAGATAGTGATTAGTGTGTAGGGGCAGGTGGTGCCCCCAATTTTGAGTTTTTGTAACATGCTATGGGCACGTCATATGTATCAGAGTAGATGGAATCTAAAACATTTTATACGACACATATTATGGATATGCATCATTGTGATATTGTAATGTTATTGTCTTATGCTAAATGCGTGTGATAAGTGAAAATCTAGAATATGGTTTTCAATGCTATCTACATAGTGATTTTGTGCTCTAGGTACATGACTGAAAGTAATGATTTAAAATTCAAGCATCAAAAGCTTCACTCGTAAATATCTTCTAAAAAGGATAGGATTATGCACATGATAGACACCATTCAATTGCATGACAAGAAGCAGGGAATCTAAACGAACATGAAGGTGGAGGATGCGATGTGAAAGGGCACCGGCTAATAAACCCCTCACTACATCATATTCGGCCTGATTATTGGTAGCAGTACCAATGCATACACCGTTCAAGAGAACAAGCAAATGCAAGGGGGTAAAAATGGCCCAACCTGTCGAGGCTAGATTCCCAGAGTAGCTACTTTCACCATCGATGAAATAGATAAGGTGTGGATAGGGGGTCCATCTGAAAGGTGTTGCAAAATAATAAATGGGAAGATGATGGACAATGCTGGCAACCTGAGCACAAAGTAGAAATCGAACGCACTCCGCGGGAGGGAGTGATCTGGGTAGGATGTCTACTACTCACACGCCAAAGATGAGGTGGAGTGTGGGAGATACTAGAGGTGTAGCTTTTGCTCAGGCCACGTAATTCACCATAGGTATGGATGATGGCATCCCGTTTATGGGTGGGAGATATGAAGTCAAAGGTGGACATGGTTTCCATGACATCGTCATCACAAAAGAAGGCAGAATGTCTGGAGGAAGGGAGACCACATGACGCAGTGAAGCTACCTGACTCATCATCATGAGAAGAAAGGTTCACATGCACATCATCACGGGGGATGACGTAAGAATAAGAAGATAAGGGATCTACTAATGTTGAGCCTAGGGTGATCATTGCAGGGAGGTCAAGCGAAACAATAGGAGAAGATTCAGAGAGAGCTTTTGTCGAGGGTCTCATGGATGATGATAGGTAGAGGATGGTGGCCGCATGCTCCGTCATCTCAACATCGGGAGGGGGAATGTCAATAGGAGCAGGTAAATCCTCAATCTGGCCTGCAGCATACTGTGCAAGTACGGGAGAAGCAGATTGGTTCTGTTCAATCTCGTACTCCCGAACTACCTTTAAAGAGGTATGGTAATGCGTAAGGCAGGGACAATGAAGAGAGTAATGGCCATGGAGATCACAAAAAGCACAAGGTTGGTTGGTATGAATAGTCTTGGTGTTCTTGGCTGCAGTCGAGGAAGAAGCAGAGGTTTTAGGGACCGTAGACTCAGGGAATGCGACTTTAACCATGGGCTTGATGCGGGGCAACTCAAGATAGGTATGGGTGGTGTGACCAACGAAATCACACAAAGCATAGGGCTTTGGAGGCAGAGGAGGCGCAGGGTCAGTTAGGGGGGCCTTTTCCTTTGAGTCCCTTTTGCGAGCTTTTCCCTTCTTACCTAAAGTGGTCGTAACGGGAGGTGGTTCCTATTGAGGTGGTTGAGGCACTGTTACAGCGAGAGAAGTCATGGGAACCGGTTGAACCGGGGTCAAAGCAAGATAAGGTTTAGGTTGACCTGGTGGGGTAGTGTCTAGAGGATCAAGGTACCAAATGGGAATCCCAAGGGTCAAGTTGGGAAGAGAGAGGGTGGCCATGACAGGTGCCGTGTAGACTCCTGGTGGGGGAGCTAGGAATGGTATCTGACCGGAGGGGTAATGGCCAGGCGAGACGACTCCTAAATGGTTAAGGCCTAGAGGAACTATTCCAGGAGGTTAAGGAGGCTCGTGAGTACCAGCTGAAGGAGGAGGTCCAGAAAGCTTAATCGAAGGGCTAGGAGAAGGTTGCGGAGGGCGAGGAGGCTGCTGACTAGTTGAGGCGGGCCGCTTGAGAGCATCTCGAGACAATTTCACCATGCAAACATTCAATGAGCTAGGATCAGAGATAGGAGGAGGAAGACAAAGGAATGTACCAAGCAATGAGGAATATTTGTAGACTCCGGGTGAAACACTGGTCCAAGGATCGATGGTTTGCTTATTCGTCACCGAAGAGATAGTGGACTCAGGGGAGGTCTGAGACTTCGATTCGTAATATGTCAACTGGTCAATGGTGACTATTATTCCATCATGAGGGAAGGAAATCTTACGGTGAACCACGGAAGGGACAACAGACATCACATAAGTGTAGCAACGACCCAATAGAATGTTGTAATCTAAGGGGGCATCTATGACTTCTACGTCAACGCAAACAGTCTTGCCCACAAGTCATAGGAAAATTGTGGAATAAGCCAATGGGTTGGGAGATGTGGCCATACCACACTCCGAGAGTGATCATGGAAGGAGCCAACTCAGGTGATCCGAGTTTCTTCCAAACCGAAGAGGAAATCACACAGGTGGATGCCCCTTCATCAATAATGCATCAGGAAATGTTGGCGTTTCGGATCTTGACTGGGATTTGGAAAGAAACGGAAGCTGGGAGAGGATGATACTCTGAACGGGCAAAATCAAACATAATCAATAAATCTTCGGAAGGATCTATAGCACCCACGACAGATAGTAGAGATTTTTTTTGTGAAGGGCATGACTGGAGGAGTTCCAACGTTGAAATGGAAACAAGAGATTGTGCCAGATCATCTACTATGTTATACGAATAGGCAGCTTTGCCAGAAGCAACATTTCAGCGTAATGGTTCCTTAGGGATCTTGGTATGAACCTCTGCCTTGGGCTGAGGGATCTTCAAGGGGCCATTAGGTGCCGAAAGAGGCTCTGTAGAGACCGAAGGAAGAGGTTCGGGGACAGACGTAGCAAGAGGCTTGTTGTAATGACGGGACCGAGTCTGAAGATTGAAGTCTACGGTTGGAGGTTGATCAGAGTTCATCATGAGAATCTGGTAATCGGAGGTACCAGATGGAAGAGGTTGAGTGGCCGCCTGACCTTCAGGTGGTTGGGTACCCACAAATCCTTGCTAAGGGAAAGGATTGGTAAGCACATCCGGTTGACGAGGTGCAGGACTGGGAGGAATGAAAGGGATGGCTTGTTGTCCTCGCAAAGTTTCTTGAGACTCCCACAGCTGTCACATTTGTGGCAAAAGAGGAAAATCATGCTTGTAATGGCCATAAACACCACAACAAGAACAGGGCTTGTTCGTGCAAACAGGCTTGTCCTGCTTGGGCTGAGTGCCCTGTTGCTGGTTCATAGTGTTAGGAGCATTACCGTGATTAGGTCCAGTATTACCAGGGGCAGACTGATTTTGAGTGCCTTTCCTCTTCTTTTTGGAGGGAGGAGGATTATTCATGCCCTGCTGTGCATACACTTGCCCCTGAGAGGGCGGTGGCTACTGTTGCAGGGGTTGAGAAGGCAAGGGAGGAGGAGGTGCTAATGATGGTGGAGTTGGAGCACCAAGCTATGGATAAAGATAATAAGGAGGTTGGGTAATAGTGTGGTAAATGGGAGGTTGGAAAAAAAGAGGAGGCATGCTATATCCTGGATACGTGCTACTGGGAGGGGGAAAAGTGCAAGAGGTGCTGGCCCCTCCTTGAGGAAAACCATAGCCCATGGGAGGTTGAGCACATGGATGAGAGAGAGCTATAACGATCCCATTAGCGGCGTGAGATGCCCCCGGTGCGTTGGCACCACCGGGTCTAGGAAGATCAGGCAGAACGGTATAAACATAACCCGACTGAGCGTAGATCAGGTCATATTTTAATGCAATTTGGAGAGCGGCTTCTTCGGTTTGAGGAAAGTGTGATGCGACATCTTTTCCGATAGGTGGCAAAAGAGATATAAGGAACCAGTCCATGTAGACACGGTATTCAAAGGTAGGATCTCGACATAGGCTCTTTCTTCTCTGCCATTCCTAGACATGATCAGAAAGGCGGGTCGTAGACAATTGACGGAAAGAAGTCAAGAGTTCGGTACCAGTGTCGTAACCAAGGGGAAGCTGGAAGTAAGACAAAAAATCTCGGGCAAGAGTCGCAAAATTGGTATGAGAGGAAGGGGCCTGATCAACATACCACTTAGAAGCTTCAGCTGTAAGAGTTCATTGGAACAACCGAAGACAGACAGAGTCATCGGTAATGGAGTTAGACGAACACCACATGTGGAAAGATCGAACATGATTTGAAGGATCTTCTCCAGCAAGGCCTTCAAACTTTGGGATGTCAGAAGGGAGCTTCATCGGCATAGCAAGCCAACTAGCGTCATGGTGTATAGGGTCATTTATAAACTGGTCAAAATCGGGGAGGCTGAGGCCTACCATGAAGGGGAGCAAGGGCACAGCTGGGGTAGTGTATGTTGCGGTCCCACTAGTGGTATTCCTAGCATGAGGGCCGAGGTTACCACCAGCATTAGGTCCTGCACCAGACATGGTGAAGGTGATAGGGGGAGAACTGATGGAGGAACAAGAAGGAGAAACAAATGGACTAGAAGAAGAGTCAGAGTGCGGAATCGGTGGAGGCCTAACTCGAATTCTACGCGGAGGAGTAAGTATTCCTACCGGAAACTGAGGATGAAGGCCAATAAGGCTCCAGGATAAATGCCTTGGTAGTGGAATGATGACAACACAAACACGAAACAAAGGAAAAAGAGACCTACAAGGGTAGGAAGGTGCAGGATCAATTGATTACAATGTCGAAACACGGGTAGAGAGGTGCAGGATCAATTGATTTCAATGTTTTTAGAGTCTTTTCTTGGCGGTGTTAACCAAGCCCTTTTTCGCTTAAGGTGTGTGTGTAAAGTGTGTAAATTTTAATTTTTAAACCCAGACATTTGTAGAGAAAAAGAAAAAGTGTGCTATGTAGCTTCAAATAAACCTACAAATGACAGTGTATAAGCCTGCAAAAACAGAAAATAAACAGCTAATAGTGCAATAATATAAACCCAAGGAGGCGGGCCTCTCAAAAAATACTTTATAGGTGAGCAAAAAACTAATCAAAACACACTAAAAAACCCAATAGATCTAAGGTCAGGAGGGACAGGGATCTAAAGGACCAAATCTACTGGGAAGTGGTGCAGAAAAAACAACAGATCAGAGGAAAAACTATTGTAAAAGGAGGTGGTGAAAGGCTATCTCCAGAAGGGAAATGGAATGAACCCTAGAGGAAAACCCAAACAAAGATAAATGAAGTGATTTGGATGGATAGAAAGCTGATCTGAAGTGGATCTAAAGGTGAGGTATCAGATCTGAAAAAAAGGCTGAAGACTCTGAAATTTCAGACAACCTGCAACAGCAAAAACTCTTCCACAAGAAGTGCAGGGTACTGAAGCCCTAGGGGCCAGGTTCCCACTTAGTTGAGAAAAATATAACAAGTACAGGTCCAAAACGGGCAGAGATGGAGGCTAGAAAACCCTGAACAGAGGCTCAAACAAACCTAGAAAACTTTCAGAAAGATTCCCGCAAAAAGTCCAGGTTGCAGTTTTTGACCTGTTTTCAGCAGAGGTCATAGATTCTGGGCTGAAAAGTGCGTCCTAAGGGTCTAGGTCGTAGGTTTGGGGCAAAAAAGTGTGACCTGTACTTCCGACACTCTTAGCGGCAAATTTTAGAAAAAAATGTCGTCTCAGCTGCGGCTGATGTCTGTCACCAGTGCAATAGGTTTGAAAACACGCGAAAGTTAGAATTTTTATTGTTTTAGGGTTTTATAGGTTAAAAAAAACATCAAGAAAATAAAAAACAAGGGGCTGAAGAGAAATCCTAGGGTTTGAAGCAGTTGGATATGCAAGGACCAGAAAAACAATAGAGGTCGTAATCGTAAACCCGTGTGGAATCGCCAGCTGTTAGTATGAATCTTAATTTCAAGCGTACGAAAGAAGACCACTTTAGCTGTGCATAACCAACAACCCTAACAACAGAGATGACTGCCAATATCTTCATATATGTAATCATGTGATCAAGATAAATGCTGTAAAAATCTAGATCTATGCATTAGAAGACATTAAACAGTAGAAAAAACAAGATTTACTCCATGCATCCAATAGACAAGACAAGAATATGTTGAATGAATTTTTTATTAGGGGCACCTGGGAGGAAAACATAGGAGGGTTGTTCCGGGCTTCTCCTCAATGGAATGGGTCTTCTGAAATTCCTCAAAGACTTAAATCTAGAATTCTCTCTCATGGTGTAGAAAACCCCAAACAAAAAAAAAAAAAAAAAAATGGTTGCAAAATATGACTATGATGGTGGATCAATAGTCAGACCAAAAGTATAGATCCAGAGTGATCTTTAGGCAACAAAAGGTGGTGAATGAATGGAAAAACCCTTCTATTTATAACAAAATATTGAGTTAGTCTAGATATTGGTGCATAATTAAAATATTATTAACCAAATCAAGATCCAACTTTTATGGAATATTTTATTATATTTGTTGGAGGGAAAAGGAATTGGACTTGGGTTAAATCCCTTTATTTCTAAATAATAAATAAATAAATGATTTATTTATCATTTTAAGGATGTGGTTGAGTAATAATCAAATAAATAATTATTTATTTCATTATTGATGGGTGATTTAGTTATATTTAACAAAAAATATTATTTAAATAAGGTTTAAATAACTATTCTTTAGGATATAATAAGATAAATAATGATTTATCTAATTAATTCCTTTGTTTTGGGTTAAATATAACTAGGAATAATAATCAAACTACTGTTTAATTAATTATTCCTTGAGGAAAATAAAACAAATGTAGATTTATTTAATATTTCCTCATGGGGTTTCCTGTTTAGACCATAAAAAACTTAATAAAGGTGGTTTACTAAGTTATTTTTATAGTGAAAGCAATTTTACTTAGGGTAAAATTGGTCTTACATGGTGTACTTGGGTCCATCTAATGATAATAGGTTAGATGACCAAAAAATGGTGTAACAGTTATGATGCTAAGATGATTCTTGGTGTGATGAGGATGGAATGAAGTTAGAGCAGGTTGACGATGAATCGATCTATTGGTTGTAATATTTCCTGCTACTTTCTTAATAAATATATCTGTTCATTTTCTCATATCTATACTTATATCTTGTGAATTGCATTCTCAATTGTGTATGTATTCTCAGATCTAATCAGTTCGATTTGGTTAAGATAAGTAGATATTTGTATATTTGTATGTTGTTTGTTTTTCTTTGTCTTTGATTGCAGGAATCGATCTAGTGGTTTAGTTGGATTAACAACGACAGAAGGAGAAGGAGAGCGAAAGGATCACAAGTAGGCTTATTTCCTTTCTGTCTATCTATTTGTCTTAGAGAAAATAATAGTTGTCTTTCTTTAGTTGTTCTGAGTGAAGGAACACCACACTCAAGGAATCTAGTTTATCCATAGATTATAATTTCATATAACAAATAAAATAAAGAAACTACTCAAGGAAACTAGTTTATTATAAGAATCACTAGTTTACGTTATTATATATGAAGCAAATAACTACATCCTCGTCAGCGAAACATGTCTATGTCGGGAAACATTAAGATGTCGATGACTCTTGAAATTATGTACATGTTATGATATTTTATGTGTTGAGCATGAGTATGCCTCCCTCAACAATTCATGTCCAAGATGTAATATATCATGATGTAATGTATTGAAAATTGATGCAGGACATTGTCTGCTTCAGATCCTACTCATCACATCGTAAAGCATCTCATCCAAATATTATCATTATTTTGACTTCATGATTTAGGGGGCAGCTATTACAGGTGGGCATCATCCCCCAAGACTTGGTCAAATTGGGTATCATTCCCCAAGACCAAAGAATAGGGTCTATCATCCCCTAATTCAAGTTGCTATATGCCCTAACATAAATCCATTGTTGGCTTCAATTGTGAGATTTCCAAGGTTTGAAGTATAGATTGTATGACCCATTGAATCATCAATTTTCCTTTGCATGGGCCTGACTGCGTTGCAGTGCACTTACCTCCAAGAAAAGGTGCACTGCAGTGAACTTCCCGACACTCAAGGGTGCATTGGTCTCCTGAGAGAAAAATCATTATTGTTCTGGGAATATCCACATGTCTAGTGCCTTCTTTAAGATCTCATAGGTGTCATAATTTGAATACAAGTGTTCATCCATCACCTCTGGACTTGGAAACATGTCTCCACCATTATTATAAAGCCATTCAATTCCATTTATCAAGAAACCACCTTCAACTTCCCTATAAATTGAGCACTCATCTAAGTGCTAGGGAGGGAGAAATTTGTGTAATTTTATGTTGTTGGATTCTCAATTGATGAGAGCTGGAAGTATTGTTATGTTGCTAAGATGATGCCTAGTGTGATAAGGATAGAATGAAGTTGGATAAGGTGTACGATGAATCGATCTATTGGTTGTAATATTCTCATCCTACTTTCTTAATAAAGATATATGCTCATTTTCCCATATGTATGCTTATATCTTGTGAATTTCATTCTCAATTGTGCATGTAATCTCAAATCTAATCGGTTTGATTTGGTTAAGATAATTAGATATTTGTATGTTGTATGTTGTTTGTTGTTCTCTCTCTTTGATTGTGGGAATCGATCTAGTGGATTTAGCTAGATTTAGAGTGACGACAACAATGGAAGAAGGAGAAGGAGAGCGAAAGGATCACAAGTAGGCTTCTTTATTTTCTGTCTATCTATTTGTCTTACAGAAAATAATAGTTTTCTTTCTTCTGTTGTTCAGTGTGAAGGAACACCACACTCATGAAATCTATTTTATCCGTAGATTAGAATTCTGTATATGAAATTTTCAATTCACATCATACAATTGAATAAGATTGTGAATTAAACATAAGAAAACACTGAAAACAAATAGATAGATAGTTTAGGTTTTTACAAAATTTGTGCCCAAGACACATTGGTCATCTGACCTCAATATGTATGCAAAAATGTCAAAAGTAAACTAGTGATGCTCATGATAACAAGAAACTACTCTAGTTATCCTATGCAATAACCGCATCCAACGGTTAGGAACACCAATAGTATGGCGTTGCAGTCTCATAGGTAACTCTTTGATCCAACAATCTGGAATCCAAAGAGTCAATCCCTTCATGTGTTACTACAGCTCAACAAGAGGCTCAATCAAATATAAATCCCGAAGGACTTCTCTCCTGATAGTCCTCTCTGCTGACTCATCTGCTCCCTGCTCTGGTTGATCCACTGGTCGAAAATGACCCACATCTGTGTACATCAAAGCTTTATTTTAGTCTTGGGAAACATCAAAAAATACAAAAACATGTAGAAACCTAAAAAATAAAAAAAACATGGTCAAGCCATTCTTATCAATTGCATCCCATTGAGCGCCATCTATTATAATCAAGTTTGGATATCCATGGAAATATACGTTGATAGATGGATACTCATCCATGGTGATCATCTGTCATCTGAATCAAGAAAAGAATATAGTAGAGAATATGATGGTCGATTGACCAGCATCTCTAGACATTAATTCAACCCATCTCTACATCCTAGGATCTTTAGGACCATATAAACTCAATGTAGCATTTTGCGGCTACATCAATGGAACCCACTCTAAAATGAAGTAAATTAGAATCGGTCCATAGTTGAAATTCTTCTTCCTGCCACCCTTTTCTTTAGTGAGTTTTTCTTTTATTTGAAAGAGCACTGCTTTATCCCAGTTGAATATTGTTGGTTCTAAACACTCAAGGGCATATTGCATGTATGACCAGTTTGTAACATGTAGTGTCACGGAACCAACAAGCTTTTAAATAGCAAATAGGATGGTTATCAAAGGTAAATCATGCACATCACGGATATGTATTTTCCCATATTTACTTGGGTTAACACCTGGCTGGAAATGCTGGTGTATGTAATCCCTCATTGCCTCTCCTCCAAGAGCAGATCCTGAAAAGGTAATAGGATAACCTTGTCTCGATAATCCAGTGAGAAAGTAAATATCCTCAACCAATATTGGGAGAAATTTGTCCCTAATCTAAAAACCCTGCAACACTAGATCCCGTGAACGAACTAGGAACTCCAATAGTTCCATATGTTGCCTCATCCCTGATAATCTGAAGTATTTAAGCAACCCACAATCCCTGAGGGATCTTACTGTAGCCAGATCATTTAGGGAAATCATATCTTGTTCTTCATGTTCTCTTTCTCGCCACATAATCTTCATTTTGATCCGATGAATACCTGAAATCCTACCATAAAATTCATTAGGATCCATTTCATGCAAAAAAATTTGGAAATTTTGGGCACACAATAAGAAAAAAAAATAATAAATGCGCCTAACGCACCTCAAGTCAAGGGACATAGCGTTGTAGTGCACCTGGACTTCAATTTCAGTTCACTGCAACACACCTTTCAACATTCAAGGGCATGTTTACCTCAAAACGTAATATATTTACCCTAAGGGGTTCAAAACCATAAAAATATACCACGAAATGCAACATAAATGATACAAAAAGAAATAGAATGTTCATAGCTCCAACCTGGATCAAGCGACAAGAGAAATCATCCACTGAAACTGTCATAATTGACCACTGAAGTTCAAGGGAAAAACTAGTTTAGAGCTCCTAATTTTCAAATGGTAACTATGGAATGGTAAAACTCTTTTTATTAGTCATTTTGATTATTTTAAATCATATTTAATGTTGGCTATGGTTTTTATTCACTTTTATTATGAAATAGGTATTTTTAATCCGTTTAATGGTTCTCTGAATAGGTTTTATAGCTTATACAGTGATTTTAGTGTGCACACCTATTCAAGAATGATTTGACCACAAAGCATACTTTTATCCTCTTTTTTCAAGATTTAATAAAAATGAAAAAGGAATTAAAGCACACTTTTATCTCTTTTTCAAGCTTTGATAAATGCAACAAAAGGAACCCCTTGGAGTCTTCTTTTAGCTCTTTTCAGACTCCGATAATGTGAAAAGATTTCCGCACACTTGTCTTTTCGAGCTCATAAAAGTAAATGAAACAACATCTACTTAGTATAAGTTTAACCCTTTTCCGTATTGAGATAGATAACTTACGGAAAAGGAAAAAATTATTTTAACATGACTAATATGTTCTCTTAGGTATCATTTTACCCTTCTTCGTACTTGAGCGACAAACTTACGAAAAAAGACTCATTAAGTTTTCTTTTTGTCCCTTTTTTCAAACTCTCTAAACATGAAAAAGGACTAGGTTTTCACATCGTAAAGCATCTCATCCAAATATTATTATTATTTTGAATTCATGCTTTAGGGGCAACTATTATAGGTCAAATTGGGCATCATCCCCAAATACCAATGAATAGGATCTATCATCCCCTAATTCAGGTGCTATATGTCCTAAGAGAAGTCATTCCATTGATGGCTTCAATTGTGAGATTTCCAAGGTTTGAAGTATAGATTATATGACCCATTGACTCATTAATGCTCCTCTGCATGGGCCTAACTGCATTGTAGTGCACTTACCTCCTTGAAAAGGTGCACTGCAGTGCACTTCTCAACACTTAAGGGTGTGTTGGTCTCCTGGGAGAGAAATCATCATTGTTTTGGGAATCTCCACATGTCCAGTGCCTTCTAGAAGATCTCATAGGTGTCATACTTCAAACAAAAGTGTTCATTCATCACCTCTAAACTTGGAAACATTCCTAGCCTATTATTAGAAAGCCATTCAATTCCATTTATTGAGAACGACCTTCAATTTCCCTATAAATTGAGCACTCATCTAAGTGCTAGGAAGGGAGAAATTTGTGTAATGTTATGTTATTGGATTCTCAATTGATGAGAGCTGGAAGTATTGTTATGCTACTGAGATGATTCTTGGTGTGATGAGGATGGAATGAAGTTGGAGTAGGTGTACGATGAATCGATCTATTGGTTGTAATCTTCTCCTCCTACTTTCTTAATAAAAATATTTGTTCATTTTCTCATATGTATGCTTATGTCTTGTGAATTGCATTCTCATTTGTGTATGTATTCTTAGATCTAATCGATTCAATTTGGTTAGTATAAGTAGATATTTTTATATTTATATTTTGGTTTTTGTTCTCTTTCTTTGATTGCAAGAATCGATCTAGCGGCTTTAGTTGGATTGAGAGTGACAACAACAATGACAAAAGGATAAGGAGAGAGAGAGGATCACAAGTAGGCTTCTTCATTTTTCTTCTATATATCTTAGAGAAAATTAATTATGTTGTTATAGGTCAAATTGGGCATCATCCACCAAGACCCGGTCAAATTGGGCATAATCCCCCAAGACCAATGAATAGGGTCTATCACCCCCTAATTCAGTTGATATATGCCCTAAGGGAAGTCATTCCATTGATGGCTTCAATTGTGATATTTACAAGGTTTGAATTATAAATTATATGACCCATTGACTCATCAACTCTCCTCTGCATGGGCCTAACTATGTTACAGTGCACTTACCTCCATGTAAAGGTGCACTGTAGTGCACTTCCCAACACTTAAGGGTGTGTTGGTCTCCTAGGAGTGAAATAATCATTGTTCCAGGAATCTCATGTCCAATGCCTTCTAGAAGAGCTCATAGGTTTCATACATTGAATGAAAGTGTTCATCCATCACCTATGAACTTGGAAACATGTCTCACCTATTATTAGAAAGCCATTAAGTTTCATTTATTGAGAAACTACCTTCAATTTCCCTATAAATTGAGCATTCGTCTATGTGATAGGAAGGGAGAAATTTGTGTAATGTTATGTTGTTGGATTCTCAATTGATGAGAGCTAGAAGTAATGTTATGTTGTTAAGATGATGCTTGGTGTGATGAGGATGGAATGAAGTTGGAGAAGGTTTACGATGAATCAATCTATTGATTATAATCTTCTCCTCTTACTTTATTAATAAAGATATATGTTCATTTTCTCATATGCCATGCTTATATATTGTGAATTTCATTCTCAATTGTGTATGTATTCTCATATCTAATCGGTTTGATTTGATTAGGATAAGTGGATATTTGTATATTTGTATGTTGTTTTTTGTTCTCTGTCTTTGATTGCAGGAATCGATCTAGCGGCTTTAGTTGGATTGAGAGTGATGACAACAATGACAGAAGGAGAAGGAGAGTGAAAGGATCACAAGTAGGCTTCTTTCCTTTATGTATATCTATTTGTCTTAGAGAAAATAATATTTTTATTTATTCTGTTGTTCTGAGTGAAGGAACACCACACTCAGGGAATCTTGTTTATCTATAGATTAGAATTCCGTATAACATATTAGTGACTCCACTGGGGAGAAATCCATCATTCCTGGTGTTTTTGTGTCTATTTACCATCATCAGTACACTCTAATTTATTTTATCAGTCATTTGAATGAACCATTTTCCTAAGAAGTGTGTTACAGGTCAATTTGGGCATCATCCCCCAAGACCAATGAATAGGATATATCATCCCCTAATTCAAGTTGTTATATGCCCTAAGATAAGTCATTCCATTGTTGGCTTCAATTGTGAGATTTCCAAGGATTGAAGTATAGATTATATGACCCATTGAATCACCAATGCTCCTCTGCATAGGACTAACTGCATTGCAGTGCACTTACCTCCATGCAAAGGTGCACTACAATGAACTTATCGACACTCAAGGGTGCGTTGGTCTCCTGAGAGTGAAATCATCATTGTTTCGAGAATCTCCACATGTCCAGTGCCTTCTAAAAGAGCTCACAAGTGCCATAATTCAAATACAAGTGTTCGTCCATCACCTCTAAACTTGGAAACATGTCTCACCTATTATTAGAAAGCCATTCAATTCCATTTATTGAGAAACTACCTTCAATTTCCCTATAAATTGAGCACTCATCTAAGTGTTAGGGAGGGAGAAATTTGTGTAATGTTATGTTGTTGGATTCTCAATTGGTGAGAGCTGGAAGTACTGTTGTGCGATTGAGATGATACTTGGTGTGATGAGTATGGAATGAAGTTGGAGCAGGATGATGATGAATCAATCTATTGGTTGTAATATTCTCCTCATACTTTCTTTAAAAGATATATATTCATTTTCTCATATGTATGCTTATATATTGTGAATTGCATTCTCAATTGTCTATGTATTCTCATATCTAATCGGCTCGATTTGGTTAAGATAAGTAGATATTTGTACGTTTTTTGATGTTCTCTGTCTTTGATTGTAGGAATCGATCTAGCAGCTTTAGTTGGATTGATATTGACAGCAACAACGACAGAAGGAGGAGAGAGAAAGGATCACAAGTAGGCTTATTTATTTTTTGTCTATATATTTGTATTAGATAAAATAAAAGTTGTGTTTCTTCTGTTGTTCTGAGTGAAGGAACACCACACTTAGGGAATCTAGTTTATCCACAGATTAGAATTTCTTATAACAAATTGGAAACTATGATGGGGATAAATCCATCATTCCTGGTGTTTTTTTCTCTGTTTACCATCATTACTAGACTCTAATTTATTTTATCAGTCATTTGAATGAACAAATTTCCTTATTTTAGCTACTTGTTTCCCAAACTTAGTTGTGCCCAACACATTGTTGGTTAGGGTACAATCCACTGCAATTCACTATGTTCCTTTCAGGGGTGCACTACAACACACTGTCTACCCTTACAGGGTGTGTTTCCCCCTCAGCCAACCAAATTCCATCAGAATTTTTTTTTTCTTTCAGTTTCAGCCAATTATCTGTTGTATTCTCAAATGTCTAATTTCTCTTAGAGACCAGTAAACATTACATGTTCTTCCTCCTTTGAATTTTTTTTTTTCAATGTTTCATTAGCTGTTTTCTTTATCATTGGAAAATTCAATTCAAAGTAGTTGAATTTTGCATTATATTAATTTTGTTTTCAAAAAGGAAATTTTTGTTTCATTCCTCATTTCCTAGAGTAAATTTGTTGTTTTATTCTTCATTTTCCCAAGAGAAATTGTTGTTGCATTCCTCATTTGTCAAAATAAAACATTTTTTTGATTGATTTTTGCATTTAGTTTCTTTTTACTCATTTACATTAAAGGAAACTGAAAAGAAAAAAATAAATGTGCATTTAGAGATTGTGTGTGTTGCATAGGAACAGATTATGGAAATCTACATTTAGTTTGTCCTCTTTGTTTTATGCTCAAAATTTGATTTCCCTTTCCCCTTAGTAGCTATGATTTTCATTGAAAACTAAATTGAAAATTTTTCCTCTCATTTAGTTTGAATTTTAGTAATTTACCACTACATCACGTGGTGAACCTCAAAGATAAACTTTTAAACAATATCCACATAAAATTTACCTCAATCAACCCAAGAAAGCATTGTAACATTAACGATAACACTTAGAAGGTCTAGGATAGAGACGTGTTCTGACGTCGTTAAACATAGCAGCTGTCACTAACTTGTCTGCAATACATTCCGAGTGTGAAATCCCACTCCACGTACATAAGTATATCGGAGCTTGTCCACGTACCTTCGGGTATATAGGGTGGTGTTCTAGTATAGAAATTATAAGGGGGTGCTCTCACTATGCGGTTTCACATTAGACAATGCTAATACAGATTTGGGCCTCCACGTACCTTCAGGTATATTTGGGAGGAAAACTTTAGGTTGCTTACCATCCATAGGTAACTGACTCGGCTGCCTTGTTACTTGTGGTACATCGAACATAGCATTCAGGGAGATTTCCTGCCCATACTTCTTGGTTCACTAAGAGGTATTCTGCAGTTCACAATTACTTGGTAAACCTTTTTCCTAGTATCACCCTTTTATTTTTTTATTTGTTTTTGTAATAAAATCAATCAGTCATTGTGGAAGAAGAGCATCCCTTTCCATGTCGTTCACGTAGAATAGCACTTAAACCAAATTTACCACCGGAAGCCATTTCTGGTCGGTGAAGGCAACCCCATTCTACCGAAACTAGTACCATCAATACCTTTGGTGCATCATTTTCATCACATCTACCAGAGTCATCTCGAGTCATTTCTACACATACTGGTTTATCCACTGTCGTCGAAATGGAGTCCTCACAACTACCTGTGGACACTATCCATCCAATCAGTGAGACCATACCTCCCGAACCTGACGATGTTCAATTGGAAGTTGATTTGATCCCATCATTATTTTACCCAAACATCTAGATCCAAAATTTGAACAACTAGAAGTTTTTCCTATATCGATCGCTCCTCAGTTGATCGTAGCCATTTAGTCTTCCATTTTGCGCAGTCAACCACCTGAAATATATCTCAGTCCTAACGGCGAAATCCTTCCACCTGGTTTGATTTCGATTGAGGGATAACCTCAATAAGAAACACGCCCTTCAACTCCAACTCATTTTGGTTTGGGGCTTTATATTTGCGAGTCTATTCCTCGGTCGACTTACACAACTTCTTTTGATCCTATTTCAATTCGAGTTCCTGTAGATCCTATAAGGTATACACTGGGTCATTTGACCATGGCTAAGTCAACATCTTTGGCTGTACCATCTGTTACAATTGCGACAACATCTACTATTTCTACTCCTTCTATGTTTAAAACATCACCCGAGTCATATATTTATGGTGGTCCTTTCATCCCACCAGGTTACCAATCATTATCTAGAACCTAATCTGGTGAATCCTCAAATCCATGGACTTCACCCATGTCATATTATGGTATTTTATTTGGTACATATCTAATGAGTACTGAACATCTTGATCCTTTATATACATCTTCAGTGCAACATCAAGCTAGTCCATATGGGTATATTCCATCCAGTACAGTCTCAACTAGACTCCCACCATTTGGAGAACAATATATTCCATCTTATTATACTCCTCATGCTAGGGGGAAACCTATGGTAACCAATTATAATAGTACTCCATCGTTTTATGGTCACCCTAAAGTTGGAATGACTGTTTTTCAATGGCATCCTATCCTAACCATTCAACCACAAACGATTGTGCATTCATATCAACTGGTTCAACTTGTTGCACCCACATCTACTCCACTTGTTAATACTTCATTACCCCTGTTATAGGCTTAGTTGGTTGTACCTCAACCATCTCAAACGATTCCTTCAACCCATTTGATGCAGGATCATTCAGGCCTAGTTAGCAATGTGGTAGCATGATCACATGTTGTGACTAGCAAGGGGTTGGAAGATAATAGTTTAATTAATTTTATTTGTTTAAATATATGAGAGTGTTTATTTATTATTAAATATGAGGACAGGGTATATGTGGCTGAGTGATCCTCCTTGTGTGGAGATCAGGCCAAACAGTTAGATTTATTTGGCTAAAATAGAATATGAGGAATTTAAAAAGCTAAATTTAGCGTTGGTTTAGAAAAGAGTGGGTTTGAAGAGATTTTTTAGGAGAGGTTGAGAGATTTCTGGTTCTGAACCAGAATTGGTTCATGCAACCATTTATTGTATAAATTGTGTTTTCTTGTATAATTCAAGGAGCGAGAAGATTAGAATAGGTTTTTGTGTAGAGGCGAGAGAGTTAGTTTAGATTTTGGTGTTGAGCGAAAGCTCAGACTGGTGATGTTGTGACATTGTGTATTAGAGGATTGATTTTGAAAGTGTGTTGGATTGTATTTTGATGTGTGCAACAGTAGTTGATTTCTGTGTAATTGGCAAATTTGAACTCTGTTCTGTTCTATTTAATGGATAAATCATACCACAATGGAGAAGAGTGTGTGAAGATGATGTGTTTGCTTTTATTTGTGTAATTGTTGAAATGGTAGCAATCTGCGCATTTTTCTAGAACTGTAAATTTTCCTTCATTAAAGCGAATCTGGAATAGTTGGATTGCAAGTTGGAACAGCTTTTAATACAAAATTGGGTGTAAAATGATTTTACAGAGTTGATAAATATAAACTGGGTTCGAACTTGTCAATCCACACAACATCTTGCAAATTACAGGAGGTGGCATTGTCAATTCCGATTTCAAAGATATCTCGCATCGGCGCTGTGGTAAAGTGTCAATAGGTTGGGAATTAAAGAAGTGATTTTCGATAATATTGCATCGGAGCTCAGAAAGACGGTGACAATCGGTGGTGATGTTGAACTACAGTGATTGTGTTTGCCGATCGAATATTATATCAGTGCAGATTGAAGTTGGAGCGCCTTCACATATGAGAAAGTGTAGTGACATTGCATCAGAGCGAGTAGATGTCAACGTGGTATCATATTGAAATCTCCAATGTGCGAAGTCATTGCGTCAGAGCGAGTAGATGTCAACGTGGTAGCATATTGAAATCTCCAATGTGCGAAGTGATTTAATTGCCAGATCAACTGGATCTAGGGAAGTGGAAAGAGATATAATTTGGTGGCAAACAGTGTTCAACACTGTTAAGAAAGAATTATAAAGGACATATCGGATCAGTGGTCTCCAATCGCCAATCGAATCGCATCAGCGCAGTTTGAAATTAAGAACACATTGAAGTTGCGATCTCTGATTCCAATGAATCGAATTGGAGCAGTGGAGATTGTTTTAGCATCAGAGTTGTGGATGTCTGATTGGCATCGCAGATCCATATGTGTGGAGTTAGAGCGGAATTCATATTTGTATTATGTGTGGGCGCAAGGTTTTTGTAATTTTTGTGATGGTTATAAAAGGCATTCAAACATTGTGTTTAAATGATTAAGGGGATGGCTGAATTTTAATTTTAGCAGATTGCAATTGTGTGGAAAAAAATGTTCATTTTGTTGGCTTTTAGCTTTTTTTTAAACTAGATCTGAGTTTACGTGAATCGATTGTCATGGAGATAGTTTCTGTGCAGAGCATTGATTCATTAATTGGCTGCGCTAATAGGTTTCACAGGGATACAGAGGAATGGATTGCATAAGTCAATGTTTAATTGAGGTAAAATCGGTCAAACAGAGAGATCGATTGAGAAATGTGAGAATGTTTTGAAAATTCATTACAGGAAGATTGGAGTGGTTCAATTGGAACGCATAATACAGCAGATTGCAGGGTGCATGTGAAGTGTTTGATGAAACAGTTTGTTGGGTTGTAGTTTGAACCATTTGTTTAAGAGCTTCCGAGAAAGAATTGAAGTGCGTAAAATTGCCAGAAGGAGATTTTAATTGGGTAAAGTATTGGAGATGCATTTTTACATGCATGAGTAATAAAGATCCTAGTTTTTGCAGGGGTAACCCTGCATCATTTTTGGTATCAGAGCTAGCTTAATGCTCTGAAAAGATTGTTTTGGGAAACTGAATTTTAGCAGATGTATAATTGCCAGGAAGTGCGTTTGATGAAGATAAGGATCAGGCTACAAATGACATTGAGATCAGAATGGAGAAGCAGAGAATGCCGGGAAGGTCTGGCAATGATATTGATGATTGAAAGAATAGAGATTGAGTTAATAGGACTGAAAGAAGAACCACTACAGGAAATTAATTTTGGAAATTGTATAGGAAAAACAACATTTGCTTACAAACAGGTTATCAGAAGGAATTGATAGTATTTGAAAGATACTTTGATGTGTCTTTAGAAAATATTGTGCAGGTCAGTGGAAGCAGTGTGCTGAAAGGTGGAATGAGTTGTACCAGCATCATAGCATATGAGCTATGTAAAGAAGATAGAGCAAGAAGAACTCCCAGATGCGTAAAGGTGACAATACCCGACAGTAAACAAATTTACTGAATGAAGAAGGTAGTGAGAAATGGAAGATGCAGAGCCTAAAGTAAGGAGTATTCAAGAGGAGATGAGAACAACTTCCAACTGAGGTTGGGTAGAAGTTGATGAGACATCTCCACAATTGTGATTGAGGATAAGAGATAACAATTCCAGCAAGAAGAGTGTTGGGTAGAATTGTTAGTCAGTGAAAGGTTCGAGGAAAGAACCAATAGGTGCCGAAAGGCTAAACTCAGGAAAGTTTGGTGAGGCATGAAGGAGACTTGTTATAGGCAAAATGGAAAAATTTAGTTGCAGCTCACTAGTGAACAAGGAAAGTTAACTAGAGGAAGGAAAGGAATTTACTATTGATGGTCATGACAGGGGTACAAAGGAAAGTCACAGACATAGGGAAAAGAGTGTTGAAGCAGTTGAATTCAAAGGAATGAGTAAAGAAGAAAGGGACATAGATTTGGCTGGGATAAAGGCAGAACTCAGTCATTTGGAGAAGCTGGTATTGAAAGGAATTAGAGAAAAATGGAAACAAGGATTTTATGTGGGAAGAAGAGTTAAATGGCCTGTCAGAGAATTTTCTGCTGAGAAATTATTACTTCGAACAACTGAGAATGAAGAAATAGAATACATATGTGAACCAGAGAAAGGATCTCTCCTTGGGGATGAAGACAATGATGACAGTAGAGAAGAACTGATCTATGTAGATCAGAATGAGAGGAATGTGTTGACCTCATCCGCACATACAAGAGGATCTCATATTTTTGGGATTAATTATTTCTGTGAATGTAAAATTGTAGGTATGCAGCCTAAAGAATTTGAACCTATGTATGAAAAAGTGAAAGGAGAAAAGGCAAGACAAACAAGAAAGGAGATGCATAAGAACTTTCAAGACTTCAATTGGTGGAGGAAATTAAAAGGTATGGCTGAATGGTTATGTCTTCTTTTAGTGGAAACTTATTGGATCATATTTGAAGGAATTTTAGCATGGAAAGAAGACCAATGGGAAATGGAAACAGGAAAGGAAACAAATGCATTGTAGATTTATGAAGTGAAGAGAAGGAAAGTTGACACCGAGAACTTAGCTAAAGAAGGTAAGCCAAGGAAATCTTTGAAATATCAAAGTCTTATCAAAGAAGAGGAAGAGGCATTATTGTCTTATTTGGACAAACTGAGTATTGGAAGAAATTGTGCAGAACAGGAAAGTATTCTACAAACTTATGATGAAGTTGCCAAGCATAGTCAAGAAGTTGCAGTCCCAGAAGTTTTCTTTGATGAGGAAGAAATCAGAGATATTGAGAAAGAATTTCTCAATAATTTAGTGAACTATCAGAATAGTTCAGAGGAGCATGAGGAGTTGATCATTGAGGCCTCGAATGAAGAGCCTTGCATTTTTGAAACTGACATGTTGTGTATGTTTTTAGGTTTGAAAGGTGAGGAACAACGATTGGACAATGTGCTTATGCATGTTGATGAAGAAGTGAGATTACTGGAAGAAATGGCTGAAACAGAAAGATATTTTGAGCTTTTATTTAATAATTTTGAGAATGATGATATTGATAGGGAAATTTTCATGATTAAAGGAGCTGAAGATAAATAAATGAAAGTTTGTGATGATAACACAGAGGAAAGTATGGAAATGGAAGTTGATGACAATCTCATAACTTTTGCAGAAGGACAGTATAAAGAGCTGATGGCAGAATCACCTATGAAGATCGAAAACCATAGCTATTTTGAATCTGACAATTGTGGTGGAAATTCTATTTTATACAGGAAGGAGGAGTCATATGCAAATGACATGTTTATTGAATATGAAAAAATTGACATTTTGCTGAAAAGGTTATTAGAAAAATCTGAGAACATAGAGGGAAGAATTATCTTTGATGATAATGAAAGAGAGGCTGTAGAATACAAACAAAAGATTGTAAATGGCAGAGACAAGAAAGATGTGGGCAAAATTTTTATAATTTATATGGAAAAGGAGAATGTACAGCAGACAGATGTGAGTAGAGTTCAGTTAAAGACAAATGGTAAAAAGGAAATTGAGAAATTGTGGAAGATGAAATTAGATGAGAAGAGGGACAGCAAGAAGGAGAAATTGACCACAGGAATTTGTATAAGCAAGAATAGAGGACAACAGCAAATTAAGATTTGGAAATCTGGAGGAACAGAAGTAACAGTGGCAGAAGAATTAAATCAACAGCATAATGAAAGTGATGACCAGTTACAAAATAAAGTTTGGGATACTGGATGGACAACAGAAGAAACACATGACTAGGGGGTCATGGAAACTTTCAACTTTGGGAGTCTGATGCAGGAGCATTCAGGCCTAGTCAGCAATGTGGTAGCATGATCACATGTTGTGACTAGCAAGGGGTTGGAAGATAATAGTTTAATTAATTTTATTTGTTTAAATATATGAGAGTGTTTATTTATTGTTAAATATGAGGATAGGGTATATGTGGCTGAGTGATCCTCCTTGTGTGGATATCAAGCCAAACAGCTAGATTTATTTGGCTAAAATAGAATATGAGGAATTTAAAAAGCTTGATTTAGCGTTGGTTTAGAAAAGAGTGGGTTTGAAGAGATTTTTTAGGAGAGGTTGAGAGATTTCTGGTTCTGAACCAGAATTGGTTCATGAAACCATTTATTGTATAAATTGTGTTTTCTTGTATAATTCAAGGAGCGAGAAGATTAGAATAGGTTTTTGTGTAGAGGCGAGAGAGTTAGTGTAGATTTTGGTGTTGAGCGAAAGCTCAGACTGGTGATGTTGTGACAGTGTGTATTAGAGGATTGATTTTGAAAGTGTGTTGGATTGTATTTTGATGTGTGCAACAGTAGTTGATTTATGTGTAATTGGCAAATGCGAACTCTGTTCTGTTCTATTTAATGGATAAATCATACCACAATGGAAGAAGAGTGTGTGAAGATGATGCGTTTGCTTTTCTTTGTGTAATTTTTGAAATGGTAGCAATCTGCACATTTTGCTAGAACTGTAAATTTTACTTCATTAAAGCGAATATGGAATAGTTGGATTGCAAGTTGGAACAACTTTTAATACAGAACTGGGTGTAAAAATATTTTACAGAGTTGATAAATATAAACTGGGTTCGAACTTGTCAATCCACACAACATCTTGCAAATTACAGGAGGTGGCATTGTCAATTCCGATTTCAAATATATCTCACATCGGCGCTGTGTTAAAGTGTCAATACGTTGGGAATTAAGGAAGTGATTTTCGATAATATTGCATCGGAGCTCAGAAAGACGGTGACAATCAATGG
This sequence comes from Pinus albicaulis, assembly GCA_034641835.2. NCBI lineage: Eukaryota > Viridiplantae > Streptophyta > Pinopsida > Pinales > Pinaceae > Pinus > Pinus albicaulis. The sequence goes on from CM076579.1 coordinate 971,566,040, forward strand.
TGATGTTGAACTACAGTGATTGCGTTTGCCGATCGAATATTATATCAGTGCAGATTGAAGTTGGAGTGCATTACAGATGAGAAAGTGTAGTGACATCGCGTTGGAGCGAGTAGATGTCAACGTGGTAGCATATTGAAATCTCCAATGTGCGAAGTCATCGCGTCAGAGCGAGTAGATGTCAACGTGGTAGCATATTGAAATCTCCAATGTGCGAAGTGATTTAATTTCCAGATCAACTGGATCTGGGGAAGTGGAAAGAGATATATAATCTGGTGGAAAACAGTGTTCAACACTATTAAGAAAGAATTATAAAGGACATATCAGATTAGTGGTCTCCAATCGCCAATCGAATCGCATCAGCGCAGTTTGAAATTAAGAACGCATTGAAGTTGCGATCTTCGATTCCGATGAATCGGATCGGAGCAGTGGAGATTGTTTTAGCATCAGAGTTGTGGATGTCCGATTGGCATCGTAGATCCATATGTGTGGAGTTAGAGCGGAATTCATATTTGTATTATGTGTGGGCGCAAGGTTTTTGTAATGTTTGCGATGGCTATAAAAGGCATTCAAACACTGTGTTTAAATGATTAAGGGGATGGCTGAATTTTAATTTTAGCAGATTACAATTGTGTGGAAAAAAATGTTCATTTTGCTGGCTTTGAGTTTTTTTTTAAACTAGATCTGAGTTTACGTGAATCGATTGTCATGGAGATAGTTTTTGTGCAGAGCATTGATTCATTAATTGGCTACGCTAATAGGTTGCACAGGGATACGGAGGAATGGATTGCATAAGTCAATGTTTAATTGAGGTAAAATCGGTCAAAAAGAGAGATCGATTGAGAAATGTGAGAATGTTTTGAAAATTCATTACAGGAGGATTGGAGCGGTTCAATTGGAACGCATAATACAGCAGATTGCAGGGTGCATGTGAAGTGTTTGATGAAACAGTTTGTTGGGTTGTAGTTTGAACCATTTGTTTAAGAGCTTCCGAGAAAGAATTGAAGTGTGTAAAATTGCTAGAAGGAGGTTTTAGTTGGGTAAAGTATTGGAGATGCATTTGTACATGCATGAGTAATAAGGATCCTGGTTTTTGCAGGGGTAACCCTGCATCATTACCCTCAAGTTTTGGGCCTTCAGACTCCAACTCCTTCGGTCGGTTTTCAACAACCACCTGTATCCATAATCTTTCATTCACAGGATGGATTACCATTTTATGGGATGTCACTGGCTCCTACCGGTATTTCCTATTCACAACTAGGTCCAAGCTATTCTCATTTGGGCTATAATCTCGGTGGGCAGTCTCCTTGGCAGCCACAACTGCAAATTCCACAACAACATTTCCAACAACAAACAACTAACCCAGGTCTTTTTCAAAAGATCCCTCAAGCGTTTGGTCATGAAAACAAACCCTATCTGGGTTACCAACAACAAATACCTTATGTTGGTGCTCAAAGGCATGTTTCCCAAGAAATTCCATCATATCCTGGTTATGCTAAGCCTGACTTGAATTGACAGTTTCCCTTTGTCGTAACTTTAGAATTACTTGATATAAACTGACTTACCAATGATCCCATTAGCTATTTTCCTTGGTGGCTGCTTATACCACATAAATTACCCTTCGACATTCATAAATTCAATGGAAACCCTGGAGAAGACCTGTCAAGACATGTATTACTTATCATTTTTGGTGCTCATAAAACTCCTTAAATGATGACTCTGTTAGACTACGTATTTTACAATGTACGCTTACTCATTCGGTCACGAAGTGGTATATTGAATTACCATCGACTTCATTTCATAACTTCATTGCCTTAGACACTACCTTCTTAACCCACTTCCAGTTACCCATACAATATGAAACTAGAACGAAACTGCTGACCAATTTCAAATAAACAACTGTTACTCACATTTCTGATCATATTCATGAGTGGCGTCGTCGTCAGAGAATGGTCAAAACATTTGTTCCTGATCAGCTCTTGGCTGAGTGTTTTATTAAGTCCTTGTTGCCATCTATCATCAAGGATATGGCTAAATGTGTGTATTCACTAAATATCAGGTCATTTCTCATGCCTAGTACTTAGATTTGATTTATACTTAGTCCCACATGCTCTATGAGAAAATTCCAAACGTGTCGTGATCAAATTTTACTATCCTTCCTCCATCTAAGGACAATCATGCTAGTGATGGTATGATTGGTTCTACAAAAACCCACACCTCTATTACCTATGATCTTTCCCCTTCTTCCAAAATTCATGCCATGTCATCTAACAAAGGAAAAAGTGACAAGCAACTCGAAAGCAAGAAAAATGGGAAAGCGAAGAAAAAGCAAAACTCAACCCTGTTGGAACGATCATTTGATCAATGATATGGAAATAATTGGACACCTCGTTATCCTTGCTTGATATGTAATGATGAGAACTTTGTTCGAGACTGTCCTCATCGTGTCGAAGTCTAAAAATTTCTTAAGACCTCGACTGCATATTCTATGTTGATAGATCCTTTTCTGAATCCAGACACAAACATGGTTGCTACATATCCTGCTTCTAATTCCAAAGTTATTATGCTATCTGTCACAAAGCCAAAAAATTATTGTTTAGTGTATAAGCGAAATAAATATTATGGTAGTCAGGCTATTGATCAACCTACTACCTTGACCACGAATCCGTCCACTGAATAAATTCTGCCAACTGCTATTCCAGAGTTAAAAACAAAGCCATTGAAGTGATTCATCCACAAATCGACTTTCATTCCTCGAGCTCGAGCAGCTCAAAATTATAATATAGTTGAAGATTTGGATCAATCGTCTTCATCTATTTCGATGCTTGAGGTGCTTCAAAATTATCCCTCCTAGAAGCAGGATTTGTTGTCGGAAATTGGGGAATCGACCCGACAGATTCCAATGTTGTAGTCTTTAATCATATGGGCTATGTGCCACAATTACCAGTTGAATTAGCATTCTCGATCCAAGTAAATTTTCTCAATCACCTCGTTCATCGCACTATTATTTATGAGGGAGAGTTTACTTTCATTATGTCTCTAAACTGCTGGAAGTCACTTGGCTCGCCTCGCTTATCTCAATTGCCTACGACGTTGAAAGCTTTTGATGATTGTACATATAAGCCTTGTAGTATCATCAATAAACAGCATGTTGAACTAGGGAGAAAGACTATAAATATTGAATTTGAGGTTGTTAACAGACCCCTTGACTATAAAATTTTAGTCGGAAGGCCTTGGGTTTATGCTCTGACTGCGATCGTCTCTACTTATTTTGGAATGATCGCCTTCCTTCATAAAGGGGTTATCACAGTCATCAATAAAATCTCCTTCTTTGCCTATAATTCCCGGGTAACTGGAAGCATTCTGTTAGTTCACACACCCTATATATAACTTCAAAACATTGGTGTAGGGCTCTTAAAGGATTCTTCCCTAATGAGAACCTTTGCATTATCGCCGCCTGCGACGTTGGCAGAAATTGCAAGAATAGAGACATGCTCCATGATATCTTCCACTTAATCTGACTTAAGGAAGATTACCAGTGATTCTGAAGTTGTTACACTGGATGAATTTATGTCGCAAAACCCAATTGAGTTGGCATATAAATCACTTTACTTGGCTTGGGTGGTGCATCATGATTCATCGTCGCCGATCGTTTGGGTCGATCGTTCATTAGATTTTGGTACTCCATCTAATCCTTTTCCATCCACTTTATTGATTGATGAGAGCATTGTGTAATCCATGATGCCAGAAGGAGAACCATGGTAAGATCATATGCATCATTCCCATCTTCAGGATTATGAAGAAGATAATATTATTGAAATATATCACCCTACGATCTCTACTTTCTTTTCGAATTCTATTCCAATTCATGCCATCAAATCCGAGCAAAACTTATCAAATATTTAAGAAACTTGTTAGGTCCCTATATTACTAGTATAGTCCCTTATTGTTGTTAGTGTAACCCCCGTATTGTTATTATTGTACCCCTGTAACCCCCATAATTTTATTATTTTGCCCTTAAATTATTATTGTTAGGTCAGCTAGGATTACATTGTGGCCCCACTAGGATTACATTGTGGCCCCATGGACACCTATATATAGAAAGGAGGTTTTTGTAATTGGTATCATCGAAGAATTTTTCATTCATGTAATGTATTGGAGGTTTCCCCCTCAAAGTGGCTTACTTATAAGGCATTGATATCTCTTTTATTCTATTTTTGGAGTTGGTTTCACAACATTTGGTATCAGAGCTTTGGGATTCTAAGGTTTCGCTGCTCCAAACAGGTCATCGTGGAATTTTCACTATAACGTTTTTTCTACGAAGGTTAAAAAAATGAAATTTTTAGAGTGTGAAGCCAAAATCTTGAGAAACATCGTCACAAAATTTCAGAGCTTGTTTCGGAATATTTTCGGAGATATGATCTGTGGATGGTAGGTCATTTTGCAGGCTCCTGAAGTTAACCTAAACAGGTCATCGTGGAATGTTCGTTATAAATTTGTTTCTGCAAAGTTTCCTAAGCTGAAATTTTTAGAGTGCGAAGCCGAAATCCGGAGGAACATCTTCCCAAAATTTCAGATCTTGGTTCACAATATTTTCGGATATATGATCTGTGGAAGTTAGGGCTTTTTCAGGCTTCTGAATTTCATCTCAAAGAGGTGAGCATGGGAAAATCTTCATAACTCTCTCTCTGAGCATCGGATTGGAATGTTGTAAAAAGTGACCACAAGTACACAGACTTTGGCTTTCTTTCTATCAATTTTAGAGCCAAAGGAGGAAACAATGACACGTGGAAAGTCATACAAGTTCGCTCTACTGAACTAGTCCATAAGTGGGTCATTGTGGGAGATTGGACATAACTTTGTCTTGAAGAATCCAAATCAGATCAGACCTGTGGCATTTGAAAGAAGCTTCAGAGTGCTATTACAAGGCTGAATGTTAGATATTGAAGATCCACAATTATAGAGATAATTCAATTTCAATATCAAGCTCCTCAAAAGCAAGTAAAAGTTGTGTATTTGTTTTCTGAATTTCATAAGTCTTGTTTGAAGAATCAAGTTGAATTGATTCCAAGGGAATATTGTAGAACAGATATTAGTATTGGATTCTAGAATGGCCCCTAGAAATAATTCAACACCCATTAGGCCTTTAGAAGGCTCTACTATGACTCATGAAGACGAAGAATGGCAACATGACATATCAAAATTACAAAATCAAGTGCAACAAATTTCGCTCTCGCAAAGAGCAACAAAAAATGACATGGAAGTTTTGAAGAAAGACGTGGAAACTAAGATGGATGGTTTGAAGAAAGGCATGGAATATAAGATGGATGGTTTGAAGAAAGGCATGGAATCTAAGATGGATGGCATGGAAGCTAAGATGGATGGCATGGAAGTTGGCATGGAATCTAAGATGGATGACATGGAAGCTAATATAGATGAAAAAATGGAAAACATGAAGAATGATCTAAATGCAGACATGGAAGGTTTGAAAAATTTGATACAAGAAATTTTTCCTAATGGTGAAAAGATAGTAGAGGAAACTCATGATGAGAACAAAATAAATGTTAATCGTGATTTCATAAACTCTAATGTTGGAAGGAAGAACCACCATATTCCAAAAATGAATATGAGGAAGTTTGATGGAAAGGATCCTGTAACATGGATACTACAGATGGAGCAATATTTTGATCTCAATAATGTGCAAAACACACAAAAGGTACACATTTCAACTTTACATTTAGAAAAAAATACATTTGTATGGTATCGATGGCTTTGCTCCCGTAAAAAAATTGTCACTTGGTCAATTTTTACAGAGGAAATGATAGAACATTATGAGGATACAAAGAGCAACACCTTCTTTATCCAATTGATAAATCTCAAACAAAATTGTTCAGTGGGGGAGCATATTGAGGACTTCCAAAAATTGAATATAAGGGTAACTGATATTCCAAAGGAACACATGATTTATCTCTTCATAGGTACTTTAAAGGATAAAATCCAACATGAAGTTTGTGTTTTGGAACCTCATTCACTGTAGAAGGCATTCAGGTTGGCAAGAAAAATTGAATGTAAAATTATGGCAACAAGGAAGCCTACCACTCGCTTCTATAAAGAGGGAAGTGTTGCTACTCCTAGATTTCCACAACCTACAAGGTTAAAACCACAATAATTGGAAGAAAAAGGAGCAAAAGGGCTTTGATATAGCTGTGATAGAAAATACACTAAAGGTCATCAGTATGCTGAGAATAAATTATTTTACATATATTGTGAAGAGGAAGAATAAAATGAACAATAATCTTCAAAAGAAGAGGGTATACACGAGGAACCAACCCTAGAAGAGGAAGAAATGATTCTGACCATATCATGTAATGCATTGGCAAGAATTACCACTCCTCAAACTCTTAAGATAGAAGGAAATATCAAGAAGAAAAAGGTAATAGTGTTGATTGATTCAAGTAATACCCATAATTTTATTCATTGGAAGGTAGCCAAGGAATTGAATTGTTTCCTATACCCAACACCAGAATGTAAAGTGATGGTTGCAAATGGAGGAAATATAAATTTCTCTGGAAAATGCCATAATATCAAGCTAACCATGGGGGAATATGTATTGAATAGTCCAATGCTTTCCATTCCTATGGGAGGTGTTGATGTTTTACTAGGAGTACAATGGTTACAATCTTTGGGGACGGTAGCTTTTAATTTTCAAGAACTTTTCTTGAAATTTTTTTCAGAAGGAAAGGAAGTCGAATTACGGGGTATTGCAGGGAAGCCAGGAAAGATAATAAGCTCTAATGCCATGACAAAGCTTCTAAAGAAATAACAACAAGGTGTAATTGCACAATTATGCTCACTAGAAGTTCCAACATCAAAATCATCTATTTCTGCAGATCTCCAACAAGTCTTGGACAATCATTCCAAGGTGTTTGAAACTCCCAAATGACTCCCACCTATTCGTGATCATGATCATACTATTCATTTGATTCCAGGAAGTGTTCCTCCAAACATCAGGCCTTATAGATATCCTTACTTCCAAAAGAGAGAAATTGAACGTATGATTGCAGAAATGTTAGAGGCGGGTATAATTCAACCTAGTCAAAGTTCTTTCTCTGCTCTTGTAGTATTGGTACACAAGAAGGATGGATCATGGCGAATGTGTCTGGATTATAGGGAGCTCAATAAGCTCACCATTAAAGACATATTTCCCATTCCTGTGATTGATGAATTACATGGAGTAATTTATTTTACCAAGTTGGATCTTCGTTCAGGATATCATCAAATTAGAATGAAGACTGAAGATATTCCAAAAACAACATTTCTAACTCATGAGGGTCATTATGAATTTTTGGTCATGCCTTTTGGCCTTACCAATGCACCTTCTACATTTCAAGGATTGATGAATTCCATTTTCAAACCCTTCCTTAGAAAATTTGTGCTAGTATTTTTTGATGATATACTAATCTACAGCAGGTCTTGGAAGCATCATGTTCAACATGTTGACAGGGTGCTCAAACTATTACAGGAGAAACAATTATATGCAAAAACATCCAAATGTTTCTTTGGAGTACAAGAGGTTGAATATCTGGTTCATATTGTATCTCACGAGGGTGTTAAAGTAGACCCTAACAAAATTAAAGCCATTAAGGAATGGAAATTCCCCACAACCATTAAGCAGTTGCGAGGATTTCTCAGGTTAACAGGGTATTATCACAATTTTGTTAAAAATTATGGGAGAATAGTAGCACCTCTAACAACATTATTGAAGAAAGATGCATTTTCGTAGACTCATGAAGCAACTAAGGCCTTTGAACATCTTAAAGAGCCAATGTGCCTAGCATTGGTCTTAGCTATGCCAGACTTCACAAAAACCATTATTGTTGAATGTGATGCCTCAGGAAATGGAATTGGTGTTGTTTTAATGCAAGAAGGAAGACCCATTTCTTTTGAAAGTCCTCCAATCAAAGGATAATATTTACAAAAAGATATTTATGAGAAGGAAATGTTAGCAATATTGCATGCACTAAAGAAATGGCAACCTTACCTAATGGGAAGACACTTCAAGGTAAAAATGGATCACGATAGTCTTAAAAACTTTTTGGAACAAAGACTATCTTCAAAAGAGCAGCAAAAATGGGTCACAAAGATGTTGGGTTATGACTTTGAAATAATCTACAAAAAAGTGAAGCTAAATGTTGTTGCAGATGCACTCTCAAGAAAGAATGAAGAGGTGGAAGCATTTCTTTGTGCCATTTCTATTATCCAACTAGATTGGATAACTGAAGCAAGAGATGAATGGAAGAAGGATGAATAAGTGTGGGCACTCATTTAAAATTTACAGTAAGATCCTAGTACATTTGATACATTTAGTTGGAAAAATGATTCCTTATGGTACAAAGATCACTTATATCTTTGTAATAATTTCCAACTAAAACAAAAGATTATTTTGGAATTGCACACTTCTCCTTTAGGAGGACACTTAGGATTTTTAAAAACTTGCCACATGGTGAAGAAATAATTTTTTTGGGATGGCCTTAAATCTGATATTCAAAAGTTTGTGGTGGAATGTTTGGTTTGCTAGCAGAATAAAGTTGAGACAATTAAGACCCTAGGTCTTCTACAACCTTTATCCATTCCAATCCAACGTTGGGAGGAGATTTCAATGGATTTTATCACAGGTTTACCTAAGTCCGAAGGAAAGAGTGTCATCATGGTGGTAGTTGATAGACTTACCAAGTATGCACACTTTTGTGCTTTATCTCATCCATTTAAAGCTAGTAAATTTGCTACTACATTTATGGAAACAATTCAACAGCTACATGGAAACCCAAAGGTTATTGTGAGCGACAGAGATCTCATTTTTACTAGAAATTTTTGGACAGAGTTATTTTCTTGTTTGGGTACTCAATTAACTCATAGCTCATCTTATCATCCTAAATCCGATGGTCAAACTGAGATAGTAAATAAATGTTTGGAAGGATATCTTCGTTGTTTTGTATATGACAAAAAAACACAATGGGTCAAGTGGTTACCTCTCGTTGAATGGTGGTATAACACTTCCTTCCATACTGCAGCAAAAATGACCCCATTTATGGCACTTTATGGATATCATCCACCGTCCATCACATCATCTTTAAGAGAAAATTCGAAGGTTCAAGCATTGGAAGACCACATCGAGCATCAACAAGAAGTTCTCCAACTCTTAAAGGATAACCTGAATTTGGCACAAAATCAAATGAAACAACAGGTAGATCAACATCGCAGCAAGGGAATTTTTGATGTAGGAGACTGGGTATTTTTACGGCTACAACCATACAAACAAATTTCCCTTAAGCAAGCTAAGAAGGATAATAAATTATCGCCAAAGTACTATGGTCCTTACAAGGTGTTGCAAAAGATTGGTACTATGGCATAAAAAATGGAGCTTCTTTCTTCTTCACGAGTGCATCCAATTTTCCATGTTTCATGCTTAAAGAAGGTTATAGGTGAAAATATTCCAGTTCAAACAATATTGCCCGAACTTGATGAGGAAGGAAAAACCATATTGGAACTTGAAGCGGTCATGGAAACAAGAACTCGACAGCTACGAAATCGATCAATTTCAGAGTATCTCATCAAGTGGAAGAACTTACCCACTAAATATTCTACATGGGAGGATGAGAGTTTTATACAGAAGCACCCAGAGCTACTCAAGCGTTGAGGACATCATTTTTTTGAAGGAGAGGGGCATGTTAGGTCCCTATATTACTATTATAGTCCCTTATTGTTGTTAGTTTAACCCCCTTATTGTTATTATTGTACCCCTATAACCCACATATTGTTATTATTATGCCCTTAAATTATTATTGTTAGGTGGGCTAGGATTACATTGTGGCCCCATGGACTCCTATATATAGAAAGGAGGTTTTCTAATTTGTATCATCCAGGAATTGTTCATTCATGTAATGTATTGGAGGTTTCTCCCTCGAAGTGGCTTATTTCTAAGGTGTTGATATCTCTTTTCTTCTATTTTTGGAGATGGTTTCGACCAAACCCGACATTGTAGAAAAAATTCATGTTGGCGTGTATTGTTCTCCATCCAAACTACAAACTTATCACTCTTTTTCCATGAATTCCGAGATAGATTTTCTTGGTCTGATGAGTAAATTCCAGGCATAGATACTAGTATCATTGAACACATAATTAAATGTACCCTGATGTCAGACTGGTACACGAACTCCTTCGTCCTATTCATCCGAGGAAGGCTGTTTCCATTAAAGCAGAAGTTGAAAAAATTTTGTGTGTCGGTTTCATTTAATTTGTTCTGCTTACTTATTGGGTTTCCAACATTGTTCCTGTCATGAAGAAACAAGGGAAAATCAGAGTGTTCGTCAATTATCAGGATGTCAATTTTGCTTGTCCAAGAGACAACTATCCTAATCCCTTTATCGACCAGATTATTGACGAATTTGATGGGTTTGAAATCCTTTCGTTCATAGATGGATTCTCCGATTACAATAAAATCAATATCCGCCTAGAGGACCAATGTAAGGCAACATTCATCTGTCCTTGGGGCACATTCGCTTATCATAAACTCCCATTTGGTTTAAATAACATTGGGGAAACATTTGAGAGAGAAATGGATTATGCTTTCAATGACATTAAGCACAATTTTCAACCTTATCTAGACGATTTACCTGCGCATTCACGAAAACATACTGATCACCTAACACATTTGAGAACTATATTTTTACATTGCACACACTATAAGATATGCCTCAATCCACACAAATGTGTATTTTGTGTTTTTTTTGGTCATTTGCTTCAATTTTTCGTCTCAAAATATAGAATTCGAATCGATCCACTGAAGGTCCAGGCCATTCTTTATTTTCCTGCACCATCAAACTTACTTTTATTACAAAAAATTCAAGGAAAGGCTAACTTCCTAAGGAGGTTCATACCCAACTACGCCAAAATGGCTAAAGGATTTACTTTTCTCTTGAAAAAGGGGATTCCTTTCCATTGGGTAAGGTTGCGCAAGCTTTTTTTGATGCTCTTAAAGATACCCTGATTTGAGCATCATTAATGTATCCCCCTAATTATCAGAGTGATTATTTCCTATATACTGTCGCGGCAGATATGACCATTGCTATGGTTTTTGTCCAAGAAGAATATTTGATAGAACATCTGATATATTATTTGAGTCATAATCTCAATGATACAGAATTTAAGTATTCATACGTCGAAAAGCTCGCCTTGGCAACCGTTCAATATGTCCAAAGATTTCGCCATTATATCCTGCTTCGTAGGACCATTGTCATTTCGGATTGCAACCCCATGACATACATTCTATCACGTCAATATTTGGGGGGGGGATATTCAAAATGGATCGTCATTTTTCAAGGATTTGATTTGGAATTCATCAAATCCAAGTCAAAGAAGTCTTTAGTTTTGGCTGAGCTTCTCTACAACCTTCCCTCTGATAGTACTGAAACTACATTAGAACCATCAATTCTAGATGAGTCTTTATTTCTAATTGGGACATCTGACCCTTGGTATGGGTATTTTATCATTTATCTCCAAACCCATACTTTCCATACCGATACCTATCACTCAAAATAGTTACGTGTTTGATACCAAGCCAAAGATTATCTGATCGTCAGTGATGCACTTTGTTGTCGTGGCGTCAATACGATTTTAAGGAGGTGTCTCACTCATGAGGAGGTTGAGAAAGTTCTAAATGATTTTCATGTCAGTGCTTGTGGTGGACATTTGTCTGGATATGCTACCACGCAGAATATTCTCTGAGTTGATTACTTTTGGCCAACCATATTTCACGACTGCATCCTCGTGATCAGAAGTTGTCATGCGTGTCAGATATTTGATCATAAAATCCACATGCCACCAGCACCAATGTATCCTATCATCATTGTGGGACCATTTGCAAAATGGGGCATTAACTTCATGACCTGTAACCCTCGTTCGGCCGGGGGACATGGTTATATTATTGTCGTAGTGGAATACTTTACCAAGTGGGACAAAGTGATGCCTACATTCAATAACACAGGCAAAAAAACCGCATTATTCTTTTTTAATCATTTTATCTCTTGTTTTGGTGTACTGTAAGCTATAGTTACAAATCATGGTAAGCATTTTCACAATCACATGATGAATGAGTTTACTGCCAAATTAGGACTGTCGCATGATAGTTCTACTCCTTATTATCCACAATAGAATGGATAAGTTGAAGCCATTAATAATATCCTTAAGAGAATGCTTCAACGAATGATAAGAGTTCACAAATGAAATTGGAATTTAATCTTGTACTTGGCTTTGTGGGCATATCAAACCTCAGTGAAAAATGCAACCGGATTTACCCCCTTTCAATTGGTGTATGGTCTAGAAGCTATCTTTCCAATCCAATGTGAAATTTTGTCATTAAAACTCGCTAGTGACCTGCTACCTAACACCTATAATGAAGAAGTGTGTCTTTTTAACCTCATCCATCTAGATGAAACGTGTCATGAAACCGTATTGGCCAACGAAGCGCAGAAGAGACGAATCAAGGCGCAATACGACCAACATGTCAAGCCTCACATCTTCATAGAGGGAGACCTAGTCTTGCTTTATGGTCAGGAAGTCGATTTGATAGGAACACGAAAATTTGAGCCATTATGGCATGGCCCCTACATTGTCAAAAGAGTTATGGCTAAGGTTGCCTATGAGTTAGTTGATCATGATGGAATTCCATTGGCGCAACCTCGAAATGGGTTGTATCTTAAACATTACTATGCTTAATAGAGCATAGTAAATTTTTTTATTATATTGTATATATGGTTTGATTTTCATTTACTGTCTTAGTTTATTTTTCTATAGTTTTCTTGAAGTTACTAATCCACTTTAAATTTCATCGCAGATGATTGAATCTTTGGAACCATTCGTTGGGTATGTCGATGGTGCTAGTCGTAGTACGTAGAACCTATCCTCTACAGCATGGGCCATTTTTGCTCTAGGTGGCAAGTTAGTGAGTTTTCAAAATGCTTGTATCAGTTGATCCACAAACAATATCACTGATTATAGCGTGTTGATCGAACTTCTCTCTGATGCTATTTCATTTGGTATTAACCGCATCATCATTAGGTTAGACTCACAACTTGTTGTATCGCAACTTACTAGCGTCTATACTGTCCAAAATCCAACACTTTATCGTATGTACCTTAGAGTTCGACTTTTGGAAATACATTTTGATTTCATTCAATATCAACACATTTCTGGAAATTTGAACTCATTAACTATTTCCTTAGTTAATTATGTTTTAAACATACATTTGCAACACATGTAAAGACACATTTTAAATTCACATCACATAATTGAATAGGATTTCACATTAAACATAGGAAAACACTAAAAAAAAATAGATAGATATTTTAGGTTTTTAAAAAATTTGTGTCCAAGACACATTGGTCATCTGACCTTAAAATTTGTGCAAAAAATTTCAAAATTAAACTAGTGATGCTCGTGATAACAAGCAATTGCTATAGCTATCCTACGCAATAACTGCATCCAATGGTTAGGAACGCCAATAGTTTGTCGATGTAGTCTCATAGGTAAGTCTTCGATCCAGAAATCCAGAATACCAAGAGTCAATCTCTACACGTGCTGTTGCATATCAGCAAGAGTCTCGGTCAAATCTAAATCCTGAAGGACTTATGTCCCAATAGTCCTCTCTGTTGGCTCATCTGCTCCCTACTCTGGTTGACCCACTGGTTGAACATGACCCACATCTGTGTACATAAAAAATTTAGTTTAGTCTTGGGAAAAATCAAAAAATAAAAAAAACATGTAGAAACCTCAAAAATAAAAATAAAAACATGGTCAAAACATTCTTACCAATTTCACCCCATTGAGCCCCATTTGGTAGAATCAAGTCTGGATCTCCACATAAATCTACGCCTGCATATGGATACTCATATATGGAAATCATCTGTCGTATGAACTAGGCAAAGGATGCAGTAGAGAATATGATGTTCGATTGACCAGCATGTCTAGAAATTAATTTAACTCATCTCTGCATCCGAGGATCTCTAGGACCAGATATACTTAGTGTAAAATGTTGTGGATGCATCAATGGAACCCGCTCTAAAATGAATGAAATCAGGATCGAGCCATAGTTGAAATTCTTCTTCCTACCACCCTTTGATTTAGTGAGTTTTCCTTTCATTTGAAAGAGTACGACTTCAGCCCAACTAAATAATGTTGGTTCTAGGCACTCAAAAGCATACTGCATGTATGATCAGTTTGAAACATGTAGTGTTGTGGAAACAACAATATTTGCAATAGTAAAAAGGATGGTTCTCAAAGGTAAATCATGCACACCACAGATATTTATTTTCCCATCTTTACTTGGTTCAGTACCTGGATGGAAATGTTGGTGTATGTAACCCCTCACTGTCTCTCCTTCAAATTAGATCCTGCAAGGGAAATAGGAGAACCTCGTCTCTATAATCCAGTGAGAAAGTAAATATCCTCAACAAATATTGGGAACACTTTGTCCCTGATGTGAAAATCCTACAATATCGTATCCCATGAACGAACTAGGAACTCCAATAGTTCCATATGTTTCCTCATCCCTAATAATCTGAAGTATTTAAGTAACCCACAATCCCTGAGGACTCTTACTGTACCCAGATCATTTAGGGAAATCATATCTTGTTCTTCATGTTCTCTTTCTTGCCACGTAATTGTCATTTTGATCCTATGAATGCCTGAAAGCCAACCATAAGCTTCATTATGATCCATTTCATGCAAAAAACTTGGGAAATTTTGTGCACACAGCAAGAAATAAAAATTATAAATTCGCCCAACGCATGCCAGGTCAAGGGAAAAAGTGTTGCAATGCACCTGGACTTCAATTTCAGTGCACTGCAATGCAAATTTTGACATTCAAGGGTGTGTTTCCCTCAAAACGTAATATATTTACCCTAAGAGGCTCAAAACCCTAAAAATCTACCATGAAATTCAACATAAATGATACAAAAAGAAGGAGAAGGTTTGTAGCTCCAACCTAGATCAAATGACAAGAGAAATCATCCACTGAAACTGTCGCAATCGACCGCTAAAGTTCGAGGGAAAAACTGGTTCAGAGCTCCTAATTTTCAAATGGTAATTATGGAATCGTAAAAATGAAATGGTAAAAACTCGTTTTATTAGTCATTTTGATTATTTTGAATCATATTTAATGCTATGACTATGGTTTTTATTCATTTTTACTATGAAATATGTATTTTTAATCCATTTTATGGTTCTCTGAACATGTTTTGCAGCTCATACAGTGAGTTTATTATGCACACCTATTAAAGAATGATTTGACCACAAAACATACTTTTATCCTCTTTTTTCAAGCTTTGATAAAAATGAAAAAGGAATTAAAGCACAATTTTATCTCTTTTTCGAGCTTTGATAAATACGAAAAAGTAAAAGTAAATGAAACGACATCTGCTCAGTATAAGTTTAACCCTTTTCCAGGCTGAAATAGATTACTTACGAAAAAGGAAAACCTTAGTATCTCAGGTATCATTTTACACTTTTTTGGACCTGAAGGAAAAATTTACAAAAAAGGACTTATGGAGTTTTCTTTTTGTCCCTTTTTTCAAACTTTCTAAACATGAAAACGGACTGTGTTTTCACTGTCGTTAGACTCGTTAAAACATAAAATAGCGATGGAATTTTCAATCATGGAAAGTTCGAGTTTCATTATCACTAGAATCATTAAATCATTAAATAGCGATATATTCACCCAAAGGGTAGAATTATAGATCAAGCATATGTCACCCTCCTCAATCTTGTTAAAAAATAAAGAGGTACTAGTCAGGAATGACTGGGGAAACTTTGGGAAAAAGAACAAAACAATTTATGGTAGCAGGTCGCTTTTGAACATGACACTTTCACTCCATCACCGTGACTTTTAGGTTGGGTAATCTTCTCGACGGTTCATCATACCTATGGTCCATCATACCATCACTTTGGTTTTTGGTACAATGCTGCCAACTGATTCATGGGAACCTGATTCATTGGAGAAGGTTCCCAAATGCGAACTTCATGTTGGATGTTATCCTTTAAAGTCTCTATGAAGACATCAATCCTATGTTCCTTTGGAATATCAATTACCCTTATATTCATTTTTTTGAAGTCCTCAATATGCTCCCCCACTGAACCCTTTTGTTTGAAATTTATCAATTGGCTAAAGAAGGTGTTTCTCTTTGTATCCTCATAATGTGCTATCATTTCCTCCATAAAAATTGACCAAGTGAAAAAAAATTTACGGGAGCAAAGCCATCGATACCATACACATGTATTTTATTATAAATTTAAAGTTTCAATGTGTACCTTTTGTGTGTTTTGCAAATTATTGAGATCAAAATATTTCTCCATCTGTAGTATCCATGTTACGGGATCCTTGGCATCAAACTTCCTCATATCCATATTTGGAATATGGTGGTTCTTCCATACAACATTAGAATCTATGAAATCACGATTAACATTTATTTTGTTCTCATCATGAGTTTCCTCTACTATCTTTTCGCCATTAGGAAACATTTCTTATATCAACTTTGTCAAACCTTCCATGTCTGCTTTTAGATCATTCTTCATATTTTCCATGTTGTCTTTCATTTTTTCTTCCATGTCATCCATCTTAGCTTCCATGAATTTCCTCAAACAATCCATATTAGCTTCCATGCCCTTATTCAAACCATCCATCTTAACTTCCACGCATTTCTTCAAAACTTCCATTTCATTTTTTGTTGCTCTTTGTGAGAGCGAAATTTGGTGCACTTGCTCTTGTAATTTTGATATGTCATGTTGCACTTCTTCCTCTTCATGATTCATAGTAGAGCCTTTTGAAGTCTTAATGGGTGTTGAATTATTTTTAGGTGGTATTTTAGAACCAAATACTGATATATATGCTTCAATATTCCCTTAGAATCACTTCAAATTGATTTTTCACACAAGAATTATGCAATTCGAAAATATATATATATATATATATATATACACACCTTTTTCTTGCTTTTGAGGAGCTCGATATTGAAACTGAATTATCTCTATGATTTTGGATCTTAAATATCTAAATTTCAGCCCTGTAGTAGCCCTTTGAATCTTCTTTCTAATTCCACAGGTCTGACCTGATTTGGATTCTTCAAGATAAATTTATACCCAATCTCCCACAATGACCTATTTATGGACTAGTTTAGTAGAGCTAACTTGTACGTCATGCCACATGTCACTGTTTCCTCCTTCAGCTCTGAAATTGATACAGAGGAAACAAAATTCCATGTACTTGCAGCCACTTTTTACAGAATTCCAATCTGAGGCTCAGAGAGAGAGAGAGAGTTATGATGATTTTCCTGCGGTCACCTCTTTGAGATGAAATTCGGGAGCCTAAAAAATCCCTAGCTTCCATAGATCATATATTTGAAAATATTGTGAAAAAAGATCTGAAATTTTTAAAGAAATTTCCTCATGATTTCAGTTTCGCTCTATAAAAATTTCAGCTTCTGAACCTTTGTAGAAAAAACATTATAGCGCAAATTCCACGATGCCCTATTTTAAGTGAAATTCGAGAGCATGAAAAAACCCTAACTTCCACAGATCATATCTCCGAAAATATTGTGAACCAAGATCTGAAATATTTACACGAAGTTCCTTAAGATTTAGGCTTCGCTCTGTAAACATTTCATCTTCTTAACCTTCGTAGAAAATAAGTTATAGCTAAAATTCCATGATGATTTGTTTGGAGTAGAAAAACCCTAGAATCCAAAGCTCTGATACCAAATGTTATGAAACCAGCTCCAAAAATAGAAGAAAAAAGAGATAAACGCCTTAGAAATAAGCCACTTTGAGGGGGAAACCTCCTTTACATTACATAAATGAACAATTATTAGATGATACAAATGACCAAAACCTCCTTCTATATATAGGAGTCCATGGGATCACAATATAATCCTAGCTGACCTAAAAATAATAATGTAAGGGCACAATAATAAAAATATTAGGGTTACAGGGGTACAAAAATAACAATAAGGGGGTTACACTAACAATAATAAGGGACTATACTAGTAATATAGGCACATAACAAAACTTAGAGAATCTAGTTTATCCGAAGATTAGAATTCTATATAAAAACGTTGTTCCTCAAAGCGAGAGGTATCAGACTGAAAAGTTTGGGTCTGGAGATATATAAGGGTATCCCCATACCATTTATCAGATGATGATATCATAAAAAATGACTCATTTGGGATGGGATCCTCAGACGATTATTCAAAATCAGGAGAGGGAAGGTCTCATATTAGCTCAGCAAAAACTAAGTATTTCTTTGATTTGGATTTGATTAATTCCAAATCAAACTCTTATAGGATTACGATCCATTTAGAGTAATTTTCCCCCACCCCCCAATAATTTACATGACAAGATGTATGTCATATGGTTTCAATCAGAAACGTCCGCAATTTTCTAGAGCAATATATAATGACGAAACCTTTGGACGGATTGAACGAATGCAAAAGATAATCTTTCCACATGAGTGTACTTTATTTTGGTATTTTTGATATTTGACTCAAGTAATAGAAGGGATGTTCGGTCCTTAGATCATCTTCTTGGATCAATACCATTTCTATAGTAGTAATGGAAGAAACAAGATACAAGAAATAATCATGTTGATAATCAGGGGGATATAAGAGAGATGTATGAACTATCACATCTTTCAGGGCATGAAACTATTTCTTAGCAGCGTTATCCAAATGGAAGGGAATCACCTTCTTAATCAGGTGAGTGAATCCTTTGGTCAACTCAACATAATTAGAGACAAACCTCTGCAGAAAATTAGCTTTGCCTTGGGTCATTGACGTTGAACAAGAGAAGAAGGTGTAGGAAAATCGATGATTGCCTGAAATTTCATAGGATCAATCTGAATTCCATATTTTGAAATTAAAAAAACCAAGAAGTCATCCGGAACTAACATAAAAAACACATTTTTGCGGATTAAGTCAAATATTGTAATGTCTACACCATAGAAAAAAGGCCCTAAGATGCATTGGGTGATTAGCCCAATGTTTATAATGAGTAGGGAGATCATCCAAATAAGGTTCCAAGATATGCTTAATATCATGGAAAGCATAATCAACAGCTCACTAAAATGTAGCCCCAATGTTCTTTAAACCGAAAGGAAGTTTCTGGTAAGTGAAAGTACCCTAGGGACAAATACATTTAGTTTTAGGTTGATCTGTAGGGATAATGTTGATTTTATTGTATCTGGAGAAGCCATCCATGAACGAATATATTTCACAACTAGCACAATCGTCAATAATCTGATCTATAAACAGGGTCAAATAATTTTCCTTTGGACAAGAACGGTTGACTAAAGGAATTTAAATATAAATAAATAGAATATCAGAGAGATAAAACAACATAAACATGGTGGAAAATTATTGAAGCCTTAATGTATATTTTCTCACACAGACTCTCTCTAAAATAACGAGAATGATACAATATTAATGCATCAAGAGTATGTCTTAAGATATTTTGGCTATCATGGATACTCAATCACTTTGGTTGAGTAAATATATAAACCATAGAATAAACTAGGAGCCTAACTAGTTGGATAGAATATCTCAACCAACTAGACATAAACAAACTCCCAAGTTTGATTAATTGACTCATTCTAGAATAGACAAGTAGGAATTAACCCAAATTTTACAATTTTAATTCTTTTGGACTTTTTTATTGTTTTATGTGAGAGTGAGGCTAACATTCCCCCCCTCAATCATAATTACAAATTAATAACATGGTACCATCTCCAAGTCTTCATGCTGAAACTACTGAGTTGATCCTCAATGAAAAACTTCCTGAAAAACCACCAAAACTGGATGCCAAAAAAACTCCAATATGAAGAGAAAAGGCCAACATGAATTCGCTGCAAGTTTGATACATGCCTGAAAGTTGCATGAAAACTCCATAAAATTACAATATGCGATGAAAAAGGATTCATCTTTCCTTTTCTTGGTCTAATGACCATCCAAGTGAACAAAACAAGGTACACAAACACTCTCAATCATCATCCCAATCACTTTTCCACTGAAAAAAAATTATGATACCCACTGGCATATTTGTTGAAGTTGAGATTCCCAATCAATTTCCCACTGGAAAATTTGACGATGCCCACTGGATTATTAGATGATGCCCACTGGAAGATTTGATTATGCCCACTGGTTTCTTTGATGATGCCCACTCGCTGATTTTTTTATGTTGCCAAAATTTTAGTCTGACAACCATCTTCAATTCCATTATCATTTCCCCCCTTTGTCAACTAAAAGGAGAGACAATCATATGCATTTAATTTTTGAACTCCCCCCCTTAAGGTGTAGGATATTTTATCATTTTTAATTCTTTGGGAAACTTTATCTTTACCTTTGTCTTAAGTAGATTGTAGGACTTATGCAATTTCTTCATTTCTAGATTCCATCTCCAAGGGTTTATCAAACCATAACTAGTTATCACTTTAGTTTGCATTTGACATTTCTCAGATAGATTATTTTTATTGCCACAATGGTGACAAGGATGAATGTTAAAACATTTACTCTCCTTGTGACCATTTATTTTACAATGGTTACACTTAATAAGATTCTGTGTTTTCCTAGAAATCTTGCACTTACAAACTGGACTAGTTTTGAGAAATCTGAAACATAAAATGTTTTTTCTTTATTGTATCCCAAGCCATGTCAATATTTGTTGAAATAAATTTCTTTCCCAGGTTTGACCACCTTATTGGGAAGACCATTTTGTTGTTTTTATTCACACCTACTGTTGCTAACATTCATTAAGTCATTTGTATCACATTGAGCATCAATCAACTCTATTAACAATCCATTTGTATCACATATTGCATCAAAAATTTCAACTTGATCCTTAGTACTACTAGTTGCACCATTTAGTAGCACAACTTGTTGGATGAGATCAACTGTGTCACAACTTACATCAACCTCGTGGATTAGATCATTTGTGTCACTACTTTCATCAATATGTTGAATCAAGTCATCTATGTCACAACTTTCATTTGTTGTTTGGATGTGTTCTTTGTGTCACACAGTGCATCTATGTTTTTTGTACATCGTGCATCAAGTAGATCTTGTTTTTCACCTAATTTTATCTAGAGTGCATTAATGAATTTTTCTTTCATATCTAATGTTTTGAAGATCTTTTTTTGCTTCGAATGTGCTAGTCATTTGATTGATCATGTTTTTTTATTTTGTTTTAACTTCCACTCAAGTATTTCAATTTTTTTGTGCAATTCATGATTGCACTCTTGAAATTATCTGATTTTTAGTTCAGCACTTTGAAGATGTTTTCCTCTTTTACCCATTTGGTACTCGCTCGCTTGATCTTAGATTTGAACTCGCTTGAATTTCACGCTCACTTGATTTTTCTTCAATAAGATGAGGGTGTTGGATACCACTGAAAATGCACCCAAGATAATTTTTAAAATGATTTAGTGACAAGTTTAAATGACTTAAACTTTAAAAGAACTCAAGCTCCTATCAATTTGACTTCTCAAGAAATGAAAAGATCTCAAATCCTTGCAACAACTTGTCCTCAAAATTGAATGGACATTGACAGCAATTTCAGCCTAGCCTTGACTTTGACACTCACTTATACTAAATATTTAGTTGACCAACATGACCTAGACAACATAATATTTGGAAAATTCACATGACTATTTACATTAATGCTTACTCTCCGTCTCAACTTCTTGTACTTAAGAGGATTTGTCACATAAAAAAACCTTTATAACATGACTATTCTTTAATGAATCTCAATTTGAAAACGTTGGACTCATATAACTCATTTTATAATGAAAATAAATAACAAAATCATCTATTCTGGGAATTCAACACATAAAAAACATAAGACAATAGGAAGGTTTTCTACATTAATTTCGTTAGAAATGGTGGGAGGAATTTGTTTGATCTTGCCGAAGAAAACGTTGGTAATAAAAAATAAGAATGAGGTCTAATTAAATTACCACAAGCACTCAATCCCTTTGAATTTTTTCATGCCACTCCACTACAAAAAAATAGCCAGTGTTCTGCTCATAGGTGCCATTGTGGTTTTCCTCTATCGCTGGTTGTGGGCCTTGCTGGATCGATTCCCCGAGCTCTAGGAATTCATGAAGGAAGCTTTCTATGTTGAGATATCCCCATATGGCTAGTATATTTTGGTTCCTTCCCGAGTTGGGATGTATACCTAAATTATTTGTACTTGGATTTGGATGAGTAATGCTAGAAAAATGATAAATATTTAAAGGTTTCCGTTCATGAAAATATGGATTTGCGCCTTTTAGATCTATTTGTTATCGGTAGGAAAATGTTTTGGCTATGTAGAAGGGCATTTGGCATAGTTTTTATTACCATAATGCTAGATCTAGGCCTTGTGACCATGGATATGTGGCTATCATTGTTTTTCGTCGCAGGATCTGGCCGGTTTGTGGTTATTTTCTGTCGCAATCTCTACTTTGAGCATTATGGTAGGCTAGATCTGATGTTTGATAATGAAAACTATTGGAAATACTGATAGGGGGGTGAATCAATATTCCTTTCAATTAGAGCATTAGTTAATCTTCAATTATTATCAGTGTCTGTACAATGATAGCAATAAAAAAAAGGAACACAAATGGACACAGTTTTTAAGGTGGAAACCCTCTCCGAGAAAACAACCACCTGAATGATTTTCTAATAATTATTTAATATTAAACTCCAATTGAAAATAAAGTTCCAACTTCCTAGAATATAGAAAAGCATTCTTCTCCAACTCCCACTGGATGGACGCTCCAACGCCTAAGATTATTCAGTAGCCAACTGAACAGATGCCCCAACACCCAATGAGCTACAAATCACCCTAGCGTCACCCTACCACCCTAAATTTCTCATAGGCTTGAACCTGTTGGTGACTTCATGCACCAGCCTAGCACCACCCTACTACCCTATAGAAGAATAAAACAAGAATGGACTCCCGTACCAGGGAAAATGGTCCACTTTACAATGATATAGAATGATGTAGAAGAAGAAGACACACTACACCATAACCCCAACTATAACTCAACCACCTAATGATGATCCTAGACCTCCAAACACCGCCTTTTCAACTCTTGGCAGATAGACACTTGTACAATTTTTACAATGATGCATTTACAATGACTTAGTACAATGATGCCTTTACAATCACTGTATGAAATGTTGCCCACTTGAACACTTCATGTGTTGATATTATTGGTGTTGTTCTACACCTTGATTTCTGCTCTTGTCATGCTACCCTCTGCTGCACCTTGATTTTCTTTGCTGCCCTAGAAAGGCTGGTCCTTTTCAGCCCTTGACAAAAAATGATCTAGATTTTTCTTGCCTTCTATGATCTTGCTATTGAATCCGGTGTATCTTTGTTATTTCAGCTCCCCAATATATAATTTTTATTTCTATAGTATCACTCTGAGTCTTCTTTCCAATTCCACAGGTTTGATCCAATTTGGATTCTTCAAGGGAGAGTTATGCCCAATCTCTCACAATGACCTAGTTATGGACTGTTTCAGTAGAGTGAACTTGTATGGCATGCCATGTGTCACTGTTTCTTCATTTGGATCTAAAATTGATACAGTGAAAACTAAAATCCGTGAGCTATCTACCACTTTTTACATAATTCCAATCCAATACTCAGAGAGAGAGTTATGAATATTTTCCCAAGGTCACTTCCTTGAGATGAAGTTCGAGAGCCTAAAAAAACACTGACTTCCACAGATCATATCTCCGAAAATTTTATGCAAACTAATCTGAAATTTTTACAAGAGTTACCTCAAGCTTTCAGCTTCGCCTCTTAAAAATTTCAGCTTCTGAAACTTCGTAGAAAAAAATTTAGAGCGCAAATTCCACAATGACCTGTTTCAGGTAGCGAAATCTATGCATAAGGAGGATATGAGGATGACAATTTATATAAATGCTTAGGTTGAGAGGGGCTTCAACAAGTGAAAGTGGGAGGGATTTTAGGAGCTTAAAAATATTAATTATTTATTTTTAAATGACCCATGCCACAGCCCCATGGGGTTTTAGCCCACTAATTGGGGTTACAAACTTCAAACATGAATATCTCTCAAACCGTGAAGAATTACGTGGCATGCAATATATCAATGGAAACATATCGACAAGTAGAAACCATCAAAAGCATTATCAACCCAGAATATAGTAATTTGGGAGGTCAAAATTCCCATGCAATATTTGGGTAGCACTGGTGCTACTTGGGTTGACATCAATGACAATCGCTGATCAAAACTCTACCCCTTTGTCATTGATGGCAACAAAAGTACTCCCCCTACGATCATGACACCTCTTACTACAACATTCTCTCCCCCTTTGACATCAATGGAAAAGGTTAACTCCCCTTGACACACAACCATCTTGCGGACCTGTACACACTTCCACTCCCCCTTTATATTATGAATAAGGAAAATCTAATGAGAACTTAGGAGAATCCCAAGCTTCTGGCGAAGATATTGAAATGCTTCACAAGGTAAAGGTTGAGTGAAGATATCAACAATTTGTTCTTTTTTACCAACATACTCAAGTTTGATATTATTTTCAGTGACTTGTTCTCTAACAAAATGATATTTGATCGGAATGTGTTTTGTTTTTTAATGCATGACAGGATTATTGGAGATGCTGATGGCACTGGTGTTGTCATAGAATATGGGAATAGGCTCATTGAATTGTACTTGAAGATATTGCAAAGTTTGTTTCATCTAAAGGACTTGAGTACAACATGTTGTCACTGCAATGTATTCTGCTTCCGTTGTAGATAAAGAGATTGAGGTTTGATTTTTTCTCAACCATGATACGAGACAACCACCTAGATAGAATGCTGCTCCACTAGTACTCTTACGATCATCAATGCTTCCTGCCCAATTTTCATCTGTAAGGCTTGAATAATGAGATTGCTACCCTTGGGATACCACAAGCCATATTATTTTGTGCCTTTTATATATCGAAGAATTATTTTGACAACAATAATATGTGATTCTTTTGGTGCTTCTTGGAATATTGTTACTTGTCCAACTGCTTGCATAACATATGGTCAGGAGGCTATTACATATAGAAGACTACCAATCATAGATTTGTACAACCTCTGATACACATCCTTAGATGAGTCATTTGTGCACAATTTGCAACCTGTTACCATCGGAGTAAGGACGGGTTTGCAATATTCCATTTTGAATTTCTTGATCATTTCCTTGATGTACTTGGCTTGACATATAAATATTCCTTTCTCTTGCTGAGATATTTGAAGCCCTAAGAAGTATGTCAGCTCACCAAGTAAAGACATATCGAACTCACTTTGCATATTTGTAGAAAAGTTCTTAATTAGTTGATCATCATTACTGTTGGGCCGCTAAATTGTAATTCTTATTACCATTTCTTAACATATATTTCATCTATTCTTATCATTCTTTTATCAAATTATTTATCACAATTTACCATTTAATCCCATTTTATAATTATTTATGCTCTTATGGATAAGTAATATTTATTCTCCTTTCTTTTTAATAAATTGAATATTATTATGAATTATTTTGTAAATGATGGTTTATTTAATGAATTTGTTATAGCTCATGATTTTAGCCTCCAATATCTCTTTCAGATTGCAAATCCGATCTTCAGTTCATAATTAAATATTCCAACTCAAAAATTTGTTGGAATAACAAGTGACATTATTGCGTTGGACATTTCGGGCAAACGAAGAATAATATTGAAAATCCGAGACATGGTTTTTGTGTAGAATAGACCAAATTAGTTTGTTTATGAGAATTTTTCCAAAATTTGGTCTTCATTGGGAGAAACATAATGTTATTTGAAGGACATATTCACAGATTTTCTGTTGTGGCCATTTTCCAAATTTCCTCAATTGCAATAATCAGATTCGACTTGTTACAGGTGAATCATGGTGGAAAGATCTCTTATATTTTGTAATCAGTTGGTTGGAAATTTCCCTTTTGTATCTTGTATATTTAAAGGACACTAATTACAGAGAGAGGGAGAGGATATCATCATCTTGATTCTGTAACTTTCAATCATCATAATACAGAAATATTGCGTTTTTGTTACATGCGTTATCGGATTTAGTTTCCACTAAGTTCTTTCTCTTCCTGCACCCTGCTAGGGAGGAAGGGCCCTCCTCTTTATCAGGGATTGCAGCGGTTAATGTAGATGTGTATATATCTATTTCTTATTTTGTTTATGTTTAAGTAAAAGTTTTGTTTCAGCTGTGAATAGATCTGCTTCAATTCCAATGTTTTATATGATGTTACACAGATTAGAGATACTAGTTGGGTAATTGTTGTGTGGCGCACTAGGACAGATTAATAGACGTGTGATTATAGTATTGTAGATCATTTTATTTCCGCATGAGTGATTTCCTTCCAGAATTTACTTCAGCAATGATTTCCTTTATTTGGATTTTCTTCTGGTTGGGTGTATCTATACAGATAGTGCAGCTGTCATTGAAATAAAAGACGTCTCTGGATTGATAATTTATGTGTACTATTTTAGTATTTTAATTTTGGGTCCCTGTATTAATATTATAGTCCCTTATTGTTGTCATTGTAACCCCTTATTGTTATTATTGTACCCTTGTAACCCCCATATTTTTATTATTGTGCCCTTAAATTATTATTGTTAGGTCGGCTAGGATTACATTGTAGCCCCACTAGGATTACATTGTGGCCTCATGGACTCCTATATATAGAAAGGAGGTTTTGTAATTTGAATCATCCAAGAATTGTTCATTCATGTAATATATTGGAGGTTTCCCCCTCGAAGTGGCCTATTTCTAAGGCGTTGATATCTCTTTTCTTCTATTTTTGGAGCTGGTTTCACAACATTTGGTATCAGAGGCTTTGGATTCTAGAGTTTTCGCTGCTCCAAAACGGTCATCGTGGAATTTTCGCTATAACGTTTTTTCTACGAAGGTTCAAAAGCTGAAATTGTTGAAGTGTGAAGCCGAAATCCTGAGGAACATCATCACAAAATTTCAGAGCTTGGTTCGAAATATTTTCGGAGATATGATCTATGGAAGCTAGGGATTTTTGCAAGTTCCTGAATTTAACCTAAATAGGTCATCGCGGAATTTTAACTATAAATTGTTTTTTGCGAAGTTTCAGAAGCTGAAATTTTTAGAGAGTGAAGAGGAAATCGTGAGGAACATAATCACAAAATTTCAGTGCTTTGTTCGCAATATTTTCGGAGATATGATCTGTGGAAGTTAGGTATTTTTCAGGCTCCCGAATTTCATCTCAAAGCGATTATCGTGGGAAAATATTCATAACTCTCTCTCTGAGCATCGAATTGGAATTCTGTAAAAAGTGGACGTAATTACATGGAATTTAGTTTCTTGTATATCAATTTTAGAGCCAAAGGAGGAAACAGTGGCATGTGGCAAGTCGTACAAGTTCGCTCTACTGAACCAGTCCATAATTCGGTCATTGTGGGAGATTGGACATAAATTTGCCTTGAAGAACCCAAATCAGGTCAGACCTGTGACATTTGAAAGAAGATTCAGAGGGATACTACAAGGCTGAATTTCAGATATTGAGGATCTGCAATTATAGAGATAATTTAATTTCAATATAGAGCTCCTCAAAAGAAAGTAAAAGGTGTGTATTTTTTTTCCCGAATTGCATAAGTCTTGTTTGAAGAATCAACTTGAATTGATTCCAAGGGCATATTGTAGAATATATATCAATATTAAATTTTAAAATGGCCCCTAAAAATAATTCAACACCCATTAAGCCTTTAGAAGGCTCTGCTATGACTCATGAAGACGAAGAATGACAACATGACATATCAAATTTACAAGAGCAAGTGCAACAAATTTCGCTCTCGCAAAGAGCAACAAAAAATGACATGGAAGTTTTGAAGAAAGGCATGGAAACTAAGATGGATGGTTTGAAGAAAGGCATGGAATCTAAGATGGATGGTTTGAAGAATGGCATGGAAGCTGGCATGGAATCTAAGATGGATGACATGGAAGCTAAGATCGATGAAAAAGTGGAGAACATGAAGAATGATCTAAAAGCAGACATGGAAGGTTTGACAAAGTTCATACAACAAATTTTTCCTAATGGTGAAAATATAGTAGAGGAAACTCATGATGAGAACAAAATAAATGTTATTCGTGATTTCATAAACTCTAATGTTGGCGGGAAGAACCACCATATTCCAAAAACGGATATGAAGAAGTTTGATGGAAAGGATCCTGTAACATGGATACTACAGATGGGCAATCTTTTGATCTCAATAATGTGCAAAACACACAAAATTTATGCATTGCAACTTTACATTTAGAAAAAAATACATTTGTATGGTATCGATGGCTTTTCTCCCGTAAAAAAATTGTCACTTGGTCAATTTTTACGAAGGAAATGATAGCACATTATGAGGATACAAAGAGAAACACCTTCTTTAGCCAATTGATAAATCTCAAACAAAAGGGTTTAGTAGGGGAGCACATTGAGGACTTCCAAAAATTGAATATAAGGGTAACTAATATTCTAGAGGAACACAGGATTGATCTCTTCATAGGTACTTTAAAGGATAACATCCAACATGAAGTTCGCATTTTGGAACCTGATTCATTGGAGAAGGCATTTAGGTTGGCAAGGAAAATTGAATGTAAAATTATGGCGACAAGGAAGCCTACCACTCACTTCTATAAAGAGGGAAGTGTTGCTACAATTAGATTTCAACAACCTACAAGGTTGACACCACAACAATTAGAAGAAAAAATAGCAAAAGGGCTTTGCTACAGTTGTGATAGAAAATACACTAAAGGTCATAAGTGTGTTGAGAAGAAATTATTTTACATAGATTGTGACGAGGAAGAAGAAAGCAGATAAGAAGAGACACACAACAGAAAACCTGAAGAGGAAGAAAAATACGTGACCATATCGTATTGCATTGGCGTAGAATTAATACCTCAAATCCTCAAGATAGAAGGACATATCAAGAAGAAAAAGGTAATAGTGTTGATTTATTCAGGTAGTACCCATAATTTTATTCATTGTAAGGTAGCCAAGGAATTGAATTGTTTCCTATACCCAGCACCAGAATGTCAAGTGATGGTTGCAAATGGAGGAACTATAACTTTCTCTAGAAAATGCCATAATATCAAGCTAACCATGGGGGAATATGTATTGAATAGTCCAATGCTTTCCATTCCTATGGGAGGTGCTAATGATGTACTAGGAGTACAATGGTTACAATCTTTGGGGATGGTAGCTTTTAATTTTCAAGAACTTTTCTTGAAATTTTTTTCAGAAGGAAAGGAAGTCGAATTACGGGGTATTGAAGGGAAGCCAGGAAGGATAATAAGCTCTAATGTCATGACAAAGCTTCTAAAGAAAGAACAACGAGGTGTAATTGTACAATTATGCTCACTAGAAGTTCCAACATCAAAATCATCTATTTCTGCAGATCTCCAACAAGTCTTGGACAATCATTCCAAGGTGTTTGAAACTCCCAAAGGACTTCCACCTATTCGTGATCATGATCATGTTATTCATTTGATTCCAGGAAGTGTTCCTCCAAACATCAGGCCTTATAGATATCCTTATGTCCAAAAGAGCGAAATTGAACGTATGATTGCAGAAATGTTAGAGGCGGGTATAATTCAACCTAGTCAAAGTTCTTTCTCTACTCTTGTAGTATTGGTACACAAGAAGGATGGATCATGGCGAATGTGTCCGGATTATAGGGAGCTCAATAAGCTCACCATTAAAGATAAATTTCCAATTCCTGTGATTGATGAATTATTGGATGAATTACATGGAGAAATTTATTTTACCAAGTTGGATCTTCGTTCAGGATATCATCAAATTATAATGAAGACTGAAGATATTCTAAAACCATCATTTCGAACTCATGAGGGTCATTATGAATTTTTGGTCATGCCTTTTGGCCTTACCAATGCACCTTCTACATTTCAAGGGATGATGAATTCCATTTTCAAACCCTTCCTTAGAAAATTTGTGCTAGTATTTTTTGATGATATAATAATATACAGCATGTCTTGGAAGGATCATGTTTAACATGTTGACAGGGTGCTCAAACTATTGCAGGAGAAACAATTATATGCAAAAACATCCTCATGTTTCTTTGGAGTACAAGAGGTGGAATATCTGGGCCATATTGTATCTCACGAGAGTGTTAAGGTAGACTCTAACAAAATTAAAGCCATTAAGGAATGGAAAGTCCCCACAACCATAAAGTAGTTGCGAGGATTTCTCAGGTTAATATGGTATTATCACAAGTTTGTTAAGAATTATGGGAGAACAGCAGCACCTCGAACAACATTATTGAAGAAAGATGCATTTTCATGGACTCCTGAAGCAACTAAGGCCTTTGAACATATTAAAGAGGCAATGTTCCTAGCACTGGTCTTAGCTATCCCAGACTTCACAAAAACCTTTATTGTGGAATGTGATGCCTCAGGAAATGGAATTGGTGTTGTTGTAATGCAAGAAGGAAGACCCATTGCTTTTGAAAGTCGTGCAATCAAAGGAAAGTATTTATAGAAACCTATTTATGAGAAGGAAAATGTTAGCAACACTGCATGCACTAAAGAAATGGAGAACTTACCTAATGGGAAGACACTTCAAGATAAAAATTGATCATGATAGTCTTAAACACTTTTTGGAACAAAGACTATCTTCAGAAGAGCAACAAAAATGGGTCACAAAGATGTTGGGTTATAACTTTGAAATAATCTACAAAAAAGGAAAGCTTAATGTTGTTGCAGATGCACTCTCAAGAAAGAATGAAGAGGTGGAAGCATCGCTTTGTGCCATTTCTATTATCCAACCAGATTGGATAATCGAAGCAAGAGATGAATGGAAGAAGGACAAAGATGTATGGACACTCATTCAAAAGTTGCAGCAAGATCCTAGTACATTTGATACATTTAGTTGGAAAAATGATTCCTTATGGTACAAAGATCGCTTATATCTTTGTAAAAATTCCCAACTAAAACAAAATATTCTTTTGGAATTGCACACTTCTCCTTTAGGAGGACACTCAGGATTTTTAAAAACTTACCACAGGGTGAAGAAATATTTTTTTTTGGGATGGCCTTAAATCTGATATTCAAAAGTTTGTGGCGGAATATTTGGTTTGCCAGCAGAATAAAGTTGAGACAATTAAGACCCCGGGGCTTCTACAACCTTTATCCATTCCAAGTCAGCTTTGGGAGGAGATTTCAATGGATTTTATCACAGGTTTACCTAAGTCCGAAGGAAAGAGTGTTATCATGGTGTTAGTTGATAGACTTTCCAAGTATGCACACTTTTGTGCATTATCTCATCCATTTAAAGCAAGTACATTTGCTACTACATTTATGGACACAATTAACACTGTTACCGATGAAATAGGTAACCGCACTGTTACCTACTTTTTTTTGGTAGCATAAAAAACACCCAATTTTGAAAAGTGGTGATGCAGAATCACCCTTTTTTTTGTGCACATTTTTTACGCTCTAATATTTTTATTTATGAAGTATGAATATTTGTTTTAAAATGTTAGTGATTTTCATGCTAATTTTGAAACGTATTGATGCAGCATCAACTTTTTTTTTTTGAGAGGTGATTTTCATGCTAATTTTGAAACGTATTGATGCAGCATCAACCTTTTTTTTTTAGAGTGGTGATTTTCATGTTGGTAATAAAACACAAAACTTAGATAAAAATATATATATATAAAAACAATAAAAAAACCAATAAAAAAAGTTTAAAAAAACAAAATTAACTCGTAAAAATAAAAAATTTAAACAAAAAAAAGAAACAAAAATATTCGAAAATGATATCAAAACAAATGACAAAATTTGACCAAAAAAACACATAATTTAAAGAAAACAACAAAAATTGAACCAAAAAAATTTAAAAAAAAAACATAAAAAACATTTTTTTTCTAAGTTATTAAAAAAAACCATATAATTAAAAAAAAGAAATTAAAATAGAAAATTTAAAAATAATTAAAATTACAAAATTAAAATTTAGATCTAAAAACTAAAATAAAAAAAATAAAACAAATTTAAAAATTTAAATTAATAATAATAATAATAATAATAAGAAATGAAAAAATACAATTTTAAAATTAACAAAAAAAATCAAATTAAAAAAAAAAAAACAAAATTTAAAATTGAAAAAGAAAATTAAAAAAAAAAAAAAACTATCATTAAAAAAACAAAAAAAATTGAAAAAAAAAACCACGTGAAAATAATTAAAAAACAAATATACATAAATTTAGTTTTTTTTTTTTTAAATGAAACAATTTATAAATTTTAAAAATAAAAAACTAAATAAACTAAAAGATTAAAAAAAAATTAATTAAATTAAAATTTAATAAATTTAATAAATAAATTTTAAATTTTATATTAAAAAAAATAATTAATCTAAAATATTAAATAAAAAAAAAATTAAAACAAATTAAATTTAAAATAAAAAAAATTAAAACAAATTAAATTTAAAAAAAAAAAAAAAAATTAAATTTTTTGAAATAAAAAAGAAAATTAAAAAAAATCAAATTAAAAAGAAAACATTAAAAAATAAAAATAAAAACAAAACAAAAAAAATTAAATTTAAAATTAAAAAAAAAAAATTGAATTAAAAAAAAATTAATTTTAAATCTTTGAAATAAAAAAAAAAAAAAATCAAATTAAAAAAAAAAAAATTTGGTCATGCATGGTCAAGGCCGATTCCGGGAATCGGCCTCCGTCGCCACCTGGGCAGGAGGCCGATTCCGGAATCGGCCTTGATCTTAACCCAGCGCTTTCAACAACATCGGATTTCTTCTTTCTATTTCCATTCCATGATGTTGTTGAACGGCAATCATATTTCTCTGATTTTTGTTCTTGTCATTTACAACTGGTTGGATTCTGTCTCCTTTCATACAGGTCAATCGACATTAGCATAGTGGAATGGTATAATTTTGCGGACACACAGGGCGACCATTAACAGTGATGTAACCACTTACAGGGCTTCAGAGTACACAGACTCTTTCGCCTTCTGCCTTCTTTCAAGCGAGCCTAGTTATATTTGTCAAGCGAGCCATCCAAATTTAATATCAAGCGAGCCTATTCTTAACACAACTTGTCAGCCTACTTTCAGTTATGTCACAAGTATGCATGCCTGTAGTTTTGCATCTACCATAAGGCCTCGACAATCCATTTATCATGTCTGCCGGAAAGATATATTTTGGTCAATTAGCATTGTTTCAGCCATGATGTCTTTTCTTATCCTTTTTACATTTTCAGCATTAACAATTTTTGCCTTGCATATTATGAACATGTTGGTATGCTATCTGTTAATTGTAATAATCTTCTTAACTTTATATGTTGAACATGTATGAACAGATGTAAATGTGGAAGGGGTTGATTAAGTTCCCCCGTAATTTTGATAGCCAACCTCTTTCTAAATTTCTCATTCATACTTTGAATTCGCATTTCCTATGTAATGATGGTTTTCTCGCTAAACAAAATCAGCTGAGAATGTAATTTGTCAATGTACTAGTATATCTAATATATGCAGCTTATTTTTTCTTCTGAAGAAAAAAAAAAACACCTTGCCTATTGGTCTTTATTAAGCCATAGAGTACTCGCCGAAAGAGCTTGACAAGCAAAATTGATATCCCTTCTTCACCCACGCAATATTGATGTTGTTTCCTAACTGCCTTGCTGACCAATCAAATTGACTTGCTTCAGCTTCCCTCATAAGCAAGGTAAATTGTTTAAGATATTGGTCATTCAAGAATAATAAAAATCCATAAATTTTCAAAAAGGAAGGTTGTATTTTCAATACTTGTCAATGTCATGGCCTTTAAATCATGGATGCTTGAAGGTTAAGATTTGTGATTCTGAACTTTATTATTTATTTTATATACATTGATTTTATATTATTATTGAATATTATAAGATAATGTACTTTTCACAATGTTAAATTTATTTTTTATATATTATATTTTTATTTTGTGTTTTTCAAAATTTTATATGAATTTATATGTTATAAGTTCCCGAATCTAATAATTGGTATGTTATTAGTGGTTTGATTTTAGTTAGATTTTTGTAAAAGAAAAAATTGTAAATTTTGTAATAAGAGTTTATTTCATAATAACTAAAAAATGTTTTTAGTCATATTTATCTATAAGTTTCCTCTTAGTTATTAACAATCCATTAAATTTATACATAGTCTTCTTTTCTTAATAATTTCTTGCTTAGTAAAAACCTCCTAGAATTTGCCTTTCCCATTTGGCTTACAAAAAATCTCTTAGAAATTGGCTTTCCCATTTGGTTTTCTAGTGTAAAAATAATCTGATTTGTCTCATGGTGTTAATCTAATTTCAATTAAATATTTTTACTTTTTTTTATTTATGTCTATATATTTTTAAATTTTAAGCTTTTAAATGTTTTTATTTTTTAGATTTATTTTTTTTCTTAAATTTTAGGTTTTTTTTAATGTTTGAATTTTAAAAATTAAAAAATGTTACTTCTATTTTTAAAAATGTCAAAAGTATGACACAATTTTTTTTTTGTTATTCCACCATCAACTGGTTTTGTTTTGAGGGTGCTTTTTCAATCCTTTTTTCAAGAAACAATTTTGTTTTTAGCATAATTTTATAAAATGTTGAAATTTGACCTTTAAAAAAAACAAGTGCGTTCTGGAATACACACTTTTTTTGGGTGTTTTTTCATGTTTTTTTAGTCTTTGGGGCGGAGTTCCCGTTTTGAGGTCGTTACCATTTCATCTGCAGTAATTTTGTTTTTAATTCCAAAAGATAATAAACCATGGTTATTGTGAGCGACAGAGATCCCATTTTTACTGAAAAGTTTTGGACGGATTTATTTTCTTGTTTGGGTACTCAATTAGCTCATAACTCATCTTATCATCCTCAATCTGATTGTCAAATTGAGATAATGAATAAATGTTTGGAAGGATATCTTCATTGTTTTGTATTTGATAAACAAACACAATGGGTCAAGTGGTTACCTCTAGTTGAATGGTGGTATAACACTTCCTTCCATACTGCAGCAAAAATGACCCCATTTATGGCACTTTATGTATATAATACACCATCCATCACATCATATTTAAGAGAAAATTTGAAGGTTCAAGTAGTGGAAGATCACATCGAGCATCAACAAGAAGTTCTCCAACTCTTAAGACAACCCGAATGGCACAAAATCAACAAAACAACAAAAGCGCATCAACAACGGCAAAGAAGAGAAGTTTTGATGTAGGAGACTGGGTATTTTTATGGCTACAACCATACAAACAAATGTCCCTCAAGCAAGCTAAGAAGGATAATAAATTTTCGCCAAAGCACTATGGTCCTTACAAGGTGTTGCAAAATATTGGTACTATGGCATATAAATTGGAGCTTCCTGCTTCTTCACGAGTACATCCAATTTTCCATGTTTCATGCTTAAAAAAGGTTATAAGTGAAAATCTTCTAGTTCAAACAATATTTCCAGAACTTGATGAGGAAGGAAAAATCATATTGGAACCTGAAGCGGTCATGGAAACAAGAACTTGACAGCTACATAATCAATCAATTTTAGAGTATCTCATCAAGTGGAAGAACTTACCCACTAAAGATTCTACATGGGAGGATGAGAATTTTATACAGAAGCACCCAGAGCTACTCAAGCATTGAGGACAACACTTTTTTTGAAGGAGAGGGGCATGTTAGGTCCCTATATTACTAGTATAGTCCCTTATTGTTGTTAGTGTAACCCCCTTATTGTTATTATTGTACCCTTGAAACCCACATATTGTTATTATTGTGCCCTTAAATTATTATTGTTAGGTCGGCTAGGATTACATTGTGGCCCGATGGACTCCTATATATAGAAAGGAGGTTTTTTAATTTGAATCATCCAGGAATTGTTCATTCATGTAATGTATTGGAGGTTTACCCCTCGAAGTGGCTTATTTCTAAGGTGTTGATATCTCTTTTCTTCTATTTTTGGAGCTGGTTTCACAACATTTAATAGTGATTAATACAGCCCCAACATTTTGGCGCTATTGGCAGGGATGGCAGTGATGATCCAATCAATTAGAGTTGTTTCTTAGAGGTGCAATTTTCATGTGTTTTTAGAGTGTCTCCAGCAACACAATTGTTGGGTAGTAAGACGAGAGGTAAGAACCTGCGCAGCGTTCTAACGAACTTGAGCGGGCTCACCAATGTCTTGCTAGGATACTTAGGAGTGTGAATTATTGGGCATTTTTTTTTTCGAGTGTCTCTAGTGTCACAATTTTGGGCAGTAAGACAAGAGGTAAGAACTTGCGTAGCGCTCTAACAAACTTGAGCGGTCTCACCAATGTCTTGCTGGGATAGTTAGGAGAGTGAATTTTTGGGCATTTTGTTTTTTTAGAGTGTCTCCAGTGACACAATTGCTAGGTAGTAAGACGAGAGGTAAGAACCTGCACAGTGCTCTAACAAACTTGAGCCGACTCACCAATGTATTACTGGGACATTTAGAATTTTGAATTTTTGGGTGTTTTCTTTAGGGTGTCTTCAGGTATATAGTGGCTGGGTGGTAAGACGAGAGGTAAGAACCCGCGCATCGCTCTAACGAACTTGAGTGGGCTCACCGCTGTAGAAACTGAAGTAATTGTAGAATGAATTGATACACATAGGGTCCATGTGTGCTAGTAGGACAATAGAACAATCCAAAAACACCCCCAACTCTAAAAAGCCCCCAAAATTCATGGATTAAGGTCAAGGAATAAAGCATCAACACAATCTGGAATCTAGTCGAAGAACTTAACGATATAAAAAATATGGAAAATCAAAACTATATTGAAGACTGGTTTCACTCTGTTGTTTGCTCGCAACATCACTCCATCTTACTTCAGCAATTGTTGGCAGCATCCTTAACAGGGAAGTTAGACTCTCATACCCTAGTACTTATTAACATACATATTTCAACTATGGGTATGTGCATACTTGAAGTCTTATTTCAAAAATGGATTCATTGGAGGAACTCCTAAATGTAAGTATATTTTATTTTTCAAGGTATAATAGTGTAGTGTAGAAAATAGAATAAATGAAGACATAAATAAATAAATAAATTTCTTTATATGTAAAAATAGTTGTTTTTGTTGCAACATGCTATGAAATTATACATAGGTGATCAATATTTTAATTTATTTATGTATGTAGATGTTTTATATTGGAAAATAAATTTTTTACTAACACTCATATTCATTTTGATCACCTTCTTGGAAAATTTCCTTGATTATCATATCTTATGGCTTGTGGGCTTGATGAAATTTCTAGAAAAACAATCGGGACAGTCATTTTTTAGGGACCAAATGGTAATATTTTCAAGATCTGTTTCTATCCTACATATCCCTTTATGTCTACTTTCTAACCCAATTTGAATCACTCGATTTGGATTTGAAAATAAAAATTTATGACCAAAACAATGACAGGATGTCTAGTAGGCAGCTCAGGAACAAAGTTGGGACAATCCATTTTTGGAGGCCTAAATGATTGGATCTTAGAAACATGTTTCTATGGGATATTATCCTGTGAATATAGTTTATAATTCAACTTGAATCATTTTTTTTTGATATTTTATGATAAATTTATGACCATAATACTGGTAGTTTATTGTAAATTAGCTCTCTTGAAACTTTGTTTTCCCGGTTGTTCACTAGCATATTTGACCCATCAATTATTCTTTCCTCAAAAACATGTTACTAATAGGGATATCTATATGAATATAGTTAAATATCCAATTTTAATCAGTTCAATCCGTCATCAAATGAAAAAGTTATGCTTAAAATATCAGCTGTTGGTTTGAGCTGGAAAATAAAAATGACTTTGTTATGAAGGTTGTTCTAAGAAAATTTAACATACCATTACATGGAATTTTTAAAACATGTTTCTATTGGAGACATATCTCTGAATTCAATTTCATTTGTCTTTGGAATCGCTCAAATCAGATGAAAAACAAAGAAGTTATGATTGAAACACTGCTGGTTAGTATGGTTGGCCACCACTCCCCCACATGTAATTAAATATTCTTTGTTTATCTTTCCGTGGATTTTTTTTACAGAGTAACTATTTTTTATAGTTTTTTTTCATATTTATTGAATTGGGAGAGCCTGTGGATCTCTCTTATTCCATGATTTTATGTTTTATTGCAGGTATATGCTCGTTTTTTGCAGGTCCCGGGAGAATAAATGAGGTCAATTTATGAACAAGTGATTTTTGAAGACAATGATAATGAAATGAGAACATTTTCAAAGAGGTTTCCTCACATGGAGAAAAGAACATGAATACTTTTCATCACTTAACAAATTTATAACATGAGAAATTACGAATTGATTTCCATTTGAAGATCCAAGTCATTTCCAAAAAAGAATTTTTCCATTCATTCACCATTCACGAACAACATTGCTGCAACAAAAATCATAACCATTGTAACTTAAGTTATTTATTTATTTATTGGTTTTCAATAAAGAGTCATTTATTTTCTGATTTATCTTATGTTTTTATGCTTCAGGTATTGCTCACTTCAAGATCACATTTTTTTTTTGTTCTCAAAATAAAAGAAGCGAGTTCTTAAGTTTCATGATGTTGTTACTCCAGAAATTTTTTCTAAGTGTTGGATGTTGTTACACCGTCAGTGTTGTTACTCCATTACTGCTGTGACTATGTCACTGCTATTACACCATTAGTGTTTTTACTCTGTCACTGCTATTACACCGTCATGGCCGTTACTCCATTACTGATGTGACTTTTTCACTGTTGTTACACCGGCAGTGCTGTTACTCCGCTACTGTTGTGACTCCTTCACTACTGTTACACCATCACTTATGTTACATCGTCAGTGCTGTTACACCATCACTGGTGTTACACTGTCAATGTTGTTACACTGTCAGTGTTGCTACTCCATCATTGTTGTTACTCCATCACTGTTATTACTCCTTTGGTGCTGTTACTCTGAAAAATTTTCTAGTATTCGGTGCTATTACTCCAGGAAATTTTCTAAGTGTCTGATGTTGTTACTCCTCCGGTGATGTTACTCCATGGTGATATTTTTCTAAGTACTTGGTGCTGCTACTCCTCTAGTGTTGTCACTCTGCCAAGTTGGTAAGTTTCCAAGTACGTCATCGACCGACTCCGTGGATTTCATTCGTATTTTACTTATGACATGACCAACTATGATTGATGACGAATATACTTTAGTTTTTGGGAGGTCTTGTATTTAGTAATAAGGATGATTATTATGGTAAGTCTTGTTAGGAATGATTCACTCTTAATTCCTCATTATTTTGTAAAGTGACTAATCCTCCTTCATGTTACCTTCCTAACATCGTTCTTTTTACCCTTCCCCTATTATTACTTAAGTCATGGTTGTTGTTACCACAGCACAAATATTGTTGTTGGCCAATTTTCACGTTGAATTCAACATATGAAGGTCTTTCTTATTTGTTTTTCTCTTTGGTGAATGGGAAATACTTTTAATGATCTAGGCCCTCTTTTGACATAATGATTGGGCGGGTAGTCAATTTATCTTTATTTATCTATAAACAAAGTCTTATTTTTAAGGAACAATTATGCAAAGATGATTTCATCATGCCAACTTTCAACTTTCCTAATGAGTCAAGTCCCTGATCTTGTAAAATTTATGATGATGACAACAAAATTGTATTTAAATCTTTCCGCCATTATCTAATGAACTGTTCTTTAACCCCAATATCAGCAATGAAAAATATATTTATCAGCAGTCATTTGAAGATTATTATTTTTTGAGAAGAAAAAAAAATCAAAGTTGAAAATAGTTACTATACAAATTTTTATGCCAACCCTAGCTCTTAAGGAGCTAAATTGCCACCCCATCTATTAAGTAGTATTTTATTGATTAAAAATAACCATAGTTGAATTTGAACATGAATATTCAATTAGAGGATAGGAGGTCTCATCACGAGCCGACCTACCATGATCGTAGGTCCTAATAAAGTGACATTACCACTACTGGTCACCAAGCCACGGTAATGGCCTTCGGTCATAAAACTAAAAGACAAGAGGTCTCATCACAAGTCGAATTTTTCACTTTTGTTAGCTCCCATGAATGCATTGTTATTAACTGGTTACCACACCAGAACAATGATCTTCATTTGACATCTAAGTAAATTGAAAGGATTTTTGTAACTATGTACTTATTTTTAATAGATAGGACATTGGCATCTCAATAGGTTAAAAAGGCATCCCTGTTGAGGCTATGGATGCCTGCTGGCAGCAGTGGCTATGCCTATGGTATAGAAGTTAATTTAATACTATAATCTACTTGGTTACCTTGTTTTATCAAAGCCAATTTCCGATGAAGTTGATTGTCGCATATACAAGGTTTTCCAGAACTCATGGTTCATGGGGTAATATTTAATCGGTTCTTAGATGATGGTGGTTATGGTTTATATATATTATTGAGTTATAACTATTTACTTTACATTTTAGGATGAAACTTCTAGGATATTTTATATTTGACATTTTGTATCATCTAATCTATCATTCCTTTATTCTACAAGTATCATATATTTAACCAAATATGGTTGCCTTTCCCAATCAGTCACCATTTATTCATAGCTTAACAACACCACTACTATTTTGAGGTAGAATAAAGAGGCCTAATTCTAATTTGAATCCCAAGTAATTGGACAGATCTTGAGAAGCATAATTTTTGTGCTGATAACAACCAAAGCCTAAGGGTATAGGGAATGCATATTTTCTCTTCTTATCCATTATTATCCCATGCCATTCACAATATGATTATGTGACTTTTATATGTAATGAGGTCATTGAGGTGATGAATTAATCATTAAGGATACTCATGAGATGTTTTATAGATAACGGGGAAAATAATCAGTTTAGTGGAAGGAAACACTGCTACACTTTCTATTTACTTTTTTCTGCTTGCATGGTTTCCACCTTCCACATCACTTTCAACATCAGCTCAACCTACATAAACTTCAACAAATGTCATTCCAGATTTTTATAGAGGTAGAACTTGAGGTAAAACAACATAAGTTTTTGATTTATTATAAGTTTAGGATAATTTCATCAACAACCATTGAGAATTATTCACCCATATTTTTGAACCATTATTTCCCCTTCTTTACCACTTCCCATTTTTCAGAAACACAAAATATTTCAGTTTGAGGGAGTGTTACTTTCATTATCATGAACATGCCATTAATATTCTTTATCATCCATCGATATCCTTATTCATTCGCAAAATCTCTCTTATTCTATGTTCTTATACACCAAGCAAAGATCTCAACAATGATCATAGCAACCACCTCAACTTGTTTTCTAGTATAGCATGAGGACATGTTAATTTTCCAGCTTTGGGGAGAAAGAGTTGCTATGTTTCAAGAAACCAATTTTGCATACAACCGTTTTTCTGATATTATGAAATTTGTTCATTGGTTTGCTTTGATTTTTGGTATGGAAAAGTATTAAGAACAAACCTATGAAATTTCATGAAAAACTAATTTAATTTTTTTTTCAAGAAATTAAACATCATTACCTACAACTATTTGTTTATATCTCAATATCCGTGCATCCTATAGATTCGATTTTTGGATTCAAGAAGCATTGATATCTTAAAAATTTTCTTGCAATATTTTAGCAAAATCTCATTTGTAACTTTTGAGAAAATGGTTAATGAAGTTTGTTCTTACTTGTATCATACTTTGTTGCAACTTCATATACATCTGGTTGAAAATGAAAATTTTTACAACTCCATTAATTGAAAATCTATTATTTTAAGGAATCATTTAGGGAATAGCCATTTTCTTCCATCAATATCATGAGTTGAGGTGCACATCTTGATTATTTGAATTACAGCTTGGCTAATACAGAGGCATTGGGTTGCATGAGGACATGCAACATGTTCAGTTTGGGGGAGATGTTGGGCCGCTAAATTGTCATTCTTATTACCATTTCTTAACATATATTTCATCTATTCCTACCATTTTTTATCACTTTTTTTTATCATAATTTACCATTTAATCCCATTTTATAATTATTTATGCTCATATGGATAAGTAATATTTATTCTCCTTTAGTTTTAATAAATTGAATATTATTATGAATTATTTTGTAAATGATAGTTTAATTAATGAATTTGTTATAAATCATGCTTTTAGCCTCCAAGATCTCTTTCAGATTGCAAATCCGATCTTTAGTTCATAATTAAATATTCCAACTTAGAAATTCGCTAGAATAACAAATGACAGTTTTGTGTTGGACATTTCAGGCAAACGAAGAAGAATATTGAAAATCTGAGACATGGGTTTTGTGCAGAACAGACCAAATTAGTGTTTGGAATAGCGGTTTTCCAAAATTTGGTCTTCATTGGGAGAAACACAAGGTTCTTCAAAGGACATATTCACAGACTTTCTGTTGTGGCCGTTTTCCAAATTTCCTCAATTGCAATAATCAAATTTGACTTGTTATAACTGAATCATGGTGGAAAGATATCTTAGATTTTGTAATTAGTTGGTTGGAAATTTCTCTTTTGTGTCTTATATATTTAAAGGACACAAATCAAAGAGAGATGGAGAGGAGATCATCATCTTGACTTTGTAACTTTCAATCATCATAATACAGAAATATTGTGTTGTTGTTACATGTGTTATCTGATTTAGTTTCTGTTAAGTTCTTTCTCTTCCCATGCCCTGCTAGGGAGGAAGGGCCCTAATCTTTAGCAGGGATTGCAGCGGTTAAGGTAGATGCGTATATATCTATTTTTTTTTATGTTTCAGTATAAGTGTTGTCGTTGTTGTTTCAGCTGTGAATAGATCTGCTTCAATTCCAATTCTTTATATGTTGTTACACATATGAGATCATAGATACTAGCTAGGTAATTGTTGTGTGGCAAGATAGGACAGATTAATTGAGGTGTGATTACAATTTTGTAGATCATTTTATTTCTGCATGAGTGATTTCCTTCCA
The DNA here is from genome assembly GCA_034641835.2 of Pinus albicaulis. Lineage (NCBI taxonomy): Eukaryota > Viridiplantae > Streptophyta > Pinopsida > Pinales > Pinaceae > Pinus > Pinus albicaulis. The sequence goes on from CM076579.1 coordinate 971,609,119, forward strand.
TCATTTACATGAGCAACGATTTCCTTTATTTGGATTTGCTTCTAGTTGGGTGTATCAACACAAACAATGCAACTGTCATTGAAATAAAATTCATCTCTGGATTGATAATTTATGTGTACTATTTTATTCATTTAATACTGATTACTACAGCCCAACAATTTCTACCAAATATTATATCATCCACATATACCTCAACGATTGTTAAATTATCTTTATATATTTGTACATAAAGATTGCTATCATCAATACCTTTCTTGAACCCTTGTTGACATAGATATCCATCAAGACAAGCATACCTTGCTCTGGGAGCCTACTTGAGACCATATAGAGCCTTCTTTAACCTACAAACACATTCTTATTTTTCTGATTGTAGAAAACCTTCAGGTTGTTTGATGTAAACTTCTTCTTCTAATTCGCCATTCAGAAATGCTAACTTAACATCCATTTGGTAGACTTTATTTTTTCTTGAACATGCGTAGGCGAGAAACATTCAAATGGCTTCCATTATGGTAACTGGTGCAAATTTTTCATCGAAATCAATTCCTTACACTTGTGCATAGCCTTTGCAAACCAATCTTGCTTTGTTTCTGGTAACCTGTCTATCTTCATTCAATTTGTTCTTGAACACCCATTTAATCCCAATGACATTTTTATCTTTTGGTCGTGGAACTAATTCCCAAGTGTTATTCTTCTTGATTTGATCCAATTCTTCATTCATAGCTGCTACCCAATGTTCATTCTGGTTGGCTTCCTCAAAACTACTAGGCTCAAAGGTTGCTAGAAAAACAATATGATCCTGTTGTGATGAACGAAGTTTTTGACCTTCCTTTATGTCACCAATGATTTGATTTGATGGATGGTTCTTTTGAATCCATTCTTTTGTTCTCTTTGGAGGAGCTTCTTGTTGTTGTTATGGTATATCTTGATGATCATTATTTACTTCTTCCTGGTTGATAGTTGCTTCTTGTTCTAGAATTTTCTCTCTGTCTTTTTCATCCTATATCTCAAGTTTCAAAGATTCTATATCCTCATCATTATTCGTTAGAACACCTTCTTCGTCAAATGTAACATTTATGCTCTCCACTATATGTTTTCGTCTTAAATTATAGCATTTATAAACCTTTATTTTGTGTGAGTAACCAACAAAGATTCCTTCATCAACACATGATTCAAACTTACCCAAATTTTGATCTTCTCTTTTGAAATAACATTTTCTTCCGAAGATTCTGAAATATTTTACATTAGCTGGTTTTCCTTTCTATAATTCATATGGGGTCTTGTTGCAATTATTTCTGAGAAGACTTCGGTTGATAATGAAGACTGTCGTATCAATTGCTTGAACCCAGAATTTTTCATCCAATTTTTATTCCTTCAACATTGTTCTACCCATTTCCGGTACGGTTCTGTTCTTTCTTTTAGCAACTGCATTTTTATAAGGTGATTGTGTTGTTGAAAATTGTCTTTTTATTCCATTTTCGTCACAGTATTGCTGAAATAATTTGGAAGTGAATTTTCTGCCATTATCTGATCTTAGAAACTTTATTTTCAAATCAGTTTCATTTTTTATCAACTCCTTGTAGATCTTAAAGCACTCAAATGCTTCAAATTTCTTCTTTAGGAAACTGACAGTTGTCATCCTGGTATAGTCATTTATCATTAACATGAAATATAATTCTCCATCTAAGCCTTTGTTCTCACAGGACCACATAGATCAGTATGTATCAATTCAAATGGATGTGATGTAAATTTTTCTTTTGTTTTAAATTGGACTTTTGTCTGCTTGTCGTGCCGACAGGCCTCACATAGTGTGTTGGAAGGTTTTGATATTTTCAACATTTCTCGTACTCCTTCCTTTTTGCTTATCCTAACAATATTGTCAAGGTTTATGTGACCCATTCGTTTGTGCCATAACCACATTTCATCTTCTTTAGCTAGTAGACATGCTTTAGTTTCTCCATCCAGAACATACATGTCATTTGGAGCTTGACTTGCTATAGCCACAATTTTACCATACCTAACTTTCCTGATTTCACATTTTGTGGAGTTGAATAGCATTGTGTGTCCTTGATTGCACATTTGTCAAACACTGAGTAGATTTTGATTCATTTTTTCAACCAATAGAACATTCTTGGATATAACATCTTTGCTTCCAAGAGTGACAATACCTGATCATATAACATTTGAAGATCCATCATTTCCAAAGGACATAGTTCCATCCTTCTTCTCTTTCAGAGATACAAATTTCCTTCTATCTCCAGTCATATGCGTTGAGGAATCGCTATCAACATACCACACATCTATGTTGTTTTGAGCCTTGAGAGTGAGAGCACAATTATCAGTCTTCTTCTTCTTCCATGTTCGTTCGTTCTGTGGCTTCGAAGATTCTTCTGGATTATTTTCAAGTCTACAGTCTCTGGCCATGTGTCCAAATTTCTAACATTTGTAACATTCCATATTATTTCTTAAATATTCAAATCTATTGATGTTTCGTTGAGCCCTGGGAGGTTCATATTTGAAGGATCTCCTTGAATTGTATTGGTTCCTAGGGTACGTGTGACATCCTACAATTTTATGACCAAATTTTCCACATGAATAACAATAGCTATGAAAAATATGTTGGTACCTAGATGGAAATCTTCATTGAGGAATCGTCTTCCAAGGATGTTCTTTTGAATCTTGTCCAATGAATTCTACATGCATGTCAGATCTCATAGGTTCATTGTATTTTTTTGTAGAAGGTCCTGCTTCTTCTTCTTTGTGACCGAAGCCAGTTCTGTCATTGTAATATCGTTGATTTTTGATGAGTTCTTCCAATGCCCTTGAGCTGTTGGCATAGTTTTGGAAATTTTTTCCCTTCTTCACTTCCTTATGCAGCGAGACTACTTCGGCTTCTAATGCTTCTATTTCTTGGTTGCTTTCTTCCAACTTCTTTTGAAGTGACTCTTCAATACATTTGTGTTCTTCAACTTCAATTTTGAGACCTTGAACTTGTTCTTCAAGAGTACTGGAACAGATCTTTTCAGCCTTTAGCTCTTTTATAAGCCTGATTTCCTCCTTAGAAAATTCTTCTATGGTAAACCCTTCTTCTTTGTTGTTTGATACCTCTTATTTATTGTGCTTGGCCATAAAAAATACTCTCTCATTGGCTTCTTATTCATTGTCATTGTCTTCATCAGATGATGAGCTATCTTCTTTAGAGAGAAAAATCCTTTTGGATCCTTTCTTTTTTTCTTGCTTATTGAATTTCTTAAAGCCTTTCTTTCCTTTTGAGTTGTCATCACTTCTGATCGGACATTTTACTGTGAAATACCCAATCTCACCACAGTTGAAACATATCAATGGAAGTTTACCTTTGAATTTTCCCTTAATAATTTTTAGTTTTCTTGTAAAGTAAGCATATTCTTCATCTGAAATACCTTCTTCATCATCTCCCTTTTCTTCACACTTGCAGGTGCATGTCTTTTCAATTGAAGGTTGTTTGTCCTTATTGGTTTTCTTAGATGCAACGAATGTAGTTTCTAGTTGTGAAGTACCCTCTTCTTCATCAAGTCTCATTTCATATGCTATGAGAACTCCATGTAATTCCTCTTTGTCGATTTTTTCCATATTTTCACTGTATTCTAAGACTGATACCTTTGGGTTGAATCTCCCTGGTAACGTTCTAAGAATCTTTCGTATAATAGTATTCTCGTCAACTGGCTCTCCCAATCCTTCAAAATTATTGGTTATTTAATCAACGTATTAGAATTATGCAGCAATGTTTCCATCTTCTTTCATTCTAAGTTGCTCAAATTTTTCTCTATAGATTTGAAGCTTTGCTTCTTTGACATTTGAGTCACCTGCATATATATTCTCAAGCTTGTCCCATACATTTTTGGCGGTTTTACAACCCAACATATTATGATAAGCATATTCAATAAGTCCACTGATAATAATATTCTTTTCTTTTACATCATTTACCAAATTCTTCTTACCTTGTTCATCTGCGGTTGATGTAAATTCATTTTGAACAGTGTCCCATACTACGCAAGCTTCTACCAAGAGATAGACCTCCATTCTTCCTTTCCAGAGTGCATAATTATTTTCATTGAACAGAGGTACACCATTCTTGGTATGCTCCATGACCTCCTTCCAACTGTTAAACTGCTATTGAAGGAACCAAGATCTGATACCAATTGTTGGAAATACTGGGGGGTGGGGGGGGGGGGCGGTGAATCAATATTCCTTTCAATTAGAGCATTATTTAATCTTCAATTATTATCATTGTTTGTACAATGATAGCAGTAAAAAAAAGGAACAAAAATGCACATAGTTTTTAAGGTGGAAACCCTATCCGGGACAAAAACCACCTGAATGATTTTCTAATAATTCTTTAATATTCAACTCCAATTTAAAATAAAGCTCCAACTTCCTTTAATCTAGAAAGCATTCTTCTCCAGCTCCCACTGGATGGATGCTCCAACACCCGAGATTCTTCAGTAGTCAACTGAACAAATTCCCCAACACCCAATGAGCTAAAACTAACCCTAGCGCCACCCTACCACCCTAATTGTTTTACAGGCTTGAACCCATTGGTGACTTCATGCACCAGCCTAGCACCACCCTACCACCCTATAGAAGAATAAAACAAGAATGGATTCCCGTACCAGGGAAAATAGTCCACTTTACAATGACATAGAATGATGTAGAAGAAGAAGACACACTAGAACATAACCCAAACTATGACACAACCACCTAATGATTATCCTAGACCTCCCGACACTACCTCTTGAACTCTTGGTAAATATACACTTGTACAATTTTTACAATAATGCATTTACAATGACTTAGTACAATGATACCTTTACAATGAATATATGTAGTGCTACCCACTTGAAGAGTTCATGTGCTGAACTTCTTGTTGATGTTCTACACCTTTATTTCTACTCTTGTCATGCTACCCTCTACTGCACCTTGCTTTGCTTTGCTACCCTAGAAAATCTGGTCCTTTGCAACCTTGACAACAAATGATCTAGCTTTTTCTTGCCTTCTAGGATCTTGATATTGAATCTAGTGTATCTCTATTATTTCAGTTCCCCAATATGTGATTTTTGGTTATGTAGTATTACTCCGAGTCTTCTTTCCAATGCCACAGGTCTGATCCAATTTGGATTCTTCAAGAGAGAGTTATGCCCAATCTCTCACAATGACCTAATTATAGACAGTTTTAGTATAGCAAACTTGTACGGCGTGCCTCGTTTTATTTCATTCGGCTCTGAAATTGATACAGGAAAAACTAAAGTTTGTTCCATATCTGTCTCTTTTTACATAATTCTAATCTGATAATCAGAGAGAGAGTTATGACAAATTTCCCAAGGTCACTTCTTTAGGATGAAGTTCAGGAGCCTGCAAAACACTGACTTCCATAGATCATATCTCCGAAAATATTGCGCACCCTGTTTTGAAATTTTTACAGGAGCTTCCTTTGGATTTTAGTTTTGCCCCTAAAAAATTTCATCTTCTGAAACTTTGTAGAAAAAAAGTTAGAGCGCAAATTCCATGATGACATGTTTTAGGTAGCGAAATCCCTGCATAAGGAGGATATGAGGATCACAATTTATATAAATGCTTACGTTGAGAGGGGCTTCAACAAGTGAACGTGGGAGGGATTTTAGGAGCTTAAAAATTATTAATTATTGACTTTTCAATGACCCATGCCACAACCCCATGGGGTTTTAGCTCATTAACCGGGGTTACAAAATTTAAACATGAATATCTCTCAAACTGTGAAGAATTACATGACGTGTCATATATCAACGGAAACATCTCAACAAGTAGAAAAAATCAAAAGAATTCTTGACCCAGAATATAGTAATTTGGTAGGTTAAAATTCCCATGAAATATTGGGGTAGCCCCTAGTGCTACTTGGGTTGACATCAATGACAACCGCTAATCAACACAAACAACATTTATTGGTTCCTTGTCGGATACCCTCCAACTCTGATTCTAATTGAAAGTCCAACATAACAGATATGGAACATAATCAATCCTGAGAAACTAGCAGTGGCGTTGTCTACTTACATTCAAGGTCAGAGATTCTCGAACACTTGTAGGCTTCGCTAGATGGAACCAGGAGCTGAGTGTAGCTCATATCAGTAATATGAGTTCAACATATTCCTATGTAGAACAATATCATGATAAATAAAGCATATGAGTTCCTGAAACTAGATCATAAAATTTTATTCTAACCCAATATAATATTTCAAACCAAATATAACATGTTTTTCATAGTTGGCAAAGCATGGCACATATATGGTGCATTTTTAATGATATGATTTCGCTCCTTAAGAGAAGGTCAATGTCTCCTCAATAGTCCACAACAAAAACAAATTTTTCTTTGACGATGACGGAAGGAAGATTCATAAACGAGATAGGAGTGAAAATATAGACGTTGCACGCAATTGATTATTGAATTCCAAGATAAAATATTTGATGCCCTCTCCCACACGACACTGTTGTTTCTAATTTGAATTGAAATATAGAGAATTGAAAGTATGGATTAGACATGAAAAGCACAATGTTTTTTTCATTGTCACTAAAATATTTGATGTTAGATCTAAAGGTCGCAAAGTTGTCAGGGCCAATACGATCTTGACCTACAAACACTGAAGTTGTCAAGTGGATTGGATCTGTTATGAAAGGAAGCACTTCTTCCAAGTCTATCCCAGCTAGCAAGCCAATGGTAAGAATTTTCGTCCAAAATCAATTGGAAATTGGTAAGTAAAATTATATTTTGACCATAATCATTTTGGAAAAACAATTATTTACATAAAATTTTCTTATCAAATATCTATGACAGGATAATATTACGTGGGGTTTGAAGAAATCACCGAAACTTAACCTCTCTTCCCAATTCGTTTGGAAGACCTTCTCCTAGTAGTCACCCACTCATAGGAAGAACATGACACAGGTAGATCTACAGATGCATGAATTGAACTAGATTACCTCGACTTTGCTTCAATGAACATGTGAATTCACTTATACAGAACAATTTTGCAAGCAACATGAGAATTTTCATGAGCATATGACACACGACCATGGTTCATCCCAAACAATAACTGCACTGTAATAATTTTAGTTTACTGATATATGGGAATATCTCTTTACACTGTGAGTGAAAATATTGTTAATATACCATAAAGAAGTTAACGGTCCCATGGCTTATTTGGGAACTAGATGAGCATAATTATGACCATAAGAACACCATTGTGCAACTCCGACCACTTCACTACACTAGCTCTGATACCAAATAAAGAAATTTAAATAAAAATAAATAAAATATCAGAGAGATAAAACAATAGAAACATGGTGGAAAATTTCTTAATCCTTAATGTATATTGTCTCACATATTGTCTCTCTAAAATAATGAGAATGATACAATATTAATACATCAAGAGTATGTCTTAAGATAGTGTGTCTATCTTGGACACTCAAACACTTGGGTTGAGTAAATATCTCAGCCACACATTAATCTAGGAGCCTAACTAGTTGGATAGAATATCTCAACCAACTAGACCTAAAAAAACTCCCAAGTTTGAGGAACTGACTCATTCTAAAATATACAAGTAGGAATTAATCCAAGTTTTATAATTTTAATTATTTGGGACTTTTCAATTGTTTTATGTGAGAGTGATGGTAACATTTATATCCCTACAATCAACACATACTTGGATTGTCCCTTTTTTCTTCATTATAGGGATGAAATTGGATACCCAATCAAATAAAGGGATAAGATAGATGAAACCGACACGGAAAATTTTTTTAACCTTGGTTTTGATTGTGGCATCCTTCTTGGGGTGGACCAAATGGAGGCGTTGTTGGACTAGTTTAGCATCAAGATACGTTTTAACCTCATGCACTACTATATTTGGGTCAATACCTAGCATTTATTCATAGGTCTAGTCAAACACATCTTGAAACTACTAAAATGGGGTTTTATAGATCTTAATCTCATTAGTAGAACAAGGTGCATCGATGTGTATATTTTCGACAATACCTGGTTTAATAGGGATGTCAAGAGGTATCATCTCTTCGATATTTGAAATTTTATTTTTGAAATCGACTTCGTGAATGGAGATGTTATTGGAAAATACATATCACTGAGATTATCCTCTATGGAATCTTGTAAGGAGGAATGATTGTGATTATCGTCCCACGACTCATCATCTAGCATCATGATATCCATGATGTTATCATTGGTAGGGAATACACGAGAGAATATATAAGAATATGTCCCATAATATAGTGATAGATTGACCTAATTAATCGATGAAAAGGTGTCAAAACAAGCCGCACAAGATGAATAGATGGCTTCATAATCAAGCCCGATGGGTTAAGCAGAATTAGGTTGCCAGAACTATTGATGTCAATTTCATCTGGTACTATCCATGGATTTTATAAGATAATAGAAGACAATATCATGTTCATATAAGCAACTGAAGGTGAGTTTTCAGGAAATGAAGGAGGATGGAGGGAAAAGGTTCCCATAAGAGATGAATCATTAAGCAAGCCAATCCCGACATGCTAATAAAAGTTTAGAGTTTCCTCTAAAAGAGGGACACTTTCTGTAACATCATAATCGAAGGCAAAGAAGGAAAGTTCATTGATAGCCACAAATTTTCCCTTATGAGGGAAGGAAATCATAAAAAATAATTTGAAATGATAATGGCCATAGCGAAAACCCACGTGCAACCCAATAGAAGGTTATAATCAAGAGTTTCGTCAATTACTTCAAATTATATGGATACATTTTCCCCCCTAATTCCACTTGTAAGGAATTTAAAATTCCGCATGGTTTGTATGTTCATCCATCAAAAGATTTCAATGTGGTGGATGACTGACTCAGTTGAGGAGAACCAATCACCTCACATCAAGACAAAACATGATACAAGTGGAGGCTCCTTTCTCCCTAATAGAGGGATTAATGTTTTTACCACGTATGACAACCTGGATCATAAAGGAAAATTTGGCTTGGATTCTAGGTGAATAGTTCTCATGATTGAAAATGACTAGGATGGAATCTGAATGATCAACACATCTGATAGCAAAAAGAAAAGAATTTTTCTAGGAAGGATTGTTTTGTAACACCTTGAGAGTTGACATAAATGATGGATACTGAGCAAAGTCTTCAAATATGTTATAATTTAGGGTAGCTCTTGCATGAGGTTTAAAAGCAAACTTATGAATAATGCCCTTTGGATGCTTAATAATTAATTCTGTAAGAATCGAAGGCAGAGTGGGATCTGAAGAGGATGGTGTCGAAATGGCAAGTTGATCAGTAGCTTTAATGTTTGAATAATTCAAATTTCCATACTTTGTTCCAGGTAGGCACCATAATATTATATTTTGGCTTAGTGGATGAAAGCATTAAAACTATTTTAGAGGAAGTAGGGTCCTAAATAACCATATGAGTCTCCTGATTAGGAAATGGGTTAGTCAACACAGTACGGGAAGTGGAATATTTCAATAAATGGTTCACTTCCTCATAATGAGGACAATCATGAGTAAATTTATCCTCATTACAAATCAATCATGCATAACGAGGCTTTCGTTTCTCATTAGAGGACTGACTTGTTTGTTTACCCTACGGTGAAGAATATTTTTTATTTTTTATTTTACATTTCTTCTTACTTCATGGTTCTTGTTGAGGTTTTCCTTTATCATAATGAATTACATTGATCTTGAAAGTAGAACCCGCAGGAGGATTGGATGGAGGGTTTTGGGCAGATGCAGTGAGATCAGAACCAAAAGTTTTAATCACCAACTCCAAACTGGAAGAACCTATCCTACCATCACCAACATGAGATTCTTTACTAGGGATTCGAGGAAAAATGTTTAAGGGTCACAAAAAATTTGGTATTTTGTCGTAAAGCATGCATGATTGGGTATAAACATGATCCAAATATTGTGCACGTGACAATCACTTTCTCCTCGATCACAACTCCACTTTTAGCTATGTCTTCTATTATAGGAGCTAACAAATATTTATTAATCCATTATGCTAAAAAATAATCGGGAACATATGTCTTAACCAAATGGAAACGTTGTTGCCACTCATGAATGTGATTTGAGATATGAGTGGAATATGATTGTTTAAAGTTGGTAAAAATTTATGTTCTAGTTTCATATCTGATAGGTAATTGGAAGTGTGTAAGGAAGATGGTAGCTAAGGAACTGAAATTATGAAATGAAGCTCTACGTAATTCAATATACCATTTAGTTGTGGTACCTATAAGTGTGCATTGGAAAATATGTAATTTAATCCAATCATGATTAAGGGAGTTGGAGGAACACCACACTTGATACTTCATTACATGTGTAGATGGGTATTCTCTATGATTCCCATTGAATTTAGGAATGTTAGAGGGAAATTTAGTTGGAATTATCAGGCACCAAAGAGAACGAGTGATGGGATCATTCGTAAGTCGAGTAAAATATGACAGTTCAAGAGTAGCCACAAATGAAAAATTCATATTAAAATCCGGAGGAAAACCTAGATAAGATGGGATATCTTGAGAAACATGTACTTGAGTTCCATAATAAGGAGGATTTTGATAAAGAGGAATCTGGCTACCAAAATAAGAAGGGGTCTGATAACCATTATACATGTACCCCTGTTGTCTAGCTTCAAGATGACCTTGTAAATGTTGGAATGGTTGGGTTTATATTTGATGACCTAAATAAGGTGTTTGAGGAATATCTTGAAAAGGTTCAAATTGTTTCCTAGTGGGATTATGCATCATACCCACATAAGGTGAGGTCGGTGGGGGTTGATCCATACCATGCGTAGTTTTTCCTATGGGAATTTTAGGGATACCTTGTCCAAGTTGTTGAGACTGTAAGTTACCTTGAAAAAGTTGAGAAGCGGGATCTGAGATTTACCAAACACCATCAGAAATAAATTGATCAAATTGTACATGTCATATTAGATTAATTTGAGCTCATAATGGCACATATTGGTAAGTATGAATTTGAGGTGCATATGGTATAGGTTAAGAATGTATAGATGTACCCACAACTGAACTAGGTCAGATGGGGAAAGTAGATTTCCAAACATTAGTAGTCATACCAAGATAAATAAGATTTAATAAAGGACGAGCACTAACTTGAGGCATACCGATGACAGGTATCCCCCTACAAAAGTAGGAGGGGATGATGGTGCCAACTTCCCACCAAATGGAAGGTACCCAACATAAGGATAATTGGGTTGTTGAGGGTGTCCACAAATGTAAGGACCAACTTGTTGTCCTAATATAGGTGTAGGTGGAGGAGAAGGGGAAAATTGTATTTTTCTCATTAGAGAAGTTCCAGATGGAATTCTAGAAACAAGTGTCATGGGATAATTCGAAGGACTGGATGCTACACCGAAGAATGTACCAAAAAATGACTGGTAACTAGGTGGGACGTACAAGCCACGATAGAGATGAGTCTTTCGTGATGTCGCAAACATGGATGTGGAAGCAACATTGGATGTCTTATCCATGGTGGAAACAAGCTAGGAAACCATAGCAGATTCAGTCATGGCTAATTATCCCAAATATTATTGTCGTGAGAAACTCATAGATGAAATAAAAGGAAGAGAATCGATTAAAGGAGCTTCATATGGAGTCTAAAGAGAAGGAAAATGAATATCTTGATAAAGGTGTAGCCCTATAAAATGAACAGGAGAGGAGGGACAAGGTTCTTACTGTGGGATCTCTTCAATACTCACAACACCATATGGAATAGGTTCACTGTCGGGTCCAAGATATATGGTTTTTGGTTGTGTCTAAGACAAAGGAAGAGAAGAGGAAGCAACAGGTGAGGATGACTGAGCCTCCTCAGCTTGAATAACCTCAGGTATTAAAGTATAACACTCAATGAATTCAGGTTTAATGACCTCAGGAAACAAAGGTTTAGGTAATTATGTTTCTATTATGTCAGTTTCACTATCAAGAGTAGATGTAATCTTGGGATCAAAACTCAAAGGGAAGGATGATTCTGGTGGATCAATGTCAGGAGGAGGACCAGAAGTAGTTCACAAAGTTCTTGATTCGATATTTTGTGTCTTCGTATGATTCTGGCGATGGTCAGGAGTAGCCTCTCGTGGAAGAGGAGGATTATTTTTCATTCTACGTTAATGATGGAGAGGGGCTGCTTGTTCTTCCATGTGGGCTTATAAAGTTTAAAAAATTAACACAAAAGAAACAAAAAAGGGGTAAAACTAGGCATAAAGGTTTACCAAGCAACCATTAATTGCAATATACACCTTGATGAACCAAGTACTTAACATACTTGCATGCAATCTCCCTAAATTTTGTGTTTTGTGCATCATAGTATCCAAGGTGACCGACTCAGTTACCTATGGCGAGGATAGAAACCTATAGGGGAATCCCAAAATATACTTGATGGTATGTGGGACTAAAGTCTGTATAGTGTTATCTAATGCGTAATCGTTCGATGAGAGAATTCCCATATACTTTTCATGCATGGAGTGACATCTAATATACTCGCAGGTACACAAAGTATGATCCTATACACTTACTTACATGGAACAGGATATCACCCTGGGGAAAAAATGACAACTCCTACGTTTAACGACGTCGAAGCACGTCTCTAACCTATTCCTCTAAATTTTTGTGTTAATGTTACAAATGCTCCTTAGTTTGATTCAATAAATTTTAATGTTTGTATTTGATTAATTTTTAGTTTTATGGCTCACCGTGAGTTTCACTTGAATTCCCTAAAATGCAAGCTAGCATGAAGAAATTAAACCTTTCTCTTTCAATTAAAATCTATCTAAGGGAAGAGACAAAAATTATGTAGTATATAAAATGCAACAAACAAGATGCAAGATGCAATTCCCTTTATAATGTAACTGTTCCAATAATGATGCACACACAAAACCCTATATGTCAATGAAAATATTTTTCTTTTCAATTCCTCTTAATTCTGAAATGTGGTGAAAACTAAGATGCAAGTCTAATCACTAATTCAAATAAAATTTTCAGAATGATGAATAAAACACCAATTCATTCAAGCAACCAATAATCAAACAAAATCAGTTTTTCAATGGCCTAGTAATAAGAACAAAATTAAATCTAAAAAAGTCCTTATCCAAGTCACCCAAAATCAAAATAAAACCAAATTGAGGCTTCAAATGTACCCAAAGACATTCAAAGACTCAGGGAAGAGAAGTTGGAACAAGGCTGATCAAAGAGAAAAGAAACATAAAATAAAATTCATGCATGAATAGGGGCCAACACAAGTGTAGAAGAGGTGCCAGTGCTATGAAATGTTGGCACAAAGAGGGATCAACAGGGGTGAAACGCTCTGTCCCTAGACTAGAGGGAGCGTTGGTCAAGAAATAGAAAATTCTGGCACAAATTTTGCAATTGAGACTCAAATAAAGGGCTTCTTAGGTCTATTCTTGAGTGAATATGATAGTAAAGGTTTGAAGAAGAGGTAACACAAACAATAAGTACAAAGAAAACACCAAGGGAATACACTAATCCCTAGCAGAGTCACCGATTGTTTATACGAAAACTATGACTGCAGACAAAAGTATCTTCCCTAGTCTGGGTTGCCTAGCCTAGAAAAACATAAATACAAAGAAGCTAATGTTTCCCTTGAAGTAAATAGATAATGGGATGAAGCCTACTTATGATCTGGCATATTCTTCACTCCTCTCTTGGCTCGAATGCTCCAATTCTAGGTCTAGTTGCTATAATTAGAACCTGCATAGTCAAACAACACAAGCCAATGATCTACGACATCTATGTGGCATCATCTAAATACTTAATTCAATGGATCAACATGGCATAGAAATACATGAAATCATAACATCATATATAAGAAAATAAATAACGCTTTTCATTAATAATAGAGAGGGAGTGAGTTACAACCAAATATAGGACTTGTTCTTGTAGAAGAGCTCCTCCAAGTTTATTTGTTACTTCTTTGTGGCAAAGTGCACCTCTAATCACCTTAATGAATGAAATAATAACACTTCATAGCAGTAGCATGAGGGTAGAATCTATCAAAAAAATCCAACCCATAGCTTGTGGATGGCCACAAATATATAGAAGAGGATGGTAAGTTGGGAGTTTTTATCCATTTACCAATCTAGGCTTGAGATCCACTCTTTATGGGAGGATGGGATCAAAGAATAAGGTATGGAAAATATAAGGAGGGATAGGATAGGATTCGAGGGTTTTATTGGAGGTAAATAGTTGTAAAAAATCCTCAAAGCTTATAGAAGAAGAGGCTTCGGGATTCTCTCTCTTTTTCCCAAATTTCTAGAACCAATGCAAGCCAACATGAAGCAACCTATTGGTGATCAACTGTGTCCACCATGTTGCAACTTGTTGGTGAACGCATGTCCATAGGCATGCAAACTGATTTGGTGCTTACAAAGGTTGATTCAAGATTTTTTTAGGTAGAAACTCTGGGATTAAGTAGAGTCATACTTAGGGAATTTTGAAATGATGATGTCAAGGGGTAAAATGGTGTTTATTGATCCAATTTACAGGTCGACTGAACAGATGTGAAAAAATGGCCTATAAAAAAAAGGTCAAATAATTTTATGAGCATGAGCTAGATAAACTGACATTTGATGAATATACAACTAAATTCTTAGAGTTGTTGAGGTTTGTTCCTTACCTCAAGAAAAAGAACGAAAACATTTATAGGTATCTCAATGGGTTGTCAAAAGCATTCAGGGATAGAATAGAGTTTGATGAGAAACAAACTCTATAGTATATTATGAGGAAAATGAATATTTTATATGAATATTCCCAAATTTAGAGAAAAAAGGAAGAAAGAAGCAATTGAAAATATCCTGGAGGAAAGAATGTGAATTGTTCCACTCTTAACAGGGGTAAATTTCAACACAGTTGCACTACTTCTTGTAGAGATCGGTTCTCTTAGCCTATAGGAGAGGAAACCAAGGGTTTCAAAGGGAAACCTATGAAGTGTTGGACTTGTGGATAAAACCATATAAAGAGAGATTTTCCTCAATGTGTAATGTCCCAAATGTTTGCATTACCTTATGAGGAGATTAGGAGGAGTTTTAAAGCTTATGCCATCATGGCCACAAGAGTTGGATTACATTATTGGTGGTCCCTGAGGGTTTTGAGGAGTTATATGGGGTCTGAATAATTTCATTTTCCATATTTCATCATCAAGATTAGTTATGCACAGTTCACTTTTGGTTCCATCACATTCCGAAGATTCCCATAAAATGAGTTATTAGCAGGCATATTTTGATTAATTATGCTTAAGGTGTTGTTTTGGGCTGATGACTTGGAGAAAATTTTTAGTGTAATATCTCATTGGAATCAAGGAAAAAATATGTATAGGGCATGATGATAAAAAGGGGCTTTGGGTGGTCGATATGATCATGGAGGTGACTTAATAATTTTCTAGGGTTAAAAGTGGCTTTGATTAGTTAATAAAAGTCACTTTATAAAATAAAGAAAGGAAAAATGATTTTATTATTTAATTTGAGGAAAAAGGTAAATTGGTGGAAAAATTGGAAAATTAATTATGAAAGAGGGAAATAAGGGGGTCTCTCCTCATTCTAGTCTTTTTCCATTTGTGAAAAATGATTTTTGGAGAGCTCTTGGAGAAGAGTCTAGGTTTTTGGAAGCCCTAAGTCTGTTCGCTAATTTCGGTGTTGAAACCATGCACCCTAGCTATTTTGAGGAGTCAAATCACTCATATTTTTCCTTTTGCTTCATTAAAGAAGAATATTTGTAGAATATAAGGAGTTAATGGTGTTATCGGTTGATTTTATCTTCTAATTTTGAGTTTCCTATATATGTATCCTTGCAAGAATATTCTGTTGAAGTTGGAGGGCCAAAGATAAGCCACATCTATATGGGTGAAAGTTGCTTAAGCTTTAGCATATTTCACGGGTCGACTTTCCCTGTGGAAAGGAAGGATGAGTTTACAGTCTAATTTTGAGTTCTTTGTCTTCCTTGCTAGCTAATTTGATTTGAGTATTGGGATGAGAATCAAAGACAAATAGAGGGTTGTGGTACTTGTGCTCCTGTAAAATGATTCCCTTCTTATTTTCTAGCCACATCCTCTTCTTTATGTTGGTATATCTTCAAATGAACATAGGACATAGTTTACCTATCATATCATGAGTCATCTATGCATACTCTTGAGGACTGGGTTGAGTTTCCCCTTGCTATGTGGATAGAAATAAGATGAAAAATCTCTCTTTGGTTGGTTGTGTGAGGGACTTCATTCATCATTTAGTGAATACTAAGTGGCCTTGCAGTGGGTTCATCTATTGCATGTATATTTGAGGACTGAATATTAATGTGGTTGCCACAATAGTCAATGGAGACACGATTTATCATCTAATTGGAGCGTACTCAAGTTTCTAATCATTTATTGTGTATATCAGTCCACATATTATTTCTTAAATATGAAATATATATCCTTGTTTGTACCCTATAGTGATCTAAATAATTTCTAAGTACTATGTGACTGATGTATATTTGATTTAAAGTGTTTTCATGAGATTTGTTTGGTACTGTGTAGATGTTTTTTGAACAAATTATGAAAAATGTACCTACAACAATATGCTTTCAAATTATTTGATAACAAATATCACTAAAAGATGAATTAAACTCAGAAAATATAGTGGGTCTATTAAGTAATTTCCAAGAGGGAATATTACGGTCATTTGTAGGAGTTGTCTATTAAAGAGGGTTTGTATAGTTTTTGATTTATTGAGTCTTAAGATAATCCGTATGTGGAATTTATATCTCATGAAAGAGGGTTCCATTACAGTACTTCATTAATATTATTCATTAATATTGGGTTATAACTAGGTTCTTCTATGACATTCACTCATTGTATATGCAAGTGATAAATTAATGAGATGCTTGTTATGTTCAGATTTATTATTAAACAAACTTGTATGGTGAATTTGTGTGATTATAGGTTATTCCAAGACATATAATGTTGTTATGAAGTATTTCTTAACATGTTTCATCACTTTGTATGTTTAATTGAAATTTGAATCCCAAAATTTGCACCTACAACCATCTGTAATTAAACTATTTGGCGAAGTGTGCCACTCAAAACTCACTCAAAACTCAATGTTTTTAAGGGAAAATTTTGAGATATATGGGAAGAGTATCTTACAGTGGTGTCATAGCATGATATTGCCCAATTTTGGGTCTAAATAAGGAAAGATGAAGACAAACCAGGAACTCATGGAGGAACTTTTACAAGCTATGTCGGGGAATCGAAAGAATTTAACAACATTGTTAAAGCATCATGAATGGTTAAAGCCACTCTTATCAATTGGGAACTTAAAAGAGGGGATAAAATATAAATAAGTGGATGAATTCTTTGAAGTGCATGCACCTTTTCATGTTGAGGATGTGCTCAATGAGTTTGAAAAAAAAACAACCTTTAGTACTCCTTTAGAACCATCCTATGAAGCTGGTAACACCAATAAATGTGATAAACAATATGAGAATACATATGATAAAGTATTCCAATAAATTATTAATAATGATTATGATGATTTGGGTGTGTTAGTACCTAATCATGATAAAGGTTTGGATTTTGATACAATTTCTCAGGAGTTAAGCATGAAGGATGACATAGAGGAAGATAATTTTAGGGAGCATGATGATGGTCACCATGAGTCCCATGATTTGGCAGAGAAATTGAAGGTACATGAAGATATTATTGTTTCATCCATGATGAATTTTGATGATACACATGAATTGGTGACATATTATTGTTGGGTAATTGTAATGAGACACGATGGTTTGGGAGGAGGGCCTTCACTAGCATATTTCCATACTATTAGAAAGGCATTGGTAGAGATAAAATCCAACTACCAACATGTAATTTCAGACAAAGATAACCTACTCATGCTTTTTGAGATATATCATGATGTGATATTAGGGAAAAGGAGGAATTTTACAGGTTTACACATGATCTTAGGACTACCTAGGAGTCCTTGATGAGCAGTCAGTTGGCCCTTCAATAATAAGAGTTACAGGTTGAGTAGCTTTGTAGGGAGTTGAGTTATGTGAATTCTTCATCCTCCATAGCATACAATTAGTTAATTATGAAAACCATCACATAAGAGGATGGTAGGGGAATTCATGATTTGAAGGAGGAGCCTCCTGTGATAGTTGAGCATGAGGAGCACCCAGATGAATTGAAACTTGTAGAGAGGCATTTCCTAGAGGTTTCTAAACATGCACCCATGGGATGTGGAGATAGGTATATTTTAAATGAGGATACATCCATATAGGATCTAGGTTCAATTGATATGAATGGAATTGATATGGGAATCCCATGTTGGCATTGGGATCTAGGTGGAGATTTCCATCATATACCATAGGTGCATGATGAATATGGTGTTAGTGGGATGGTTGACCCAGTAACTGAGCACACACATTCTTTAGGGGATTTCCAGTCAGCACTAATGGCCAGTCGGTTTATGAGCAGATTAAGGGGATGTCTTGGCACATCACCATGTGCGGAGTTGCAGGCAAGAATTTTTCATATGGGATGGAATTAGTGTGCAATCAGGAAGGGAAATGTATGGAGACAATTTTATTCCATTGATATATTGGGCACAAGAGCCACTGAGGATTGGTGTTATAGTGACATCCCCATTAGAATGTGATGATTTATGTCACTTAGGGCCACTAGGACAGATGGGGAGATATGACTCACATCATAGTGGGTTCACTAGCAAGGTGGTAGATACATTATCACATGTGGGGTACAAGATGATACATGGTTCTATGTCAATAGGAAGTGGTATCCAGTGGTGCACAAATATATGTGGCAGAGTATAGTGTTATGCAAAAGAGTGCAGGGATAAATGGTTGTATGTAGTGGTGTATGATGTAGCACACCAATATTTTAGAGTGTTTCCTCTAGAGATATCTCCTAACAGGGGAATCAAGAATACCATTGGGTTTATCTTACCTATAATAAATGAGGGCATGCATGAGAATCTCTAGATTATACCTGTAGGGACTCACACTCATATCTCTCCTCTGTATTTCTTACAACCACATAGGATTTTCTTGTTGTCCCTTGATGCTCTCATCACAAGTTGCAGGATGCAGGAGGCTCTCCTGAGACAATTCGATGAGACATGGAGCATCATGGAAAAGAGAGATACTTTGCAGCCGAGGTGTATGGTTGGTACACGATATGATGGATACAATATTTGGGATGGTGTGTTATACTACAGGGTTATCATATGTTCCACCCCTGAGTTCACACTGAGAGAGAATACCTTGAGGAAGCTACATGATATGATTTTGGTAGGAAGTTTTTGGGAATTATATGAGTAGGAGGTACAATGGATGGGGCTCCAGGAAATATCTAGGCACATCATCAGGAGATGGGATAGAAGAGTATGTTGTTTGATCTAAGAGGAGAAAGGTAGTTTAGTATGTGTCATATTAACTCATGATACATGGTGTCTATATATTGGTTTGATATAAGGATCAGGGATAAGTAATGGATGGGACCCAATAGTTAGCATTAATATGTTGTAGTAGTCAGTTATGACCTGAATGGCACAAAAACATAATAGAAGTTTCCTTTTGAGATTATCATGGGACCTTGGCATCACAGGGCTTGACAACTCAACTACTAGTATGGATGAGCTAGTCTTTATCAGGGAAGATCACCCAGATATTCCATTGTACTTCAATTTGGTAGAGAATTTTTCACTCCTCAGTGATTCATTGATGGCATTAGAGGAGGAGGAAGTGGTTATTTCAAGTGGATGAGGACCCTTTTTAGAAGTAGTTGGATTATACTTTCAAGAGTTCACCCTTGAGGTACATATAAGGATTGGTAAACTCCTCAAGGAATTGGTCAGAATTTTACATTATTGTGATGCTCAACTTGTTGAAAATATGCAAAGGGTATATTGTATCCTCATTTTTCCTATCAGTGTTCATTTTTTAGAGGAAGACTTGTTTTTGTATGTATGGAGTGATAAAAAAATTTAGAAAAACAAAAAAAAGAAAGAATATTAAAAAGAAAAACAAAAATAAGAAAAATGAGAAAGGAGAAAAGAAAAGTTGTATTTCACATCAAAAGGTTAAACAACAGACACTTATTAGGAATATCATTGTTCATCCTGAAGCTGCTCGATCATAGTTAGACTCCAATGGGGCAACTAGCGTGGAAATTAAGCTAGTGTCTACAACCTAGAGAGTCAACAGTCAAAATAGTAGTGTGGCAGAGTGACGACTAGGATTGATTATGGGGGTTCAAACTCCATTATCAAACTGGTTTATGCACCCCGTCGGAGTGTGAGGATCGGGAATGTCACCTGTCATTCTAGAGCAAAAGCAACATCAGCAGGTAGGGAACACCCGTCAAACAATCATGGCCACCAAACACAATATTTCATAGGTTATCCACTCCCCCCTCTTACTCCTCATCCAATCCTATCATGCCACGTGTCACCCCCATGTTAGCCCCTTATTTTTCATGCCCACACCCCTCCATAAATTGACCATTACAATTCAAATTCTTCCATTTTATATTGTTTCACCATTCACAAACACTTTTCACTCATCCTTCAACCAAAATAGATCCCTCCTTGTGCCCGTGACGCCCGACCACTCTAGTTACCAGGTAATTCGTAGTCTCTCGCCATCATAGTGTCATTACAATTACTAAAATGAAGAAGTTTGTGCCAAAAATATCAGAACTCCAAGAGTTGAAATGTTAGGTCCCTATATTACTAGTTTAGTCCCTTATTGTTATTAGTGTAGCCCCCTTTTTGTTATTGTTATACCCCTATAACCCCAATATTGTTATTATTGTGCCCTTACATTATTATTGTTAGGTTGGCTAGGATTATATTGTGGCCCCATGGACTCCTATATATAGAAGGAGGTTTTGGTCATTTGTATCATTGAAGAATTGTTCATTTATGTAATGTATTGGAGGTTTCCCCATCGAAGTGCTTGATTTATAAGGCATTGATCTCTCTTTTCTTCTATTTTTGGAGCTGGTTTCACAACATTTGGTATCAAAGCTTTGGATTCTAGGGTTTCGCTGCTCCAAACAGGTCATCGTTGAATTTTCGCTATAAGTTTTTTTCTACAAAGGTTATGAAGCTGAAATTTTTAGAGCGCGAAGCCAAAATACTGAGGAAAATCGTCTCAAAAATTCGGAGCTTGGTTCACAATATTGTCATAGATATGATCTGTGGAAGTTAGGGATTTTTGTAGGCTCCTAAATTTAACCTAAACAAGTCATCGCAACATTTTCGCTATAAATATTTTTCTACGAGGTTTCAGAAGCTGAAATTTTCACAGAGCGAAGCTGGGAGGTAGGATCTATGGAATTTATAGCTTTTTCAGGCTCTTGAATTTCATCTCAAAGAGGTGATCGTGGGAAAATTTTCATAACTCTCTCTCTGAGCATTGGATTGGAATTCTGTAAAGAGTGGCAAAAAATGCACGGACTGTAGTTTCCTTTCTATAAATTTCAGAGCCGAAGGAGGAAAAAGCGTGACACGTGACAAGTCATATAGGTTCTCTCTACTGAACCAATCCATAATTAGGTCATTGTGGGAGATTGGACATAACTTTTTTTCTTGAAGAATCCAAATCAGGTCAGACTTGTAGAATTCGAAAGAGAATTTAGAGGGCTACTACAGGGCCAAATTTTAGATATTGAAGATCTGAAATCATAGAGATAATTTAGTTTCAATATCAAGCTCCTCAAAAGCAAGAAAAAGGTGTGTATTTTTTTTTCGAATTACATAAGTCGCATTTGAAAAAATTAGTTTGAATTTATTCCAAGGGAATAGTGAAGAATAGATATCAGTATTGGGTTCTAAAATTCCCCCTAAAAATAATTCAACACCCATCAATCCTTCAAAAGGCTCTACTATGACTCATGAAGACGAAGAAATGCAACATGAGATGTCAAAATTACAAGAGCAAGTGCACCTATCGCAAAGAGAAACAAAAAATGAAATGGAAGTTTTGAAGAAAGGCATGGAAACTAAGATGAATGGTTTGAAGAAATGTGTGGAAGCTAAGATGAATGGTTTGGAAGGTAAGATGGAGGGCATGGAAGTTGGCATGGTATCTAAGATGGACGACATGGAAGCTAATATCGATGAAAAAATGGAAAACATGAAGAATTTTCTAAAAGCAGACATGGAAGGTTTGACAAAGTTTATACAAGAAAGGTTTCCTAACGGTGAAAAGATAGTAGAAGAACCTCATGATGAGAACAAAATAAATTTTAATTGTGATTTCATAAACTCTAATGTTGGCGGGAAGAACCACCATATTCCAAAGATGGATATGAGGAAGTTTGATGGAAAGGATCCTGTAACATGGATACTACGGATGGAGCAATATTTTGATCTCCATAACGTACAAAACACACAAAAGGTACGCATTACAACTTTACATTTAGAACAAAATACATTTGTATGGTATCAATGGCTTTGCTCCCGTAAAAAAATTGTCACTTGGTCAATTTTTACGGAGGAAATGATAGCACATTATGAGGATACAAAAAGCAACACCTTATTTAGCCAATTGATAAATCTCAAACAAAAGGGTTTAGTGGTGGAGCACATTGAGGAGTTCCAAAAATTGAATATAAGGGTAAATGATATTCCAGAGGAACACAGGATTGATGTCTTTATAGGGACTTTAAAGGATAACCTCCAACATGAAGTTTGTGTTTGGGAACCTGATTCATTGGAGAAGGCATTTAGGTTGGAAAGAAAAATTGAATGTAAAATTATGGCAACAAGGAATCCTACCACTCACATCTATAAATATGGAAGTGTTCCTACTCCTAGACTTCCAAATCCTACAAGGTTAACACCACAACAGTTGGAAGAAAAAAGAGAAAAAGGGCTTTGCTACAGTTTTGATAGCAAATACACTAAAGGCCATAAGTGTGCAGAGAAGAAATTATTTTACATAGATTGTGAAGAGGAAGAAGAAAATGAACAAGAATCTTCAAAAGAAGAGGATATACACCAGGAACGAACCCTAGAAGAGGAAGAAATGAATCTGACCATATCGTGTAATGCATTGGAAGGAATTACCACTCCTCAAACTGTCAAGATAGAAGGACATATCAAGAAGAAAAAGGTAATAGTGTTCATTGATTCAGGTAGTACCCATAATTTTATTCATTGTAAGGTAGCTAAGGAATTGAATTGTTTCCTATACCCAGAACCAGAATGTCAAGTTATGGTTGCAAATGGAGGAACTATAAATTTCTCTGGAAAATGCCATAATATCAAGCTAACCATGGGAGAATATGTATTGAATATTCCAATGCTTTCCATTCCAATGGGAGGTGTTGATGTTGTTCTAGGAGTACAATGGTTACAATCTTTGGGGACAGTTGCTTTTAATTTTCAAGAACTTTTATTGAAATTATTTTCAAAAGGAAAGGAAGTCGAATGACAGGGTATCGCAGGGAAGCCAGGAAAAATAATAAGCTCTAATGTCATGATAAAGCTTTTGAAGAAAGAACAATGAGGCGTAATTTCACAATTATGCTCACTATAAGTTCCAACATCAAAATCATCTATTTCTGCAGATCTCCAAAAAGTCTTGGACAATCATTCCAAGGTGTTTGAAACTCCCAAAGGACTCCCACCTCTTCGTGATCATGATCATGCTATTCATTCGATTCTAGGAAGTGTTCCTCCAAACATCGGGCCTTATAGATATCCTTGTGTCCAAAAGAGCGAAATTGAACACATGATTGCAGAAATGTTATAGGTTGGTATAATTCAACCTAGTCAAAGTTATTTCTCTACTCCAATAGTATTGGTGCACAAGAAGGATGGATCATGTTGCATATGTCCGGATTATAGGGAGCTCAATAAGCTCACCATTAAAGATAAATATCCCATTCCTGTGATTGATGAATTATTGGATGAATTACATGGAACAATTTATTTTACCAATTTGGATCTTTGTTTAGGACTGAAGATATTCTGAAAACAACATTTTGAACTCATGAGGGTCATTATAAATTTTTGTTCATGCCTTTTGGCCTTACCAATGCACCTTCTACATTTCAAGGGTTGATGAATTCCATTTTCAAACCCTTGCTTAGAAAATTTGTTCTAGTATTTTTGATGATATACTAATCTACAACAAGTCATGGAAGGATCATGTTCAACATGTTGACAGGGTGCTCAAACTATTGCAGGAGAAACAATTATGTGCAAAAACATCCAAATGTTTCTTTGGAGTACAAGAGGTGGAATATCTGGGTCATATTGTATCTCACAAGGGTGTTAAGGTAGACCCTAACAAAATTATATCCATTAAGTAATGGAAATTTCGCACAACCATAAAGCAGTTGTGAGGATTTCTCGAGTTAAGAGGGTATTATCGAAAGTTCGTTAAGAATTATGGGAGAATAGCAGCACCCCTAACAACATTATTGAAGAAAGATGCATTTTCATGGACTCTTGAAGCAACTAATGCCTTTGAACATCTTAAAGAGGCAATGTGCCTAGCACCGGTCTTAGCTACCCTAGACTTCACAAAAACCTTTATTGTGGAATGTGATGCCTCGAGAAATGGAATTGGTGTTGTCTTAATGCAAGAAGGAAGACCCATTTCTTTTTAAAGTCGTCAAATCAAAGGAAATTATTTATAGAAAGCTATTTATGAGAAGGAAATGTTAGAAATACTACATGCACTAAAGAAATGGTGACCTTACCTAATGGGAAGACACTTCAAGGTAAAAATTGATCATGATAGTCTTAAACACTTTTTGGAACAAAGAATATCTTCAAAAGAGCAGCAAAAATGGGTCACAAAGATGTTGGGCTATGACTGAAATAATCTACAAAAAAGGGAAGCTAAATGTTGTTGCATATGCATTCTCAAGAAAGAATGAAGAGGTGGAAGCATTTCTTTGTGCCATTTCTATTATCCAACCAGATTGGATAACCAAAGCAAGGGATGAATGGAAGAAGGACAAAGAAGTGTGGACACTCATTCAAAAGTTGCAGCAAGATCCTAGTACATCTACTACATTTAGTTGGAAAAATGATTCCTTATGGTACAAATATCGCTTATATCTTTGTAAGAATTCCCAACTAAAACAAAAGATTCTTTTGGAATTACAGACTTCTCCTTTAGGAGGACACTCAGGATTTTTAAAATTTTACTGGGTGAAGAAATGATTTTTTTGGGATGGCCTTAAATCTGATATTCAAAAGTTTTTGGCGGAATGTTTGGTTTGCCAGCAAAATAAAGTTAAGACAATTAAGACCCCGGGTCTTCTACAACCTCAAGTCAATGTTGGGAGGAGATTTCAATGGATTTTATCACAGGGTTACCTAAGTCCGAAGGAAAGAGTGTCATCATGGTGGTAGTTGATAGACTTACCAAGTATGCACACTTTTGTGCATTATCTGATCCATTTAAAGCAAGTACAGTTGCTACTACATTTATGGTTAGAATTCAAAAGCTACTTGGAAACCCAAAGATTAATGTGAGTGACAGAGATCCCATTTTTACTGGAAATTTTTGGATGGAGTTATTTTCTTGTTTGGGTACTCAATTAGCTCATAGCTCATCTTATCATCCTCAATCCGATGGTGTTAGACGGACTAATCCCTCTTGCGGAGAAGAGTGATCTCCCTAGTATCCTAACGATATCTAGAAATAAACAAACAAATGTAGACCATTTTCTCTAGACCATTATGCTTACGAATTATTAATTAACTATGAAGAGAGGCTCCTACCTAAATTCCAATTCTTTACTTGGTCTTCAATATTAAAAAATAATTAAATCAGAAACATAGTACAGAAAACACACATAAAAATCATACACAAAATATTGGCGGAAAGGACTAAAGCCTCATGGCTTCCTCACCTATTCTCACTTATTAAAAGAATTTAGAGTTACAATTTAAATAGATGAGATACAATGTATTAAGTTAGTCCGTGCTATCTTAGACTCCTTTGGTTGAGATAATTTCTCATCAAAAACCCACCAAGATAGGAGTTACTAAACAAACTTCAATATTTGAGGAACAACCCAAGAGTTAGGCACATATTGCTAACTTGGAATATTTAATTAATTAATTTATGTTTGGATTTATTACTATTTTTGTGAGAGAGGCTAACATTCCCCCCTTCAATGATAAATCCAAAATAATAATGAGGAACCATCTTCCAAGTTCTCATGTTGATCCTCAAAAACATTGCCTGAAAAACCGCCAAAGTTGGATGCTAAAAAACTGCAATCTGAAGAGACCATGAGTCAGCTGTATATCTGATTCATCTCTAAATTTCGCTTGACAACTACATCAAGTGCCAAGTTGCAAAAGGATCCATATTTCCTTTGCATGAAATCAACATCCTTTGTCCACTGACAAAATTTGTTCAAAGCCCACTGGCTGATGATGTAAAAAGAAACTCACTATTGCTTTTGCTGTGCTGAAAATTTTTCACTGCTTCTTTGTTGTCGACTACCCACTGGAAAATTTGTTGATGCCTACTGGAAAATTTGTTGATGCCCACTGGCTGTTGAAGATTCCCACTGGCTGCTTTTGCTGGTTTTGTCGAGACTTTTAGTATGACAACCAATGTCAATTTCATTGACATTTTACCCCCTTTGGCAACTGAAAGGAGAGACATTTCTCTTGGAAAGTACTCCTGAACTCCCCCCCCTTTAGGTGTAGTATTTTTACACTGGTGTACTCCCTTGTGCAACTGCATGAGAGTACCATCATCTTTTCACGGTTGGCTGCACTATGTGTGATTGTATTCGATTGTAGAACTGAGACAATCTTTTGAATGTGGATGATCATTTCCAAGGGTCGATCCATTCATAATGTATCTTCAATCTGGTTGATTGTTGTTGGTTGAGGCATTTTTCTGAGGAATGATTGGGCTTGCCACAATGGAGACAAGGATGGAGATCAAAAAACTGATCTTCCATATGACCGGTTCTTTGACAATGTGAAAATTTCGGTTGGACTTCAACTTCAGGTTGCATGAAATTATATTTGTCTGCAACTTTGGGTTGCATGCAATGCTAGTTGTCCACAACTTTCTTAGAACTTGCTGAGGTGAGTTGTGCAAGAAATATTGCACTGACAAACTTAATTGGCTTGGAATAATCTGGGATATGCAAGTTGGTGTCATCATTGGCATATCCTAAGCCTCGTCGATTCTTGTTATTTTGAATTTCTTCCCATGGCTTGATGATGGGCTTGGAAGAAATTGGAATTGGAACAACTTTGACACTTGAAGCTGTTTTAATGAATGACTTATCATCTGGATGGTTCAAAGACTTGAAAGTATCACTCTTTTCTTGCAATTCATTCCTTTGAAGTTGCGACTCTAGTTGAAGAAACACAATGGTTTCTTTTGTTTGTTGTAGATGCCGGAAAAGATCAACAAGAGTTTCTTTGCTTATTTGCACCATGTGTTCATCATTGGAGATGATCAAACTGTGAATAATGTTTAACAACTAAAGATGTTGCGCCATCTGAACTTGCTCACTTGAAATCGGGCTCTCTTGTCGGAGATGTAGTGCTTTGAACTGTTTCACTTGATTTTGTTACTTGAATGATAGGCTCGCTTGCTGTGTGGCTTGAATGGCACGCTCACTTGATTGGTTGTTTATTGCGCTTGCTTGGAACACTTGCTAGAATTTTAGAATTTTCTAGCTGAAACTATGGAATTCACGCTCGCTTGATGATGATCGCGTTTGCTTAAACGCTCACTTGACTTACTTGATGACTTGACGCTTACTTGAATGAATAACCACGCTCGCTTGATGTCATTCTCAATTTTCTTGATTGGTGTTAGAGTTGAACTTGTTTGTTTGCTTTGATGGTTGCCACAATGAACTTCACTCTGGCTCGCTTGAAGTTTTGAACTTTGTATTGTCTTGACGCAAATTGCTTGAATGAATACTCACACTCGCTTGCAGGAGATGTGAATTTGTTGTTTTCTTTAGAGTTAAAAAATTTTCTTTAAAGAAAGGGTGTCGAACACCGTCGAAAATGGACCCAAGAAAGCTTACAATGATTCACTTTAAAATAATGGATTCACTTGTCCTCTTAAAAATTCATTAACAATGAATTTTTAATGATTCACTTAAAACAATGAATTTGATTACAAGTTCTTAAATGGATTTGCAAGAACGCTGATGTAGAATTTTCTTTGAAATGCTGGAGTTTTCAAATTCATGAACTTGATTGTATTGAGAGAATTTTCTTGTTGAGGTAGAATGCTGATGTTGAAAACTCTGATTATTTGTTGTAGGTGCACAGATGCATGTGTTGAGTTTAATTAGCCTTCCTTGAAGCTACTTCATTACTAGTGTTGTGCTTTCTTGCATTGAATTTTATGTGTGCACTAAATGAGATCATTTATGTGTCAAAACTAGACACAAATCAGAAGCAAAAACATGAAGCCATAAAAACACTCGCCATCACAAACACACATGGTGCACCTAAGATCCCCTTATTCGATTTCGGGCGGATCTAGGACACAATCACCAAAAAATGATATCTTTATTAAGTATTGAGTACATAAGAAATCTCCACCTTCGAGTAATGAAAATGGCAAGCTCACAACCTTTAGAATCAATTCGTCTTCAAAATATGGATATTCACCAACTCAATCTCTCTCAAAGTAAAACAATACTTTGAATTACAACAAGAAATTGCTCTAAAAAATTTGACATATCACTCCAAATACCAAACACTCACCTTATCTATCCAAATACAAAAAAAATATAAAAATAAGGAAAATTACTACTATTCCTTATTTTTCATACACTCTCCCTCACTTTATATAAATGTAAATCATTTTAAACCCACGTTAAAAGGAATGTATAAAGTTCCTTTTAAAAATGTAAATTAAAAAAACCTACCTTATCCCTCCATTAAACAATTTATAAAATGTGATTTTTTTTTAAAGCTCAAAATACCCTTTTACTAATATGCTCCTCTTTCATAAACTATGTCAATTTTTTTTATTCATACAAATTTATGACATATAAAATATGCTCCATTAAGAGTGCTTTAAAAAGTTTTGAATTTGGAGATTTTATCTACCTGGTGGAGGAGAAAGCTCAAATAATTGGAGGAGTGGGAGGAGTGCATCCACTTCAACGGCATGCCTTGAAGCAATGTTTCAATGCATTTGTTATGTTGATCAGACAAACAAAAAATTTGCGTTGAATTATGTCCACGATCTTCACATCGAACCGTTATCTTCACAGATATCTTCACAGCGAACCATTCATAGTGCCCAGAGTATACTATTTAATATTGATATGTGATGAATTAGCTGGTAAGAGCCATATTATATTAGTTAGGAAGAGCCCGCGTGCAGTGGCCTGCTGAGTCAACTACACGGTTTGCTGCTTAATTCACTTAGTCAGGGAAGGTGCAGCTTAATTCACAAACAACGATTTTTTTTTTTCGCAGAAATCTTAATTCGCCCAAATTTTTTTGTTGCTCTTACGAAAATCGCTATATAGCTCCTTCGTGGATGATGGTGGTCAATAGTAGTTCTTGAGGATGATTTGACAACGCGACGGCTACATGAATCAATGAGAATCGTCTCTTCCAACAATGATTCCACTGGCTTTACACCATTTCTCAAACAACAATGTGAGGCTATTTCTCCTTGCTCTTGTGTGTAAGAATGATATGAAATTTGTTTTTAAATGGGATCTAAACCCACCGTGAGCATGCCGGCTACTCCACTACTTCCATAAGGGATTCGAATAACTGCCTAGATGTCATGTACCCAAAGGGGCAGGGCTAGACACAAGAGCTTGCAGTCACATCAATTCCGTGTTGCATTAATCCCAGACATACTGCGCTTTATTGAATAAACCTTTCCAACACATACAATTGAAAAAAAATTACAGACTGAACTTCATGCAACTTTAGTGGCCCTAAAGAGACACAATGATAATTTTTACAGTGACCAGGATTCAAAGCCGACCTTCAGTTTATGGGTCAAGATTAACTCAACAAATTAATATGTCACACAACATCATAAACACACAACTCCATGATGCAGAGTTTAACAATCTATGTAGAAATTCAACAATATATGGGTAAACAAAAAATAGTCATCATAGATATTACTCTTCCTATGCTTTTGGGTCTTCCTTGTTAACAAAATGCTTTGTGCACCAAAATCAGCAACAATTTTATGATTTTAACATCAGACAATCGGAAAAATTGCTATGATCTCAAATGTAAAAATTGCAAAGTTTGTGAAATGTGCTATCAAACCAATAAATATGATCGGTACCACCACTTCAATTACAATTCAATTTTTCTGATTCTTCCATGGACAACTTCACGCAATTTTCAGGTCATTGAGGTTGTTACTTCATGGATTTTTCCACATCTAGGTCCACACATGTTTTAGTACACCAGCTTTGTGCACCTCCCTGATGCTTTTCAATTTGTACACTACATCACTGTTGTAGGTTGTTTCTCATAGTTGCACGCAGAATTTTTAACACTCAAGCTTTGTCACAAGATCCCAATAGTCACGTAACTTGGCGGCTACGAGACACTCCACTCATATTGAATCCATATTGTAGGTTCAAATATCAACACAGGCTTAAGAACTATAATAGCTCTGATACCACATATTAAAAAATAATTAACTTAGAAACATATTACAGAAAACACATAAAAATCATACACAAAATATTGGCGGAAAGCACTAAAGCCTCATGGCTTCCTCACCTATTCTCATTTATTAAAATCATTTAGAGTTACAATTTAAATAGATGAGAGACAATTTCTTAAGATAGTCCGTGCTATCTTAGACTCCTTTGGTTGAGATAATTTCTTACCAAAAACCCACCAAGATAGGAGTTACTAAACAAACTCCAATATTTGAGGAACAATGCAAGAGTTAGGCACATATTCCTAACTTGGAATATTTAATTAATTAATTTATGTTTGGATTTATTATTGTTTTTGTGAGAGAGGCTAACATTCAATTCAGTCGTTCCATAATTTATCGATCTGGCGTATAAAATCTACAATCAAAGACAAGCGAAAGGGATCAAAAGCATCTACGAGATATGATAATTCGAAAGCATAAATATATCTTAGTGATCAAGGAACCCAAGAATTAAATTATCCAAAAGATACATGAAAAACTTAATGAAAAAATATAATCAATTTGTATTAACTTTGAATAAAAGAAGAAACCTTACAACTGTGACGCCTTGATGTTCGTACAGGTTCTTCTGGGGTCCCGAACAGTCGTTTTCCTCAGTTTGAAAAGACTCTGACTCTCTTTATCAGCATAAATCTATGGCCATGAGTT
The DNA here is from genome assembly GCA_034641835.2 of Pinus albicaulis. NCBI lineage: Eukaryota > Viridiplantae > Streptophyta > Pinopsida > Pinales > Pinaceae > Pinus > Pinus albicaulis. The sequence continues at coordinate 971,640,510 of CM076579.1, forward strand.
TGTAATCATTCTCATGCCAATGATGCAGAATATGGAGAGTATGTTCACTCAGCAATTCCTCTCAAAAATATGAGTTCTAAGTACTCTCTCCAAAGAAAGAAGCAAGCACTTAGTACAAAGTACAATCTATAATCTACCCTTGAGACTAAAGCTTGGCCTCAATTTATAGCAGAAGGGAGGTAGTTTCAGATCCAAAAAGGAAGGGATAAAGCCCTCTCATCATGGGATTTTAGCTCCAGAAACCAAGGGATTAATCCACTTATGAAGGGATAAGGGTTTATGAATGGAAGGGGCGAAGCTCGACCAAATAATGCTTCTAGAAGGCCCCAGAAGGGAGAATATTCGACCATTTGGGCTTCTAGAACTCACTTTTCTCTTTATTTTACCTTTTATGAGGGTCCGCAGTTTTAATGAGCTTTACTTATGGGATGTACCGTAGTTTTTATAGCAATTAGTTGCGGTACCACAGGGAATGACTAGGAAAAGTGCGGGAGTAGGATTTTTAGGACTTTTAAGAGCTTCTTCCAGTTCTAAGACTTGATTTGGGAAAATTTATGTTTTTAGACTTCTAAGGAAGCAATAAATAGGTAATTATGAACCCATATAGACAGCTTAATGTCATGGTGAAAAATTTCAGTGTAATGGATTGCCCCCTAAAGTGCGAAGTCTGAAGAGTTTTGAAGAATTATGAAGAGTGAAGTGCTTTATCATTATGAGGATTGGGCTATAGGCACATCGGTTGAAACCTAGAAGAAACATTCAGTGCAAGAATATATATATGTATATCATCGTTGAGGTAGGCATTCCCATACTCAGATCAAAACTAACTACATGTTATGATACATAAATAATTTTAGAATTACATTAATAGTAGACACAACATGGACGCAGTCATATATCATGATTAGTCTACTGTATAATGAATAATAAAACTCCTTGTAGTCTGGATGGTGGAAACTAGATCAAGGGTCTTGATTTCCACTTCTCGAACTAGTACGATTCTATCCATGTGATTGATTGTGTCGAAATCGAGCATGGTAGAAACCACTTGATTGCCAATCAATGATGTGAACTGTTAACAAGTGTGAGAGAAACCACCAATAATGACAATGGATCTCAAAGTACTCAGTAAAATCTATGAAATGTGAATTTGTGATCTGAAATCAAACATTTCACATAATCATTCAATCGAAGTTCAATGATGCAACTTGTCGTCGAAGGCAAGAACCCTGCCATTAGGGAATGCAGATCCCAAGGTACTGATAGGATTCTAGATCAACTTTCTAGATGATGAGCTGTCATCGATAGAAAGTGACCCGTCGTAAGAAAGTCCATGACACGAAACCATTAGATCAAGTTTTGAGGAAGTATTTTGCAAGGACTGACTTAGGGATGGTCAACGCGAGTAATGAATGGCTTATTTAACTGATCTCTTGAACACATAACGACACTACAGATGGTTTGGTGACGATTGACCTAAAGCTAATACCTAGAAACTAGCTGAAGACTTTCAATGTGGTTTGATTAACTGTTGGCCAAAGGATTTTCCCAACCTTGACATGAATGTGAAAAAAGTGTCGTGTTCAAGAGTGGTATACAACTTCTTAAAACAAAGTATGACAAGTGGATTCATTTTCTCTCTTTTCCCCCACCATTTCTGGCAAGTACCTATTTATTTTTGACAAGCTTGAGGAGGAAACATTTGCTTGTAATATAAGCTCATCCTTCAGATGAGTCCAACTTAGTATTTAAATCGAACCCTAAGAAGGAGTGGTTCATTCCTGTTTAAAATTGACAGGTCCTTTACTATTAAGTTTTAACGAGTCCAATATAGGTGAAACTCAGTTTTTTTCAGTTTTTAGGAGTCAGAAGAAAAACTTAAGAAAAATCTGTGGGTGTACTTTTTCGTAAATTTAGTCTCTCAAGCCCAAAAAAGGATAAAATAATGTAGGAGAGAACTCTATTGACCATGATTAGTCAACGTATGCCTTTTTCATAAATAGTCCAGTTCAGTCTGGAAAAGGGGTAAAGTTATACTGAAGGGATGACTGTTCATTTCCTTTAACGAGTTCGAATAGTCAAGTACCCGACAATCTTTTTAGGCTTAGAGAGTCTGAAAAGGGCTTAAAAGAGAACTCCATAGTTTCGTTTTTTCATAATTTTAAAGAGTCTGAAAAAGTGATAAAAGTATACTCAATGGCTTCGCTTTTTCGTAAGTTTTAATAAGTTTGAAAAAGTGATAAAAAGTGTACTCAATGGCTTCGATATTTCATAAGTTTTAATGAGTTCGAAAAATTGATAAAAAGTGTACTCATATGGCCGACTTTCAATTTAATTTACGAGCAGGAAAGGACGGAAAGAACTCGGCATTTTCATGTGTTTTATGAGAATGAAAGATAGCAAAATAATCTCGGGATTTTCATGAGTTTAACGAATCTTGAAAATAATAACTGAAATGGACTCAAGATAGGTTTCATTTTTATACAAGCTTGAAACAGAGAAAACTTTGCTTGAGAGTGGTTTCATTTTTACACAAACTTGAAACATAGTAAAACTATGCTTGAGAGTGGTTTCACTTATACACAAGCTTGAAACATAGGAAAACTATGCTTGAGAGTGGTTTCATTTTTACACAAGCTTGAAACGAAGGAAATTGTGCTTGAGAATGGTTTCATTTTTACACAAGATTGAAACATAGGAAAAATATGCTTGAGAGTGGTTTCATTTTTACACAAGCTTGAAACAAAGGAAACTGTGCTTGAGAGTGGTTTCATTTTTATACAAGCTTGAAATGTAGGAAACTGTGCTTGTAAATGTTTTTAGTGCCCCCCAAGTGTAACTTGCTAGAGCACATGCCCCCCAAGCTTCATTGCATTCAACTAAGTAGACTATTGGTTACTAATAGCTGGATGGAATGAAGGTTGATTTAGGAGATCAGATGAAAGACTCGACTTAACACTTACGAGATCTAATCAAAGACTCGACTCAATTAGGAGAGGATTTGTTTCATTTTTTAATGAGCTTGACACAGTAACAGGAACTATGCTCATGGTATATGTTTCATTTTTTTAACGAGGTTGAAACAGTAAAAGGAACTCTCCTCATACCTGATTCATTTTTTAATGAGGTTGACCCAATAACAGGAACCATCCTCAGAAACTACTATCTCTAATTTATCAATATACTCTCTACAATCTACCTACATAACCCACTGATTCATTTTTTAACGAGGTTGACACAGTAAAAGGAACTTTCCTCATGGAAAAATGTTTCATTTTTTAACGAGGTTGACACAGTAAAAGAACTATACCCATTAACTTGTTTCATTTTTTAACGAGGTTGACACAGTAAAAGGAACTATCCTCATGGAAACCTATTTCATTTTTTAACGAGGTTGACACAGTAACATGAACTATCCTCATGGGAACCTTGATCATGGCTTCCAACTGGAAGAAACACATGTCAAGGGACTCAATAGGGATAATAACATCACGTTCAAATGATCCCATAGGGTTTTCCATGTCAATTACCAGATCTAAGTCAAATGAAGTCGAGAAAATAGTGAGAGGCTCGCTTGCATCGGTAAATGAAAACATGGGATTGGTTACCACATAATTAACCCGCGACGGGGTACATACCACTTCCGTATAAGGAGTGTCGGATTATTGATAGTCGAATCAAGACTAGAGAATGAAAGTTGGTCAAAAGTCACAATGTTTCCATTGTGAGGGAAATACATCACGCGAAAGAGTGTCGATACGATAACTTTCATTGCATAGACATTGTCTCGCCCAAGGATTAAATTGAAATCCAAGGGGCCTCAAACTATCGTAAGATCAATACAGATAGTTTTACCTTCCAAGGTAATAGGAAACTTAGGAAGGATCCCTAAAGGTTCACTAATGGTTCTGTTAAAAGCTGACAGATTTTGTGTAATCGCCACAAGCTGAGGGCAACCCAAAGCTTGCCAAGCAGTTGAGGATAAAATATTAACATAAGCACCTTCATCTACATTTTTTCGATGCAAATTATTACCACAAACCTTCACAATGATTTGGAAAGAGATGGAGGAAGGAAGATGAGGTCCCGTCAGTCTACTCCAATCAAAGGAAAATACCTGAGTACTTGGAGGGGGTTCTGTAGAAACAGGTTAAATGCCCCCTGGCGTAGAAGAATCTGAAGTAACAAGAAGAACCTGAGTGGTATTAATTTCACTCTCTATAGGGAGAGTGGGATCGACCAAATCTGAAATCGAGTCAACCACTTGATAAACTAATGGATCATCAACCCGAGTGATATGATTTTCACTCTCCAATGGAAAAGTGGGATTGATTGTACTTGGAACTAAATCAATCACTTCGTTAGTTGACGATAGGTTGGGAGAAAGTCTACGGTAACTAGTTGGAAGTTTTTGCTGTGGAACAGCAAGTTTTTCCAACAATTTTTAGGCTTCATCCATGTGAGGGAAAATGTGAGTCTGATGACTCCCTTTGCATAACCTACAAGGAAACCTAACTTTACCCTTTTTCCCAGGAACCTGAATAGCACTGGTTGATGGATCAATGGTACGTTGATATGATTTTTTTGACCATACTTCCAAGACCTTTGGAATACCATGAAAATTGATAAGTGGTCACCCTTACAAATCTTGCAAGGGAATTTGGGTTTACGATGCATGTTGGAGGTTTCCTCAACACTACTAACACTTACAACCATGGTTGGTTGGTTGACTTCTTTCTTATCTTGCTTCTTCTTCTTCTTCCCTTTCTTCTTCTTCTTAGCCACCTGGTTACTAGCGTCAAGGCTTTTACCAAGCGAAGAGGAATAAAGGGAGGAAGACATGTTGAGCGAAGAAGGTAAAGGGTCAACATGAGGTTGGTGATGTTGAGATGGTGAACTCTGTTGAGGTGAAGCATCTGGTTGAGGTGGAACAATTTGAGTATTCGAGGCCAACGAAGTTGAAAATAACCATATCGGTATACCTATTGTAAATCCAGGTAATGACAATGTAGCCATATAAGGAGGACCAATATTTCCAAAGCAAGGAAATGTACTAGGATTCTCATTAAGAGGTGTTCCTTGGTTGGTAAATTCCGGAACAGTTGCCATTAGTTTCAACTTCAGTGAATTTGATTAACAATTTAAAAATATTCACAATTCACAATTCACACCGAACAATTAAAATTCACAATTCACACCTAAGGTCTCTAAAAAGTAAAAACAAAAAAAATGAACACGCGCTAACAAATCTAGGAGTCAAACCACACACAAATAGTAGATTCCCGCACTAAAAACACTAATTGGTGATGAAACCCAACATCGTATAATTTTAATGCAGAAATGGCAGTTGGAACAATTACCCCGAAAACCTGATTAATGAAAGAGACCGGTGCAAGTTTCTCCACTTAAACCATCTCGAGTGAAGAGAACCCTCCAGAGAGTCCAAGTAGGTCTAGTCGAAATATGCTCCAAGTACAGTGGGACCATCCCTACACCGTCACCTTAGGAAATAATCCTAAATTTTATGGTCACTAAGGTCACCAATAGGAACACATATACCTAGGGGAATAGTCTACGATCTGATATACACGCAAAGGCAGAGTAACAAGATCAATCCCCTTGAAGGCTCCTTGACATAATCCAAGGTTTACCGACAAGTGACCCCAAGCTCCTCGACACTGGTCTATCCGAGGTTTACCATTTTTAATACGTGCACATCTGTTATCTTTCCCAATGAGATAGGTACGATTTCATCACTGGTTCGGATATGATCTCGTGCTTGACTCCTTTAGGAGGAGCTTCCCAAAGAATACATGCTACAATTGGAATTTTTCCTACCACAAGATGCTACTGTTTTTTTTGTTTCTTTGGAAAGTTAACTACAACCTATTCCAAGACACTAGCCTAAGCTATGTTGGTGGAAAGAGCCCTAAAAATGTAAAAATTACTAGATGAATTTTATTAAGCACTGTGTTATTTGGGTTGTTATTACTCAAAGGGTAAATGGATATGAACCTGTTATGACCTGACCCAAAACTGAATGCAATCGAATATGATAATGTAACTTTTTTCAATTCGATGAATCCTAGCTAAATTAAGGAGATAGGTTCCATTCACTTCCAACAATGAAAGAATTGATAAATAAGAGAAAATATAACATATTCTCTAATGCACTAATTTCATCAAGAAAAAATAATGCTAATCAATTCCAATTTTTTATTTTTATTTTTATGTTTTTAAAACAAGCATAAAAACATGTAAATTAAAATCAAAGAAATTGATCTAAATCTACGATTTATTTTTTAGAATGCAAACTACGCAGTTGTAATCTATGCACAATTCACTTGAAAACTATGAAAATGTAATCTATGCACATTTTTCATTCATATTCTGAAAATAAGAATTCTAATTATGAAAATGCGATCTATGAAAGAGAATTCTCAAACACAATATGATTCTAATGTAATCTAAAGAACCAATCAAGTGTAAGTAAAGAAAATTGGGTGAGAGTTCTAAAGGTAAAAAAATAAAAACACTCAAAGGCGATTAACACTGAGATACAATTTAAATTGTTTAAGAGACCGAGAAAAACAAAATAAAAAAGATGAAAAATTGTTACGAGACCTAGACAAACCTCGAAGTAATGACCAAAGGAAATCAAATTAAGAATTTCTCAGAAAAGAGACTCAAAACACCCAATTAACTTAACGGAGACTGATGAGACTATTGCTGAAAGAAATTCACACAGAGGCCTTTGACAGTCAAGACAGGTTGGGGTAATAACAGAGAATCAAGTAATTGGATTCCAGAAAACATAATTTTTTTTTCAAAAATTTCCCAGGAGTCCGTAGTTTTTAATGGAACAAGATGCGGTACCGCACTTTATCGCACTAAAATCTGCTGAGTCTACCGCTCTGTTTTTAAACAAAAATTGTGGAAGGCAAGAAAAGTATAGAAAAAATAAAAATACAAATTTACAGTTAGGGATCCTATTGAGTCTTCTACCCAACCCAGTTTTGAGCTAGTAAAAAACAAAGAAATATTTCAAAAATCAAACTGAAAATGAAAAAGAAAAACTAAGCTCAGATTTTCCCCAACGGGGTCACTAATTTGTTAGACGTACTAATCCCTCTTGTGGACAAGAGCGATCTCCCTAGTATCCTAAGGATATATAGAAACAAACAGACAAATGTAGACCATTTTCTCTAGACCATTATGCTTACGAATTATTAATTAACTATGAAGAAAGGTTCCTACCTGAAGTCCAACGCTTTGCTCGATCTTCAATCCAGTTGCTCCAGAAGTTATCGATCCAGCGTATAAAATCTGAAATCAAAGACAAGCGAAAGGGATCAAAAGCATCTGTGAGATATGTTAATTTGAAAGCATAAATCTATCTTAGTGATCAAGGAATCAAATAATTAAACTATCCAAAAGATACATGAACAACTTAATGAGAAAATAAAATACATTTGTATTAACTTTGAATAAAAGAAGAAACCTTACAACCGTGACGCCTTGATGTTCATATAGGTTCTTCCGAGGTCCCGAACAACCATTTTCCTCAGTTTGAAAAGACTCTGACTCTCTTTATAGGCATAAATCTATGGCCATCAGTTTGTAATCTCTCTCATGCCAATGATGCAGAATATGGAGAGTATGTTCACTCAGAAATTCCTCTCAAAACTATGAGTTCTAATTACTCTCTCCAAAGCAAGAAGCAAGCACTTAGTACAAAGTACAACCTATAATCTACCCTTGAGACTAAAGCTTGGCCTCAATTTATAGCAGAATGGTGGTAGTTTCAGCTCCAGAAAGGAAGGGATAAAGCCCTCTCATCATGGGATTTCAGCTCCAAAAACCAAGGGATTTCTCCATTTATGAAGGGATAAAGGTTCATGAATGGAAGGGGTGAAGCTCGACTATATAATTCTTCTAGAAGGCCCTAGTTGGGAGAATATTCGACCATCTGGGCTTCTAGAACTTAATTTTTCTCTTTATTTTAACTTTTATGGGGGTTCACAGTTTTAATGAGCTTTATGTGCGGGATGTACCATAGTTTTTATAGCAATTAGCCGCGATACCACAGGGAATGACTAGGAAAAGTGCGGGAGTAGGCTTTTTAGGACTTTTAAGAGCTTCTTCCAGTTCCAAGACTTTTTTTAGACTTCTAAGGAAGCAATAAATAGGTAATGATGAACCCATATAGAAAGCAATAAATAGGTAATGATGAACCCATATAGACAACTTAATGTCATGGTGACAAATTTCAGTGTAACAGATGGTCAAACTAAGATAGTGAATAAATGTTTAGAAGGATATATTCATTGTTTTGTATCTGATAAAAAAACATAATGGGTCAAGTAGTTACATCTCGTTGAATGGTGGTATAACACTTCATTCCACACTGCAGCAAAATGACCCCATTTATGGCACTTTATGGATATCATCCACCATCCATCACATCATCTTTAAGAGAAAATTCTAAGGTTCGAGAAGTGGAAGATCACATTGAGCATCAACAAGAATTTCTCCAACTCTTGAAAGACAACCTAAATTTGGCATAAAATCGAATGAAACAAAAGGTAGATCAACATCGTAGCGAGAGAATTTTTGATGTAGGAGACTGGGTATTTTTACGACTACAACCATACAAACAAATGTCCTTCAAGCAAGCTAAGAAGGATAATAAATTATCTCCAAAGTACTATGGTCCTTACAACGTGTTGCAAAATATTGGTACTATGGTATACAAATTGGAGCTTCCTACTTATTCGCGAGTGCATCTAGTTTTCCATGTTTCATGCTTAAAGAAGGTTATAGGTGAAAATCTTCCAGTTCAAACAATATTGCCAGAACTTGATGAGGAAGGAAAAATCATATTGGAACCTGAAGCGATCACTAAAACAAGAGCTCAACAGGTACGAAATCGATCAATTTCAGAGTATCTCATCAAGTGGAAGAACTTACCCACTGAAGATTCTACATGGGAGGATGAGAATTTTATACAGAAGCACCCAGAGCTACTCAAGCGTTGAGGACAACACTTTTTTGAAGGAGAGGGGCATGTTAGGTCCCTATATTACTAGTTTAGACCCTTATTGTTATTAGTGTATCCCCCTTATTGTTATTTTTGGACCCCTATAACCCCAATATTGTTATTATTGTTCCCTTAAATTATTATTATTAGGTCGGATAGGATTATATGGTGGCCCCATGGACTCCTATATATAGAAGGGGGTTTTGGTCATTTGTATCATCGAAGAATTTTTCATTTATGTAATGTATTAGAGGTTGCCCCCTTGAAGTGGCTGATTTCTAAGGCGTTGATCTCTCTTTTCTTCTATTTTTGGAGCTAGTTTCACAACATGAAACCCTAAGGCCACATTGAACCCCTTATGGACACAAAAGTAGAAATTCATGACCTCGTTTTCCTTATGCATCTGTCATACCTATGTTTTGAACTTCATGGTAGTTACCTAAACAAACAGTACCTACTTCTTCGAGTCATTGAATTTTGGATATACTAAGTTATTGTCCCAACTGTCTATCCCTTTCGAGAGTTTGTGTCTCGGCTTATGGCCATGTACATCAAAGAAAAGAATTTTTGCATTTCATCGACTGGGGAGAAGATTTGGGAAATCACACCAGAACTTATCCAAAATGAATTCGTCTACCCCAAATCCCCAGACCTAAAGAAATTGACTGAGACCACCCTCATTTTCAGTTACAATGGATTTTCAGTTGCAGAAATACAGGCCTTATTCTAGCATATTGCAACCCCAAATGCCCAATTGTCCACAAATTCAGAGATGTTCCACCTTTCTTTGTTTTCATAAATTGTGATCCCATTTTAGCGATAATTTCATTACTATTAGGTGAGGATGAAATTTCCAATGACACCAAATTAGCCCCAGGGTTCCTGCATACAATGATGAATCCTGACACCATTCTTAACACCCCTTCATTTCTTGTTGAATCCATAAAGTTCCAGTTCAATAACTTTTACCTCTCCTTCTACTTCAGACACTACTCCATACTGGTCTAAATTTTCCTTTATGATCATGTGGAGGAATTTTACTACCTAGATCTTAGCATTATAGACTCCAACAATTAGAGAAAAATTGTAGTTGATTAGGATAGTGCTCTGAAGAAGAAACCCAACAATGAGGGGTTCTCCCAGTTTATTTCCACTTTCATGTCTACTGCATATAAAATTATCAACAATTTCTCCCCCCTTAGATTTTTTCCACAACAAAGAGAGCCTCTTCAACTCAACAAGGACACTAGGGTAGGGAACTGGTTCTTATTAGAAGACTACAATGAAATTAGGGTATATGGGTATTATTTTCCTCCTTATCAGTTACATGTGTTTATGCCAATGAGGTTCTTTGCCCTGGATTTTATTAGGAAAATATTAAATGTGTACTATATCCACTTTGTCCCTGCTAAAAAAGGCTACATGTTCAAGCTGAGTAGAACTATAGGCCCTTTTACTGTCAAAGCCAGGCAAGCTTTCTAGCAAGTAGAATATATGTTAAAAGAATTAAATTTTGAAATAGGATAAGTTTTCCACTATGATCCCAATGGTGCTATATAAAAAATGTGGAAATAAATAAATGCTTCTTCTTATGAACACAAGTCTAAACATGAGCTAGAATGGAAATCTAACTTAGACTCTTGGCCTATAAATATAGAGATGTATATTGAGACACCATACATAAAAGATAAAAATGAGAAAAAGAATGTGGATAAGGCTAGAGATACAGTGATGGAGGATGCACCATCAACCAAAAGGCCAAACTTCAGGAGAAAATTGATGAAGAAATTGAGGTCAAATTGGCTGAGTGGAATCTAGACCAACCAGGTTTCTAAGTGCTCTTAGAATATTCTCAACAAGTTTCCACCTCCAATTCCAATGAGGTAGCAATTTTGGGCTCAATAGGGAGTATGTCAGTAGCATATCCTAAATGGGATAAGGGAAGATGACAAAGGACAAAAATAATAAGATTAGGGATGAAATTTTATCAAAACTAACATGTCATTCAATTCCATACCAAACCAAGCTTCTAGCTGCCATGGACCCAGAGAGAAATCAAATGAAGTTTTCTTTATATCATCCTTCATCACAGTCCCTGTTGGCTCGAGGGGTCCTGACCCAGGTTTGGTGTGCAAGGTTTGCCAACAAACCCCTACACTACTGGCCCTTTCAGCAGTGACCTGCTTGCGCAGGTCAAAGTCTCACCCGAAGTAGTATGGGTGGGTGCTGGAACCAGGTTTCTGCACCCTGAGAAAGGATGGGTAAGGCAAGCAGAGCTGTGCTAGGTCCGGTAATCCCCGATTACCTTGTTCTTTTCAGGGTTAATTAGGTTTCTGTTTGCATCCATGTGTGCTAGATCTATAGTTATATTCTTTTATGACAACAACACAACATTATATAAACATAATAGAATAGACCCAGATCCAGACACACACTTACACAGATATTTGCTACTTAAAGACAAAAAATGTACAATATATCAATTACCAACAATTCGCACAAGATTACTCACAGATTCAGTTCTCTATCAATCCTTCTTATTCATTCATTCATCAACTCTTCCTTACGATTCCCTTCCCAACCTGTGCACATAGCAGCAGGGCCCGCACACAGCTGGACTTGGATCTCCGCGCACACAACCAGCAGGAGTCTGTTCCCCAAAACCCAAACAGATAGCTTAAACCACAATTCGCATCTATAACTCATCATTCTTGTCCTTTACAATACAAAATTTCCCTTTATTTATAGAAATCTAGCCTAGACTTTCCTATGGTCCGTAAACCATGGTTTTCGGACCCCAGGTTTACCCTTGTACCCATTACAATGCTTTCAGGGCTTTGACCCACCCCAAAAACCCTCCACTAGATTAAATCTAATCAAAAATATCCAAAATGGACCAGTTTTGCAGCTTGTAGGAGACCCTGTTCCAACAGTCCCCCAACACAATCTTGTGACTTGTCCCGAGTCACTATAGCTGCCATATAGTCATTGAACCCGGTAAGGCTTGAGTTGACTACCATTGACAAAGCCTGGTAAGATATCTCCGTGCAGGGTAGCTAGCTGGACTACTCCACCATTCGTGATTTCCTTAACTGTGTAGGGACCAAGCCAGTGCTGTCGAAATTTTCCTGGATGTTTAGCAAATTGGCTATCATATAAAAGGACAAGGTCACCTGCGTCGAATGTATTTTGGCGAATATGTCGATCATGCCATGCTTTGTCATGAGCCTTCTGAACCTGTTGATAAAAATTAGCAATAAACCGATCTTCCTCTAGAGCCACAAGTTGCGCAAGACACTCCTCTATGATATCGGGGTCCGCCATATTTGTAAGTGCGGCGATGCGTAGGCTAGAAACAATGTATTCGATGGGCATAATGGCCTCTTTTCCATAGACCATCTAGAAGGGGGTTCTGCCTGTTAGCTTCTTGCAGGTCGTTCAGTAGGCCCACAGAACAGAGGGAATGCGAACATCCCAGTCACTACGATCGGCATTACAAACCTTAATTAATGTTTGTTCCAAAATTTTGTTAAAAGCTTCAACTGCGCTATTTTCCTGGGGATGGTATGGCGTACTCTTCACATGGTGGATTCAGAATTCTTCATTCAAGGCTTAATTTTTTGGTTAACAAAGTGTGTACCTCTGTCACTCATCAGGATCTTTGGATAGAAAAACCTGGTCAGAATCTGCTCAAAGATGAAGTGCGCAACAGTATCTGTAGTGCAATCCTTTACCGCTTGTGCCTCAGCCCATCGAGTGACATAGTCAGTGGCGGTGATAATGTAGCGTGCACCTATTTTCTTGCCCGACGGATTGATGGGTCCTATAAAATCAATGGCCCACTTTTCAAAAGCCTATAAATATACTTGAGGCCGTAATGTCATCTCATCTTGGCACGAGGGTCGTCTTGTTCACTGGCAAGTGTCGCATGACCTCCAATAGGTGTACGAATCCTGATGCAAGGTAGGCCACCATAACCCAACCCTCAAAATCTTTTATGTTGTTCCCGTCCTGCATAGTGGCCTCCAGCGACACCATCATGTGCTTCTGCTAATACGGCAGGTCGTTCATGTTCCAAGATGTATTTGCACATTATTTCATCTACGCCTAGCTTGTACAACTGACCCGCGATGATAGTAAAGTCTGCTGCCCGAGTAACCAACTCCTTCTTTTGCTATAGTGAATATTCTACAGGGGCCACGCCTGTAGTGAGGAACTCAATTATATCAGAAAAGTGTGTATCAACCACCTTAATAGTAAACAATTGTGCATCTGGTAAACTCTCTTCCAAGCTAATAGGTTCTTCCCCAGTTTCGATGCGAGACAGATGATCCGGGCCTGCATTCAACCTTCTGGGCTTGACGATGATCTGAAAATCATATTCTTGGAATAGAAACAGCCAGCGAAAAATCTTCCCCTGCAACACAGGCTTGTTGACCAGTTATTTCAAATTCGAATGATCTGTGAACATTTTAAAGTGTCCACCCAGTAGATAGTGACAATATTTCTATAATGCATAGACCATGGCCAATCCTTCGCGCTTAGTGGTAGAGTAGTTCCATTCTGTGCCCGAGATTTTTCGACTCACAAAGGCAACTAAATGATCAATATCTCTTTCGCAAGGCTGCATGAGGACAGTGCCCAACGCGATTCTAGATGCATCCACATGTACATGGAATTCCTTCAACCAATCAGGAAATATGACGATCGGTGCAGAAATCATCTTCTCTTTGAGTAGTTCGAAGCTCTTCTGACACTCATCATCCCAAAAAAAAGGAAACATATTTCTTTAGTAGCTTTTCCATAGGTGCCGTGATCAAGGTGTATCCTTGAATAAATTTCCTATAATAGCCCGTGTGTCCAAGAATAAAAAATAAAACTTTTTTTCCGTTGTTGGGATGGCCAAGTTTATAATTACGACTACCTTTGCAGGATAAACCATTAGCCCTTGTCGGTAGAATATGTGCTCGAGCAGGATTCAAAATGGTATGCAAAAGATGAATTTATTAATATTTAAGGAAATTTGGTGCCTCTGGCATGCATCCAAAATTAATCTCAGGTTAGAGACATGCTCTTTTACCAGGCGGAAGACCATCCAGTCATCGAAATAAACCTCGAGGAATTCATGAATAAACTCTTTGAATACCACAACCACGACTCGGGAAAAAATAGCATGTGCATTCTTGAGACCAAAGGGCATGACCATATACTAGAAGGACCACCATTCAGTCACAAAGGTAGTCTTACTGAAATCTTCAGGTGCAATTTGGATCTGGTGGTATCCGGAGAACCCATCGGTGAAGGAATAGGCCTCTTTTTCGCCTACGCTATCAAGGATTTCATCAGAAAAAGGTGTGGGGAAGGGTTCATGGACACATGCATCATTTAACTTGTGTAGATATATGCAGACGCATATTTCCCCATTGGTCTTCTTATCCTGGATGACCAGTGGACTTACCCAGTCCGACTGCTCAACTGGTTCAATGATACCTGCGGCAAGCATTTTATCCAGCTCTTCCTTGACCTTTTGCTTGTATTTAGGATTCATTCGGTAAGGCCGCTGCTTGACAGGGCGCGCCTCAGGTTTCAGAGTGATGTGCATAATACTAAGGTCCTCGGTGATGCCCTTGAGCTCAGAGAACTTTGTTGAAAATAGGTCCTGATATTCCGTGAGTAATCCTGCAATTTTACCTACAGTCCCTTCATCCCAATAGTCTCCAATCTTAGCCAACTTAGGGTGTTCCTCCATCCCAATATTAACATCATGCAGCTTAAGAGGCTTCGTTACATCAATATTCTGCAGCGATGGCCCTACGACAGTGCATTCTCCTTCAGATTCCAGAACGGAAATGTTTCTAGGATTATCTTCTTCCTCATCAATCGCCAAGCTCCGTCAATTGGATGTGTCTTGCATCTGCACTTCCCATGTTAGGACCGTTGGTGCAGTGTGGTGGTGAGAGTTCTTAAATACAACCACATCAATGTCCTACTATCAATCAATGTTGTCGAGCGTCTCTGTCCCCCCAATCAATCTGAATGTTCTGACAAATTCCTCCTTTAACACTTCCCAGTGGCGGGTGCGCTGGTGCAACTCTGCATCTAGGTACCAAGCAGCCAAGATAGGACCCAAGGCATGAAAAAATAGATGGACCCATTCTTCTGTAGTTCATTCGAACCATTTGGTCATCCAGACACGCAGATGTGCGTGGGGATCTTCGAGCCTGAGGACCATCCTAGTGCGTATGTCAGCTGGAGGGGAAAACCATAGAAGCATCCTTTCTCGACATGTTTCCCAATCCGGGAATGCTTTCTTGTGGGTGTCCCACCAATGCGTGGGTGTCCCATGCATAGCCAAATTAAGGGCCTAGAGCTGTCGTTCTCTGGGCACCCTAGCTTCTAGTTTCCTTAGGAATTCTTGGACATTACCAGCCTCATCAAAGTGGGGTAGATCTCTTACCTCAAAGGAAATGCAGTAGAGGGTTCTTGTGACCCGAGGGCAGTGCAACGCTGAAACCTCGTGTAACTAATTTTTCCAATTCTCCAGTTCCTCACCAGTGTCAGAACAACATTCAATATCTCCCCAGAATATCCCATCTATCATGGGTTTAATCCTATCTTCGTCTTACATAGTCAATCTATAAATGTGGTCTAGTTCCTCCCGTTCGTAGGCTGGCTTTGTATCCACGCGCCTTCTACTGGATCTAGTGCTACTATTACATGTGTATCGTTGTTTTCAAACACCATGATGTGCTTTTTGAGATTGATGACACCCCACATGTCTATAGCCCAGTGCAGCTCGAGTAGTGCAAGGTATGGATCCGTATCTTCCAAGATTTTTATGACCTCAAAGTCAGATAGGACTTTTACTCCCGCGATATCTACCATGACTCTTGGCAACTGTCCTAGTGGAATGATCTTCTGTTGATTCGCCATGCGCAGCTGGATAGTGGACCATTCCAACTTAGGTTTGCCCAGTCGTTTCCATGTCTGCTTTGGTAGTACGTTCGCATCCGTCCCTAAATCGAGAATAACTTGGTCCATCTCGTAGTCGCCAATCTGCGCAGTAAACCGCTTTTGTCTTCCGATGCGTTTCTTGAAGCCATATAGATGGTGGACACCTTTGGTCTCAGGAATTGTGTTGGGTCGGGCTGCGCAGCTATGCAGTAATACTTGAAGAGTTTCTACAGCCGACTGGTTATGTAGCACTTTCAAGCATGCCTTTAGAAACGGCTCAAACCCTTCCTCTCTCTCGAGGTGCGCCGGAAGCTGCGCAGGGCCTGCCTGTGGTGTTTGTTATGTGAAGTTCACTTCTTTCTAAGAGGCCAGTTCCTCCCTTTCTCCCTAGGTGACCATCCCATTGCGTACCTCAGTTTTAACCCTTTTCACATTCTACGTAGGGGTGGGTTGTTTTTCCTGCATTTTGGCTATCAGTATCGGGTAGTCTTCAATCTCATGGTCCAGCTGCCGGCAATATTTGCAGGATTGCCTGGTGGGATTTGGGTAGTCCCTTGTGAAGTGCCCTATCTCTCCGCAATGCCCCCAACCCCATCCTACACTTCCTCCCCGACCTTTCTTACCCCTTGCTAGGGAGCCCCCGAAGCTCGCGAGGGATCTTGGCAATGCAGGGTCTGACTGTACCCTATAGAGGTTCCCTCGATCTACAATCAAGTCATACATGCGACAGTTCTATTCGTCATGCCCTACTAATCAGCAGAACTTGCACCACTGCTGCTTCAGCTCACCCATACTTAACCAACGACACTGGGCCATATCATGCAGTCCGACTACCCGGCAATCATCGCACCATAGTGATGATCTGTAGGGGCCAGATCGTAGCGAACTAGGCCCTCCTACTAGTACGTAATCCGTCAATATAGGACACTGGTCCCTGGTATGGTCAGACACCCGACATTGTATACACCAGAGGTCAGTGCTAGCTCTTTTTCCACGTTCCATCCGTAAGCTATGAATCTCCATGTGCATGGCTTCGAGCTGTTCTTGAATTTGTTGTACCCCTCCTAACGTGTCATCCTTGGGTGCATATTCGAGCTTCATGGCAGCTTCCAAGGCTTTTTCCTGTGACTCGAAGGTTTGTTGGCCCATGGGTATACGTAAGTGAGGTAGCAGCATAGCGATGAACCATTATGTGTGCTGCCTGTCATTTTACTCGAACCCTCCTTCCCTGATGGCTCTCTTCAATCACTGATCGGCCTCCCACATCGACTCAGATGCACCCTGCTTAAAGTATTTTACTTTTGCTACCAGCTGCGAGTATGACCTGGGCTTCTATAACTGTTTTTTTAGGGCATCCTTGATATCTCAAAGAGATGCACTCCCATTTTGAGATATGTATCGCATGAACCAGTCCAACGCTCTGTCCTCGAAGGCCAGGGGCAACTGTGCTTTCTTCATAGTATCACTCATCACCCCTTGTGCAGTCCATACCAAGTCAGCTATGAACCAAAACCGATCCATGTCTTCATCAGCGGCGCCTTTAAAGGTGGGTAACTTCAAGTGTACTTCCATGTCTCCTTCTACCAGTGTTTCGCTTGAGGGCTTGTGTTCCCGTGAGTCTTGCGTCGTTTTTCTTCTCAGCGGACTATAGGTCAAGTGATCCTTTTCTTGCTTGGTTTGATCATTCTTACCACTCATTCACTCCCGTTCAATATCCTCTTATCATTACCTGATCACTTCCTCAAAATTCTACAGGTCCTAGCAATGGAACCATTTTTTGGCTCGAGGGGTCCTAACCCAATTTCGGTGTGTAAGGTTTTCCAACAAACCCCTATACTATTGGCCCTTTTGGCAGTGACCTGCTTGCACAGGTCAAAGTCTCACCCGAAGTAGTATGGGTGGATGTTGGAACCAGGTTTCCACACCCTGAGAAAGGATGGGTAAGGCAAGCAGAGCTGTGCTAGGTCCAGTAATCCCCGATTACCTTGTTCTGCGTAGGGTTAATTAGGTTTCTGTTCGCATCCACGTGTGCTAGATCTATAGTTATATGCTTTTATGACAATAACACAACATTATATAAACAGAACAGAATAGTTCCAGATCCAGACACACACTTACACAAATCTTCGTAGCTTAAAGATAGAAAATGCATAATACAACAATTACCAACAATTCGCACAATATTACTCACAGATTTAGTTCTCTATCAATCCTTCTTATTCATTCATTCATCAATTATTCCTTACAATTCCCTTCCCAACCTGCGCACATAGCAGCAGGATTTGCACACAGCCAGCAGGAGTCCATTCCCCAAAACCCAAACAGATAGCTTAAACCACAATTCACATCAATAGCTCATCATTCTTGTCCTTTATAATACAAAATTTCCCTCTATTTATAACAATCTAGCCTAGAATTTCCTATGGTCCGCAAACCGTGGTTTTCGGACCCCTGGTTTACCCTTGTGCCCATTACAATGCTTTCGGGGCTTTTACCCACCCCAAAACCCCTCCGCTAGATTAAATCTAATAAAAAATATCCAAAATGGACCAGTCTCGTAGCTTGTAGGAGACCCTGTTCCAACAGTCCCTTGCATCTGGGCTACAGTTCAGGATAGTGGACTTGCCATTAGATATGGCTAGTTTCCCCTTACAAGACAAAATAAACTTGCATCTGAATATAGGGGAGATGATTTACAATGAATTAAGTAAAGGGGACTTGACTATCAGCAAGGTTAGGAAGCTATTGGAGAAAACTGACACCAAAATAAAGCAGGAAAAGTCTAATTCAAGAGGGATCTGCTTGTCAAATTGGGGGTAGAAACAAATGAAATTTTTTTGTGGAGGCCATCATTCAAGGCTCACGATATGAGATCTAGTCATTTAGGAAATAGCTTGAGATGCCTGCATCAGACCATGTACAAATAGAGGAGTTGGCCCAAGTAGAGAATGAAAAAAAATCATGGCCAAAGAATTAACAGAAATAACAATGAGGTGGTGGCCCTCAAGATTAATCTTGAAAATCTTCAACATATAATTGATTCTTATATATGTGTTGTGATTGTACCAGAAAACCCACAAAATACCACAGATAAACTGTCCAATGCTCTCAATTATTTGCAGCTATAAAAAAGCGAGCTCAAGAAAATAAAAAATGACTTGGAAAATTCCAAGTACCTACTCTCAAACAAGGAGAAACGACTTAATAAAACCAGGGGAAGAGTAGAGCGGGCCAATAACAAGTTGAAGGCTTTTTCAATTATCAAATATCCTCTTTCAGTTTCCTTTTTAGTAGTCCTAGGTCAAAATTTTGTCTTTTCAAACAAGTTTTCGAATAAATTTTGGTCACTGCATATGGTCTAGGTCTAAAATGCTACTCCCATCATCCCATTCATTTCCATCATCATCTTAGATTTCATGTAATTCATTGTCATCTAGGGTCATAGATCAGTCGACACTCCATCTCCATTTAGGTCTGTTGTCTAAGTGTCCTTGTTTCGCCACTAAAAAGTCCAATTATGTCATCAAATAGGGCTAACAAGGATTCATTTTCATCATATAATTATTTTAAAGGGAGTTAGCATAGTTAGGGGAATAATTTAAGACAATTTTTCTTATTTAAAAACTTGTTTCAATGTCAAATTGTTCCAAAAAGGAAAAATTGTTCTCAAAGTTTTTGGTTTCACTAAAAGACAAAAAGTCATTTCAAGAAGTTATAAAGAGAAAAAATAAGTATTTTTCAACTCATTTTGTCTTTTCATGTTTAGTAGAGCTCATCTCTTACCTTCATCTTGCTCCATAATTGTAAAGGGTTGGAATAAAATCAATAAAGTTTCTCTAAAGAGACCTCTGCTATGCATCTTGAAGGTTGTGTTACGCTTCTGGAATGCTCAGCTACACATCTAGAAGTGTGCTACGCTTTTGGCATTTTTCTTCTAAATCAACTTTTCAAGCTTCGAAACTATTTTGAAAACCTCCTATGACCTCAAAAACCAGTAAGTTGACATTCCAAATCCTTCTTCAAGTAATTTCATCATTTTATGAGTGAGTGCTATCATTAGGGTTTTTCTCTCCTACCTTCTAGGGTTTCTCCTTAATTGATTGGTTTTAACCATTGGAGATAATTTTTGCTACTATATAAACCTTCACTCATCCCTCACAAATCCTCCACAAAACCTACCCCAACACCTCCTATCACTCACAGTCCCATTTACCCTTATTTCATCAAAACCCTAACTCCTCACTACACTTTCACAGAAAAACAGGAAAATATCTGTGTTTTCCTATTTTGACCCACTTCCCTATAACCATTTCAACTCATTCCACCTACATCCTTAACCTAACACATTACCCTATTGTCTCAAATTTTTTGGGAATTTTCCTCATCTTCCTTACACCTCATCTCAGCCCCTAGATGTTAACATGGAAAAAAAAGTTGAGGATAAACCATTTGAATAAATCATTAAAGATAAATATGAGGAAATAGCAGAGCTGAGGGAGGTGTTCTCAATTGAAAATTCTCAAATCACTTTCCTACAACAAGAAAATTTTCATTTAAAGGTAAAACTGCGCCTCCAAGACAAACTTAAAGTAAATTTTGATGTAGACAAAGGTAAGGGAAAAGAGATTGCACATGACGATGAGCTGGAGAATGCAGAGGTTGAAACAAAAAGAAGTAGACCAAGGACAATGGGCCTCAAAAAGTCGCTTCAGAGAGAAAGAGAATCAACAGCTCCTAACCCAGTTTGGTAGATCATTGATGAGTTGATCCTTGATGAGATCAATAAGGACAAAGAGTATTGGCTTGAGAGGGTAAATGGGCACCTTGAGGAGCTTTTGAAGAAATTCAAGAAGAACAATAACCTCTAGAGGCATATGGCCAATCATTATCGTGCGAGGAACAAAATTTCACAAATCGGGCTCAAACATGTGAAAAAGAAACTTAAAGAGGCTCGAATGAAGCTTGAGGAGAAATAAAACTAATAACTCCTTGCTGAGGTATCCATGGTTGTTTAGCCCATCCTCCACAGGTATTATAGAAAAAAATTTGAACATTTTTTAGCACTTTTAGCATTTTTGATGTTTTTTGCACTAATCTGAAAATTCAGCCTCCATAGATGCGTAGGGCCAAGGTGTTACGGTTTTTCATAGGGCACCTAAATGATGAATGAATTACATGGTTGGATGAATTTTGATGAGTACATCATAGATAAGAACCCTTTTTTCATGAAAAGCTCTAGTTTTGCAGAAAAATCCAACAAACCACCAGTTTTCTATGCCTCCGCCACTATTTTTGACATGGCACTACACATCTGGAGTAAGGTTGGGAGAATCAAATTTTGGAGGCCTTCCAGTGGGTGGTTTTTAAAAATTCAAGATGTTCTGGAAACTAGACACATGGGGCTAGTTGATATATCTTCCATATTTGTTTTTGTGTCCTAAGTTGTAAAATAGCCACGCATATGTAAATGGTGCTACACATCTACATAGGATTCCTTGGGACACTTGTCAAGCCCAAAAAAAAGTCATATTTTCAAGGTTTTGTTGTCCTTTCAACTGGAATTGGAGTAATTTAGTTGTTTTTTCCTCTTATGATGAGGAAACATGTAATTTAATGTGGGCGACACACACACCTAGTCTTTAGCTGAATTTGAGGGAATGGTTTTTAACCTCCCTAGATTCTAGGAAGTGACTCATCTTATGTAATTATGATGCATTTTGGATGGGATTTAGACCCTATGAGGTTTCATTGTTCATATTTTCTATAATTAGACCCTCTTTAGTCTTTTTTTTGGTTGGATAGTTGTTTTTTGTAGTGGATCTATTGTACAAGCCTTTTGGAATGAAATCAAAGAAGATGTTGCAAATTTGTGTTGAGAATCATGTGGTATGCCTTGGAGAATTTTTTCTTCCTCTGCATGTTTATCTTATCAAGTTGAATGATATTTTTTCCTATTTCATATATATGATTCTATGTGTTTTTCTTGATATTTTATAAGTAGAAATCATGCCTTTTCATGCTCTGTCTTAACAAGATTTACATTATATGTCTATGTTATTGTAAATGAATGAGTTCACCTCAGTTCTCATTCATATTTTCTATCATTTCATCCTATATACAATGAAAAAATAAACATGATTTCAAGCTACCTACCTAGACTCATCCATATTATCTTCAAATTGATCTTGAATTCATACCTTAAACCCTAGACCTAGTCTCCTTACTGTCATTTCTATCCAACACACAAAAATTTAAAAAAAACCTATTTACTGATCTTATATACCTAGCCTAAGAACATTAAATATTCAGTCATTTAATTGATTTCTAAGTGACATTGAGAGGTACCTCTCTGGTCCTTGTAGGACTAGCTACCTGACCTAAAGCCCTGTTTTTGCTTACCTTCCTTCAATCCCACTCTCAGCCTTGGGAAGTTGGGAGGAGTGATAACATTCTTGGCGTTGTTGCCAGGGAGAGAAGGTTAAATCTTTCCTGGGAAATAATGAAAAATATTAGCTCTGATTGCTGATGGTGAATAGTGGTTAGGCACAAGAAGGTTGTGCATTTTTTACCTTGCGACTCCAATGTCAAAGAATCCAAAAGTTCAGAGCTTTCATGGCAACTCCATTGTTCAAATATTGGTAGCTTCAAGAAGTTATTGGTAACTTCACTGTTTTCAATATGGGTTCAACTACTAGAAGGTATGATCGTATCCATTGAGATCATGTTCCAAGATTTCCAAATCGTATGCCTCAGGTAGATTGGAAAACATACTTGCCAAAATTAAAAGATGGAAAAAGTGATGATGCTACACTTCATTTAATAATATTTCATATGCATGTCCGTAAGCTGAAGATTATTTTTCATGCATATTGTTTAATGAAGATGTTCATGATCACATTAGAAGAAAAAACATGGTTTTGGTATGAAAGTGTGTCCCCTTCTTGTATTTATTCTCTCAAGGATTTTCACTTAGTATTTTTTGAGAAGGATAGAGAAACCTATCCTTCTTTGCTTTTGATTGAGGATTGTTGTGATCACTTTGAGAATTTTATTCAAGAGCTAGAAAGTGCTTATGGAGATGAAGATTTTATGGATGATGAAATCTTGGATGTTTTGAATGAAAACCCTTTTCACCACCATGAGAAGAACAAGGATTCTACCCTGGATGACAACAAACTTGAGCAGAATTCTTCAAAGGATGACATTGATCTTCCATCATTCGAATTTGATGATAATTTGCAACAGTCTTTCAAATATTCAAGCGATCAAGATATATATGAAGATGTTCTGTCCAGCTACCCTTCATCCCTATCCTCTTTTGAGTTTTTGAGTTTTCTTGTATAGAAACCCTAGAGAGTCATGATTTATCCATTGAGGTCAAAAACAGTGTACAACAGGTTTTTTGTCTTGATTTTGATGAACATGTTCAACAGCCTTCAAATGATAAAGATATAGACTTTTTTCAAAGCCAATATAATTCTCTTTTTGATTTTAAATGAAAAGCGACTTGTAGATATTTGCGTTGGTGCTAATTTGGCTACCTCAATTGAAGATCTATAAGAGCATACAAATCTTGTCTCTGATCTGGATGATATGGAAGATTTCATTGATGCATTTTTATTTAATAAGGATCAAGGAAATGAAGAAGAAAAATCATCCGTTATATCTGAAAGCATATCCCTTATTTTTGGTGATCAACAAGGGGTAATGTTTCATGACTTTCAAGACCCCTTGGGTAGTGTTTTGCAAGCATCAGAAAAGGTGGAGTTATTTTTTTTCACTAACATAGGTTTTGGGCTCAAATTTCATTTTAAGTTTCCATTTACTCAATCTTTCTTTATTCCTGGTGGAGCTGAATACAAGCATCAGTCAGGTAGTCATTTACTTGATTAGTTACATTGGATATTTGACTTCACTTGATCAAGTGATTTATGGATCAGTTAGAGTAGGTAAGGTGTGATGAATAAGCTAAAAATTCTGAGCATCTTTTTTAGTGTCATTTTCCAGTAGATTTTGCAGTTGATGATGTACAATTCAACTTTCTGTTTTATTTGAGTCAGTTTGAGGATTGTAGCTGCAGTGACTCCATTTCCCAATGGATAAGGCTACCTGATATATGAGTTTCTTGAACCCTCCTGAATGAGCTTCCATCCCTATCGGGAGCCAATGTTAGTGTCAATATGTTTAGTGATCAAATATTGTCTTTCAGTTTACTTTTTAGTAGTCCTAGGTCAAAATTTTGTCTTTTCAAACAAGTTTTCAAATAAATTTTGGCCATTGCATATGGTCTAGGTCTAAAAGGCCACTTCCCTCATCCCATTGATAGCCATCATCATCTTATAGGTCATGTAATTCATTGTCATATACGGTCATAGATCAGACATTCCATCTCCATCTAGGTATGTTATCTAAGTGTCCTTGTTTCGCCACTAAAAAGTCCAATTATGTCATAAAATAGGGCGAACAAGGCTTCATTTTCATCATATCAGTCTTTTAAATGGAGCTAACATAGTTATGGGAATAAAGTAAGTCAATTTGTCTTATTTCAAAACTTGTTTCATTGTCAAATTATTCCAAAAAGGAAAAAATGTCCTCAAAGTTTTTGGTTTCACTAAAAGATAAAAAGTCATTTCAAGATGTTATAAAGAGGAAAAAGAAGGATTTTTCAACTCATTTTGTATTTTCATGTTTTGTAGAGCCTCTCTTACCTTCAAATTTCTCCATAATTGTCAAGGGTTGGAAGAAAATCAAGAAAATTGCTCTAAAGAGACCTCTGCTATGCATTTGGAAGGTTATGTTATGCTTATGGAATGCTCTGCTACACATCTAGAAGTGTGCTACGATTTTGGAATTTGGCTTCGAAATCAACTTCTCGAGCTTCAAAAATACTGTGCAAACCTCTTGTGACCTCAAAAACAAGTAATTTAACATTCCAAAGCCTTCATCAAACCATTTCATCATTGTATGAGTGTGTGCTATCATTAGGGTTTTTCTCTCCTACGTTCTAGGGTTTCCCCTTTCTTGATTGGTTTTAACCATTAGATACCCTTTTTCCTACCATATAAACCTTCACTCGTCCCTCACAAGCCCTTCAAAAACCCTACCCCAACACCTCCTATCACTCGCAGTCCCCTTTACCCTTCTTTCATCAAAACCCTAACTCCTCACTACACTTTCACAACAAAACTAGAAAATATTTTTGTTTTCCTATTTCGACCCACTTCCCCATACCCATTTAAAATAATTCCACCTGCATCCTTAAGCTAACACATTGCCCTATTGTCTCAATTTTTTTGGGAATTTTCCTCAGGTTCCTTACACCTCATCCCAACCCCTAGAAGTTGACATGGCAGAACAAGTTGAGGATAAATCATTTGAAGAAATAATTAAAGAGAAATATGAGGAAATAAAGGAGCTGAGGGAGGTCTTCTCAATTGAAAATTCTCAAATTACTTTCCAACAACAAGAAAATATTCAATTAAAATTAAAAATACTCCTCCAAGACAAAATTAAAGTACATGTTGATGTAGACAAAGGTAAGGGAAAAGAGATTGCAGATGATGATGAGCTGGAGGATGAAGAGGTTGAA
This sequence comes from Pinus albicaulis, assembly GCA_034641835.2. Lineage (NCBI taxonomy): Eukaryota > Viridiplantae > Streptophyta > Pinopsida > Pinales > Pinaceae > Pinus > Pinus albicaulis. The sequence continues at coordinate 971,666,093 of CM076579.1, forward strand.
ACAAAAAGAAGGAGATCAAGGAAAATGGGCCTCAAAAAGGCGCTTCAGAGATAAAGAGAATCAGCAGCTCCTAAACCAGGTTGGAAGACCTTTGATGAGTTGATTCTTGATGAGATCAATCAAGACAAAGAGTATTGGCTTGATAGGGTCAATGGGCACCTTGAGAATCTGTTGAAGAAATCCAAGAATAAAATCAACCTCTAGAGGCATGTGGCCAGTCATTATTGCACCAGGAACAAAATTTCACAAATCAGGCTCAAATAGCTGAAAAAGAAGCTTAAAGAGGATTAAATGAAGCTTGAGGAGAAAGACAACTTAGACCTCCTTGCTAAGGCATCAACTATTATTTAGCCCATCCTCCACAGGTGTTATAGAAAAAAAATTGGACAATTTTGAGCTCTTTTTATTTTTTGATGATTTTTGCACTAATCTGAAAATTCAACCTCCACAGATGTGTAGCGCCAAGGTGTTATGATTTTTTGGCACCCAAATGATGAATGGCTTACATTTTTGGATGCATTTTGATGAGTAAATCATAGATCAGGAACCATTTTTGCATGACAAGCTCTAGTTTTGAAAAAAAAGAAAAAAAACCACTAGTTTTATATGCTTTTGCCACTATTTTTGACATGGTGCTACGCATCTAGAGTAAGTTTGGGAGAATCAACTTTTGGAGCCTTAAATTGGGTAGTTTTTCAAAATTCAAGATGTTCTGGAAACTAGACACACAAGGCTAGTTGACCTATCTTCCATATTTTGATTTGAAGTACTAAAATTCCCTCAACATCTGCTGCAAAGTGTAGCTATGCATATGTATAAGGGCGCTATGCATATGTAAATTGGTGCTACACATCTGCATAGGATTCCTCAGGACACTTGTCAAGCCCATAAAAAGTTAGATTTTCTAGGTTTTGATGTTCTTTGATCTAGAATTGGAATATTTGAGTTGATTTTTTCTTCTTATCATGAGGAAACATGTAATTTAATGTGGGCGACACACACTCCTAGTCTTTAGCTGAATTTTAGGGAATGGTTTTTAACCTCCCTATATTCTAGGAAGTGACTCATCTTATGTAATTATGATGAATTTTGGATGGTATTTCGACCCTATGAGGTTTCATTGTTCATATTTTCTATAAGTAGACCCACTTTTCTTTTGTTGGGTTGGATAGTTGTTTTTTGCAGTAGAGCTATTGTACAAGCCTCTTGGAATGACATCAAAGACAATGATGCAGAATTTGTGTTGAGAATCCTGTGGTATGCCTTGGAGAATTTTTTCTTCATCTGCATGTTTATCTTATCATGTTGAATGATATGTTTTCCTCTTTCATATACATGTTTCTATGTTTTTATCTTGTCATTCTATAAGCAGAAACCATGCCTTTTCATGCTCTGTCTTAACAAGATTTACATTATATGTATATGTTCTTGTAAATGAATGAATTCAAATCAGTGCTCATTCAAATTTTCTATTATTTCATACTATACACAATGGAAAACTAAACATGCTTTCAAAATACCTACCTGGCCTCATCCATATTCTCTGCAAATTGATCTTGAATTCAAAACTTAAACCCTATACCTAGTCTCCTTACTGTAATTCCTATCCAGCACACTAAAATCAAACAAAAAACATATTTATTGAGCTTATATACCTAGCATAAGATCATTAAATATTCAGTAATTTAATTGACTGCAAAGTGACATTGAGAGAGCCCTCTCTAGTCCTGGTAGGGCTATCTACCTTACCTAATGCATGGTCCGTGGTTACCTTCCTTCAATCCCACTCTCATCCTTGGGAAGATGGGGTGAGTGATAATAGACCCAACACTATGTCAGAAGTGTGACCAGTTCATCAACCCACCATGAGTCCAAACAGTGGAGCCTGGCTCCACCTCAAGAGATCAAAGGATTCAGTAATGAAGATACTTTTTTGGGCCATCATGACACATTTGTGTCATTTCCACAATTTTGTAAATAGTTTATTTTCAAGAAAAGAATAATGTTATGTAATAATCTGGATAGTTGGACTAGTTGCACACTCACACAACTGAATATTTTAGACAGTTGTAGCATTCCAAGATATTTTTGGTAATTTTCCTTGTTTTTTTTCTCCCTATAAAAGGGGAGAAAGACTATGTTGGGTGTGGATCATGATTATCTTCCAGATTTAGAAGTCTTGTTTCAGTCAGGTGTGTACCCCAAGAAGACTGTACACCCCTCCGTGTGAGGAGAGACTTTTCTCCCTCACGGGGGTCCGTGGGGGGTTGTTCCCCTGGCTAGGGTGTCTAGGAACTAGCGGTCCCCCGGCGGGGGTTCAGGGGTAGTGCCCCTGAAGCTTAAAAAAGATGAAAATTTTCCTTGTAAAATATTGTAATTTCGTAGTAAATCTAATTCATTCAGTATGTGGATGATATGATGGTAGAAGTTACGTTAATTTAAGTTTTTTTGGGGAATTGTATTACAATTATGTATTATTATTCTAGGTGAGAAAGAGAGAGGAGATTGTGTGAGAGTTAAGAGGAAATTACAACATATTCATTTTAGGTTGTATCTCTTCATTTCACTGGACAATATAAAGGAGTGACTAGATATTTCTCCGTGGGTGTCTCCCAAATTGGATAAACCATGTATATTTGTATCTCTCTTGTTTTATGTGTTTATGTATTTGTGTTTCCACAATATTTTGTGTTCCATTTCTCCATTAATAATTTTGCAACTGACTAACTATTAAGGGTTCGGTTTTCTAGCATCTAGAGGTTGCAATTATTCTGCAAGTTTTTGGGATTATGAGATGTATATAATTTTGAATAATAATGAAGAGGTTTTCTAGTGATTCCAAGAATTGAGATGTGTAGTATGTGATTCTATAATTGTTTATAACTTCATATATGTTTTTCTTCTTCATAAATTGTGTAATTATATTTGTTGGATTCAGCCTGAAATAAAAAATTTACCTATGTTATGTTATGGAAAATGAAACATGTTATATGTCGAATTGAAAGCCTTAAAATGAGCTCCATGATTTTTTTCATTTCGTTTCTTTAGCCTAATTCATGATTCTAACGGAATTTAGTGCATGGGATTTTGTTTTCATCCCTCTGCACTTGGTTTCTTTTCTTGTATTTCCTCTTTCACCTATATTATTATTATTATCGAATTTTAAGGTCATGACCAAGCTAGACACCAAATTGGTGTATGAGACCCCATGTTTTTGGGACAAGGGAACCACCTCCGCACAGTGATTTGAATGCTAATTCTATGAAGGCATATATACTCTACCCCCCTTTGGTTTTGAACCTGTGGCCTCTTAGGAGGAAACACTTGTTCTTAACCATTTCAATAGTCAATGAAAATGGAACTCTTTGTGTGTAGGACACCATATCTAAGAATTAACTCTTAGTAATCATATATTGTTTATGTTTACACTAGATCTGACTCTAAGAAAGGTAATTGAACTGGATTTCATAAATTTATATATAATTCATTAGCATAACATATATATCCTTAAGACATATTAAGATGTCCTAAGCACTGACCTCTCCTCAACCAAGAGGTTTACTCTAGGAACCACAACATCTTATGGCATCATTGTCGAGGAAAAAATTAGAATATATTTCCCTAGGTATAATTTTGTGCATTCCTTTGTATGGTGAGAAAAGGAAGTGGGGGTTGAGATCTCTCACCTAGCAGAGTTTTTAGGCTGTAATCCCAGCTTTTAGGAGGCATCACACTTGTTTTGATACTTCTCGGCAAAAAAATTTACATTTCCATGACCTATAATGAATCATCTTCAAAATAATATGGAAGGAAAGGGCCCCCAAAACTCCAGATCTAGTTATTTTTCCCCTGAAGCTTAAACTTCTAGTTCTAAAAAAGAAAACATAAATTCCCCTGAAACCTCATATAGGGTTTTATAATTTTCAAAGGAAAAATTCCCCCACCTGTTTTTCACTTTTTTAGAACCTAAAACAGAAGAAGTCTCTACCAATTTCGCCTCTTTCACATTTCATACCTTCCCTGATGTTGAAGAGATTAAATATATGCTCATTCCTATTATAACTCAAACCTATATAGCTATTTCACACCCAATTTTAGTTTTTGGTACTCATTCTCCCCCCCCCCCCAGTTCTTGCAACAAATATTCTTCAACATCCTTTACAAAATGTGGTTGTCCCTGGGTTTTTTCTCAACAAATATTCCCCTTTGAACTTGCAAAAACCTATGAATGAAATGCCTCAAGACTATCTCAAAATTTTTCCTCACTGGAGAAGATGATATCACAATCTAGAAACATATTGAGACATTTTGTGCTTTTTCATAAAACATGAATGTTGAACATATAGATGTGGTGCTAAGAATATTTATTCAATATTTAGGTGGGGAGGCTAGAAAATGGTTCAGGACTTTTCCTAACAACTCAATCAACTCTTGGGAGGAACTAGAGAAAATATTTATGCATAAATGGGGTGATAAGCAAGACCATGGATACTTTATAACTAAATTTAATGCAATCAAGAAAAGAAAAAATGAGAATTTCATCAAGTTCATAAATTTTTTTAACAAATTGTACAATAGTTTTCCTGTTTATATTAAACCTCCACAATCAACGTCTAATGTGGTATTCTCTAGATCCTTTGAATTAGAATTTGGATTTAATATAAGAGAAAGGAAACCCCCCATTCAACACCAGATCCAAACTGATGCTATAGAGGTAGAGGAAAATTTTTCATCAGCGGAGAAGTTAAAAGGAAAAGTAGAACACAATGATAGGAGAAAGGGGAAAGAGGAAGCCAGTTTCTCTGGTCAGGACAAGGAGGTCCAAGAACATAAGTTGGATGAGATGAATAAGTTGATTAGAAATATCACAAACAAGCTGAGAAGTTAGAATTGGAAAACAAAAACCCCTAGACAGATACAACAAGGTCATAACAGAAAATTCAATCCCCAATATAGGAGACCTCCATTGCAACTTCTGCAATGAGATATAAAGGACCAACAAGACCAACTATAACCTCCTTTGTACATATAATATGACCCTAAAGAAGACATTGAATATGCACTTAAAATACAGGAGAATAAATGCTCAACCCTATCAGAAGAAGAGATTGAAATATAATCACAAGAAGAAGAGGAGTATGATTATAATTCGACTTTAGATAAAGAAGAGATAGATGCTTACAACAAGAAATTTGTAGATTTTATGCAAGTTGAGATGCATAGGAGATATGACTTGAGGTCTGGAAAAATATCTCAAACACAAGATCAAAATGAAGAAACTTTCAACATGTTGATCCCAAGTAACTGATAAGGGAAAACAAAGTGTTAGATATGACCCAACAAGTAAAGGAGAAACCTCCCATCCCACTCATTCTAATCCCGAATCTACAAAAATAGAACAACAACCTATGAAAACCAAGCGAGTGCATCAATAAAATAAAGAGAAAATTAACCACTTGAAAGTTGAGAAGAAATCCTCTGCCTTTAGTTTACAAAAAGAGTTGGAGAAAGTGAAGATATATGTACCTTTAGCTAAATTTTTGAAACAACCTACCTATAAAAGACAAATTTATGATTTCATGAATGTATCTCATGTTACCTCAACACAAGATAGTTTTAATTTGTAGGAAGAAAGGCATATGGTTATGTTCGGCCCACATGTAGAGGAGCAAGACCCTTCCACCCCTCCACTCTATGTTACATTAGCGATTCATGATTTGATCTTGCATAATTGTATGCTTGATTTAGGGACTTCTCACAATATAATGCCTCTATCTATCATGGAGTAGGTGGGCATTTAAATAACAAAGCCATATAAAGACTTATATTCATTTGATTCCAAAAAATTAAAATTCCTTGGGATGATCAAGGACTTGGTAGTTAATTTGGCTCAAATCCCTATGAAGAGTGTAGTAATGGACATTGTGGTTGAAAACATTCCTACAATATTTAGAATTCTTCTTTCTATATAACGAGGAATGAAGCTTGGAGGATACATAAAACTTGACCTTACATATGCTACTATTCTTGTGTTTGGTGGAGAAGAACGTAGATTGTATATGGAATCCATATTTGTGAAGATTGTCAATAGGGAAGATAATTCCAATAATTCTCCAGTACATGGCCATGAGATGGAAATTTCATGTCTCTTTTTGGAAATGGAGGATACTCAATCAGAAAATCTCATCTAGGTGAGTATGTAGGAAATTAAACTTGACTGTGTTTGGAAATTATATTTTAATGGGGCCTACTCTAAGGAAATGGAGTAGGTGTGTTGTTGATATCCCTTGAAGGTAACCTCATCCCTCTCTCGTATAAACTGAAATTTGATACTAAAAATAATATTGTTGAATATGAAGCATCGGTGTTAGGCATACAAGCTTCCAGAAATCTGAAAATTGAATGTTTGACCATTTTTGGAGATTCTGAACTGGTTATAAAAAAAATCAGGAATCAATGCCAAAACAAACATCATAGGTTGAAGTCCTATAGGAATGAAGTGTGGGACCTAATTGAGAATTTTTTTTTTCATTTACCATCCAACTTCTTCCTGGAGAGAAAAAATGAATGGTTGATTCCTTAGTAACAACAACCAACAACTTCAAGCCACCATAAAACCCCCTTCTCAGGTGTGAAGTTGAGATCAATCACAAACCTACAATCCTAGATGATGTAAAATATTGGCATGTTTTTTAGGATTAAGATCAAATTAAATGGTTTATCGAGGCAATTGGAGAATTTTTCAATTCTACAATCGACCAGGAACGTGAAGACATGGAAGATATTGAAGGAAAAGAGTAGCACGTGCCCTGGGGAGAGTTTATGGTTGAGAAAAAAAACTTATCGTTGAAAGGAAATATAATCCCAAATGGGTTGGTTCCATTGGAATTATTGTTTAATGCTAAAGATGTGGTAGTCAAACCATTCAAAAAGGATCACGAGGAAGATACATAGGATTGTAAAATTGGCACAAAAAAATACCTAAACTAGTTAAATTGTCCAAGGGAATACCAAAATGATACAAACAGAGATATCTTCACTTTTTCAAAGAATATGCTGACATTTTTTCCTAGTCCTATGAGGATTTTAAAAAGTATGATACTAGTATCATTCAGCATAAAATTCCTTTTAAATCACGAATTAAACCTCATGAACATAAGCTCGAAAAAATTAACCCTGTTCTTCTACCCCTGATGGAAAAAGAAGTGAAGAAAATATTCCAAGATAAGATCATTGTGCCTTTGAGATATTCATATTAGGTGACTAACCTAGTTCTCGTTAGGAGGAAAAATTGAGAGATCATATTGTGTGTGGACTTAGGGAAATTGAACAGAGCTTCTATGAAGGATAATTATCCTTTTGCCAAGATGGATTATATTTTAAAAAAGGTGGTAGGGTCATTAAGGTTTTCCATGATTGATGGGTTCTCTGGATATAACATGATTGTTGTGCATCCTCATGATTAGCAAAAGGAAGCCTTCACCACACCTTGGGGAACATTCATGTATGCTATAATTCCTTTTCGTCTCATGAATTTTGGTGCCACCTTTCAAAGGGAAATGGATATAGATTTTGTTGGGGAGAAGGATAAATTTTTGGTCACTTGCATAGATGATATAAAAATCTTCTCAAATTCTGATGAGGAACACTTGTAGCACTTACAACATAAATTTGAAAAGTGTAGGAAATAAGGGTTTTCACTGAACCCAAAGAATTCTCAATTTTCCCCGAGAGAAGGAAATTTTTTGGGTCACATAGTCTCAAGAGGAGTGAATATTGACCCCCAAAAGGGTAGAACAAATTAGTAGTATTCCTTTTCCCTAGAACAAAAAGGAGATTCAATTTTCTTAGGCAGGATGAATTTATTGAGAAGGTTTGTACCTAACTATGCTGAAATCATGAGGGAGATTACAAATATGTTGAAGAAATATAGAGAGGTTAAATGGATTGAAAAACCAAGAGAATCATTTACCAGAATAAAAAATTTGGAGAGGCCCCAGTTTTGTCTAGCCCTGATTATCAAAAACCTTTCCTTGTATTTTCCATTGTATCTCATAACACTGTTGCAATTGTCTTATTACAGAAAAATGATGAAGAGAAGGAGAAACCAATTAAATTTTTCATCCAAGTACTCAGATATGTATAGATGAAATACGATATTTTTGAAAAGCAGACCTATGCTTTATTCAAGGCCTTGGACGCCTCCAAAACTTAAATTTTGCGATATAGGATAGTTTCCTATGTTCCTGATGGGGCCCATCAATACGTATATTTTGAGGTTCATTGTGTTATGCTCCAACCCTTAAAACTCTCCTTTTCTCACATTAATTTCTATTTTTAGCCATAATATGCTTAGTATGAATACTAAAGGGTGTTTGTCATATTGTATGACCTAATAAGGTTAATATGTAGGAAAATGATCATTTTTGGATGCATTTACCATGCAAGGGCTTGATGAAGGTAACCAAGGGAGAATATAGGAGGCTTGTCCACATTATTAACTCTCTAACTCGGTTTGAGATCATAAAATCCTCACTCATATCTAGAATTCAATAAAAGCCAAGGGACTCCATGTTAGATCCCTATATTACTAGTGTATTCCCTTATTGTTGTTAGTGTAGCCCCCTTATTGTTATTTTTATACCCTGTAGTCCCCATATTGTTCATATTGTAACCCCATGGACTCCTATATATAGAAATGAGTTTTTTTCACTTGTATCATCCAAGAATTTTTCATTTATGTAATGTAAAGGAGGTTCCCCCTCGAAGTGGTTGATTTCTAAGGCGTTGATCTATCTTTATTCTATTTTGGGAGCTTGTTTCATAACATTTGGTATCAAAGCTCGATATTGAAACTGATTTCTAAGGTGTTGATCTCTCTTTTCTTCTATTTTGGGAGATGGTTTCATAACACTCCAAGTACATGTGAAGATCAAGGAGGACCAAATCCATAAATATCAATATATTGGAGGGAATCACAACTCTTTTCTAGGGAGATTCCATCAACCACCTTTTTGTATAAATAAACTAGCCAAGAGTCTCATTAGGATCCAAATTTTTGTTGCAACTAGGAGTAGCTACTGAGAGCCTAGTGCTTGACATTGTTATTCTTATTTTCCATATGATGTGTGTGACTATTTTTTTATGATAATGAGAAGTTTACCATTGGTTTTCATCTGAGTGAGTTTTGGAGGGATCAAAACCTTGGGTTTGGGCCCAACCCATAGGCTTTAGTTCCTCTCTTGTATTTCTTTCTTGTTCTTGTTTCACAGTATTGCAATTATTTTCTTGTTTTAGTAGATGTTATATCATACAAAATTATAATTGCAGACTTGCCTATTGTTGGGTCAATTTACTGAGTAAACTAACACATATATTTTACTTATCAATCTAGGTTTATAGACTTAGAAGCATGTACAAAACATATGGATTTCAAATGTAATCAGTTTTAGAAGACAAAATGTAGAAGTTGAAATAAATGCATATTAAAAATATATTCTAAATTCTAAGATTTATGTAAATTCATATTACAAATATAAAATCTAACTAAGAAGTTTCTTATTCAATATGAAATAAGTGAGGGAAGAGTGTTAGTACGAATCTTAATCGCAAGTGTATGAAAAAAGACCACTTTAGCTGTGCATAACAAACAAACCTAATAGAAAAGATGGATGCCAATATCTTTAGATCTACAATTAGTTGACCAAGATAAATGCTGCAAAAATCTAGATCTATGCATTAAAAAACATTAAGCAGTAAATAAAAACAAGATTTTCTCAATGCATCCAATAGACAAGACAAGAATATGTTGAATGAATTTTGTATTAATGGCACCTAGGAGGAAAACATAGAAGGATGTTACCAGTTCTCCTCAATGGGATGGGTTCTTGTAAGCCCTCAGCACTTCAGATCTAAAATTCCTCTCTCTTGATGGTGTAGAAAACCCAGAAAAAAAATTGAACTCAAAGGGAGCTCACAAGCAAAAAGATAGAAAAATATGACAATAATGGTGGATCAAAGTCAGACCAAAAGTATAGATCCAGAGTGATATTTAGGCAACAAAAGGTAGTGAATGAATGGAAAAAACCTTCTATTTATAACAAAATATTGAGTTAGTCTAGATATTGGTGCATAATTAAAATATTATTAACCAAATCAAGATCCAACTTTTATGGAATATTTTATTATATTTGTTGGAGGGAAAAAGAACTTGACTTGGGTCAAATCCCTTTATTTGTAAATAATAAATAAATAAATGATTTATTTATTATGTTAAGGATGTGGTTGAGTAATAATCAAATAAATAATGATTTATTTAATTATTTAAGAGTGATTTAGTCAAATTTAACAAGGAATGTTATTTAAATAAGGTTTAAATAATTATTCCTAGAAAATAATAAGATAAATAATAATTTGTCTAATTAATTTTCCTGTTTTGGGTTAAATATGACCAAGAATATTAATTAAAATACTATTTAACTAACTATTCCTTGAGGAAAATCAAACAAATGTGGATTTATTTAGTATTTCCTCATCAGGTTTCCTGTTTAGACCATAAACAACTTAACAAAGGTGGTTTACTAAGTCTTTTTTCATAGTGAAAGAAATTTTACTTAGGGTAAAATTGGTCTTTGTACTTAGGTCCATCTGAAAGTAACAGGTTAGATGACCAAAAAATGGTGTAACAGATTTCCCCCCAGCGTGCGAGCGTTGGGAGCTAATCGTATGACCGAAGTACATTGTAAGAACTCAATCACTAGAGTACATCGAAGGGGAAGTCAAAGAGAGAGAAATATGAGGTAGAACAAAGCGCTAAAGGACTAGACCCTGAGGAGGCAAGACTTACAAGTGCGAAAAGTCTCTTTTATGAGTGAGTACCTGTGCTATAGGTAGTGGGGCAAGTATACCTATGCCCGCCGAGACAAAGTACAAAGAATAATGCGTCCAGTAAACAAGGGACTGAACAATATAGTACATGCTGGCATGAACATGAGCTAGGTAAAAACATGATAATGATTCCCACGTACATACTATGCCTGGGATACCAGTGAGGAATTATACAATAATATCTGAGAGCATGAGATACAAATACAACCCAAATGCCCCTGTAAACAGGAAAGGGCTCTGAAAATCTGACTGATACATGCAAACAAAAAGGCGTTGCAAGCAGCTGAGGCCGACATCATCAAATATATGGAGCTGCATCAAAGTATGTAATGAAGAGCTCATCCGGGCATGTGGGGGCTACCTGTAGGGCTACCCCCTCATGAGGGCTAAAAAATCTCACACACACCCAGGAATCGCCGGTATAAAAAAATCCAGACAAAAAATGGAATCCTAACTTAGGAGATCCTGGTTATCCTTCCCTACAGTACTACCTTTACGAAGAGAAACCAAATAACTGATTAACAATAGTTTATTATGTATAAAAAATAGGAGAAGAGGATCCTAACTTAGGAGTTCTATGTTGTCCTTCAGTACAATTCTATTCCATCATTGTTACAATTGCGTTAAAACTAGAAATTCAGGAAATAACTCAAGCAAGGAAAAGAGGATGAATTTTAGTTGTTGTTCATGATCAGATAGATGGAGAATTTAACTTAAATTCTTGTTTGTCCCTTCATATTAAAATTAGAATTAAACTAATAGTCATCCAGAAACCATAAGAAATCTTCACACATCTAAATGACTGAATAAATCTGAAGCAAAACTAGTTTATGAAAATTATGCTAATTTAACCAAAAAGTGTACTTAGCTTGGTGTGGGGGCCTATTGTGCAGGTAAATCCCCTTTGTGGACAGAAGCAATCCTTCTAGCCCTAAAGTGGTTCTAGAAACAAGGGAGCAAGCTGGACTTTCAGACTCCTAGCTAACAAATGAAAACGAGTTAGGATAGATGGCCTACCTTGGTCCAACGCTTTTGTTTTTGTTTTCAGCAGTGATCGGCTGATATTTTTCTTCACACGTCGCGGTCTTTCAGTGGCAATATCCGTGTACATGCACAAGGATTAAGTGAACGATGACATCATATGAAAACATATTTTCATTCATAACTATTTGATTGGTCAAGGAGAATCAAAACACTTTGCATATTATGAAACACAAAATTGGAAACAAAAAAACAATCTTGTATTTAATATAGAGAGAAGAAGTTTACAACCAAAAAGCCTTGACGTTGCAGCCTCCTTCAATGAGTCTAGTCAAACACGTCTCAATCATTCATTAGGGATCGAACTTGGTGAGGCAATGGGCCTAAATTCTCTCTCGACAATGGATTCCTCTTTGCTCTATTCTCACACCAGCTATAGTAAGGACTGTTCAGCTAGTTGAAAATATGTGAGAAGGATGTATTTATAGGAGAGGAGGTGGTGGTTTGGGATCCCTCATAAGGTGGAAGGGATACCTTATCCTTTTTGAAGTTGCTCAAATGTAGGAAACAAGAAGCCAAAAGAAGGACTTCAACATTATTAAGTCGAACAAGCCATGATGACTCTACTCACAAAGTGGTTGGGCATGGAAACTTCGTTTCTATTTTAAAAAAATCCCAAAAAAAACTTGTCGTGGGAATTCCACTGAGACAAAGCGCCAATGGGAGCGAGGCCCAATGCTAATTTCTATATGGGCACGAGGCCATAACTACCTACCAGCGCTGACCCAAAATCATGTGTTTTTAAGAGTCTGCTCTAGGAATAGTCAACAGAGAAAATTTTCTTCACATGCCAAGGGATGCAATGACACTTTTTGCGAGTTATTACAATACACCAAAGTCACTGAAATGGTCCTCCAATATTTGGGATGGGGATTGCAGGGACAGTGACAAAATATTGTGTAATAGGACCCTCCACCCTTGCCTTGCACACTTGAAGAACTTCTCAGCTACAAAAAACTTAAGAAAACATCCACAACATAAACAAAAAATAGAAAATGGAATTCATTCTTCAAATTATCTCCCAGTCTTCAAGAGTCTCAATACAAAATTATACAAATTCTACATGTTTGAATGGTCCATAAACTTGGTTTAAATATACAAATAATAAACAAAATTAACTATAATGTATCTAACAGTCCTATCGACCCTAATCCCATCCATCTAGATCGAAATCATCCATTCAGTTTCACAAAATCAGGAAAATCCCAAAAAATACTAAGTTTGCCCTTTTTCCTAGGGATTTTTGAAAAACAGGTCAAGTTTGACCGGCGTTGACCGGGCCTGTTTTAGCTCAGTTTGACTGAAACAATAGGTATTTTTCCATCTATGGTTCCAAATATTTTGAAATACATGCTTAGCTCGTGCCTAGGTGTCCTAAAAATATGACTTCCATGAAGCTATTACGGGAATTTTCAGTGCAGTCCAAAAATACTCTTAAAACCCATTTTTTACAAAAATCTCTAAATATTAAAAAACTTAATTTAATTACCTGAATATGAATAATAAGGTAAAAATGAGGTATATATGGATGATATAAGGTGGAATATGATGGTAATTAGGTGGATTTTTTATAAGCAAAATTGACCAAAATTGAGGGCCAAGGCCCAACATCTCCCCCTTGCTGATCTTCAAGCATGTCCTCATGCTTACTTCCTCCGCTTTGATCTTCTAAGTGATGATGTCTCTAATGTCCCTGATCCTGTAGTCTTTTTTTTTCTACTTGTCCTTTTATTCATGTAATTTTAGGATAATTATCATGGTAGATAGACTTACCCCATTTCTGAAGCTCTTTGAAAAAAAATGAGATTATTCCCCTGCTTGAAAATTCTCCAATTTCCTTTGTTCTGCTGCAAATGATACCAAAAGGAGTCCATTTTTTTTAAAATGGATAGAAAAAAAAAAAAATTGTGTAAAAGACCATAAAAACATCTCGACAATGTTTTACAGCTCTGCAAAATCATGCCTCAATCTATGTTTGCTAAAATTTGTTCAAGGAAATCCCTTCTCTGTTTTAAAAATTGCACACTATGTATATAAAATAGGACTCTCTGCATTTTCATATGCAACAATTTTGAAAATTATGCATGAATAAAATCAAGCTAGAATACCTGATCTCTAATTAACTAGAAGAAAAATTGTAGAGGTTTCTGAGTAATGGCTTGTTTTCCTGTGTTAAACAATACCATTTTAATTAAAAATCCTCTCAACATCTTCAAAGATTCATAAATGACACAGGTGGCAAGGTATTTTTAATGGTGGCAGGATTCTACAAATCCATAACTAAAGTCTTATTCCCTCATATAATGACACATCTTGACCAACATCTTAAGCTTAACTACCCTTTGAATTCATTTAATTGTTGATGGAAATCTGAGATTGATTCTTACCTCTTCACTTGCAGAATGTTTGGATTTTGTTGGGAAAAATGGTCAACTTGGTACAAAGGAAATCTTAGCCTCAATATCCTCGTTAAAACTGATGTGTCTCTCCTTATTTCTCCACATAGACTTCTCAATTTCCTCACCTAATTCTTGTGTAATTTCCTCTACTCAAGGCTTTTCTAAATTACATGAACCTTTCTTCATTTTTTGTGTTTCTCCTGCATGTTTTCTCCTTCTAGGAGTGTTCTTTTTACGTTGTGTGAGTGCACAGTGTTGCTCTCATATTTTGAGCTTGGTTTTTGTTGTGATGGTGGAATAGAGCATTATGCAGAGCAAGTTTGTTTGTTTGAAAATGTTTTCATGACCACTCATCTTTGCACTCCTAACTCATACTCTGACCTCTGTACTCATGGTTGCCTATGCGTCACAGTTTTACTGCGTTCTCTATTTTATGATCATCCTTCCTTCCACAAGTTTAAATGCTTGTCTTGTCACCACTATATTTGTTTAGCCACATTCCATCTCATGTACATTATTCATCATGGATTTTTAATTTTTGTTCTTATTTCTTTGTATGCCTACTATTTCATGTATTTGCAATCATGCATTATCATGTATTTGTCTTTTCATTCCTTTTGCATGTTGAATTTTATTGTTTTCCTTTTGATTCCTTTGTTTGTCATTTTTATATGCTTATTCATTAATTTAATTTTAAATGACCATATACATAGGTCATTTCAAATAAAATTCATCTTATAATGATCTTAACTCCTTTTTGGTTTTGTAGGCAAGCAAGGAAATTCTTTATGAGGAAAACATTCGAGCCACAATTTTTGGTCAAAAATGCTTATGTAGGAGTGTATGAGGTTAATGTAGGGTTATGATGAAACAATTTTTAATGTAGGATGTAGGATAATGAATGTAATAGGATTTTGATGAGGGTAGGATGAGGTTAATGTAATGTTTTTAATGTAGGATGTAGGTAGGATAATGTAATATGATGTAGGATTTAAGTAGGATAAAGTAACAGGATGTAGGATATAGGATTATAAATTTAATAGGATGATGAATTCATGAACTGAGTATTTCATATCCAAGTTAAATTAGTTTAACAATCATAGAAAAAAATTCAAAATCAAAGGTTTTAAGAACACTTTTTACACTTACAGTACTTTCCTTCCGCTTAATAGCTCAATGTCAATGTTCATTGATGATGACCTTTGCTAGTTTTTCCACACTTGACTCTTTTTTGATGATGATAGTTCTTTTGACTTCAAATATGGATTTCTATGGAATGTAGATGCTTGTATCTACTTATTGGATCCCCTTGATGTATATTATGGTGTTTCATGTTCTTTTTGCATCTAATATTGATTCAGGTCTCTTCTGATGAATATTGATGTCTGAGGTCCCTTCTGCAATCATATGATATTTGATTTTTTTTTGTTTCCTTCTGCAATGATATTTGAATGTTGTTGCATGTCCCTTCTGCAATGATATTTGAATTTTTTTTCAAGTCCCTTCTGTAATACAACTGCTTGCTATTAAACTATTTGCATAATTTATTGGTTTATTATGAATCTTCCCCCTTTCTTATTTTGAGACTTGTCCTCAAGTATTTGAATTTTTGAGGATGAATCTACAAAATGAAATTGAAAAACATAAAACATAATTCATATTGGCCAAACAAGTTGGTTTTCCGATATGAATTCGAGTTTGTATTGTGCTAGCTTCCTGGATTTTCACAACCAAACTCCTTTATTATTTTTGATATTTTTCTTTTTCTTTTTATTTTCTGGATGGAGTTGGGGTATAACGGATTCGGGAAGTATGGAATTATTATGAAAGTAAGATAGGTTGAATGCATCATCTAAGATTAGATGGATAGATACATAGATAATGGGTCTGAACTTCAACATACATGATTGCAGACGTTAACATACAATATGGTAGATGAATGACATCATGAACAATATGGCTTATGAAAGGCTTATTTTGGAAATTTATGTGACTTTACATGGTACAAAACTTGAATTATTCTTCTTATTATTAGCTTCACGTCTTTTGCCTCGATCTCAATCATCTTGTAGGGTGGTTGGTGTTGTCGGTTAGTAACTAAAGACAATCTTCAAGAGTTTGAGTTTCATTGGATGAAGTCAACATTAGGTGAATTTTCACTTTGCTTTGAATTGAAAACTTGTATTCATATTCTAAAATATGATTTTTTTTAAAAATTGACTTTGAAAAGTCCTTTGTCCATGGAGTTCTCCACTTAAATCTTCTTATGACCTGCAAAAGCATAGCATTTACCTGCAATAAAATGTTAGATGATGGAGGAAGAGAGGTGTACAGTCTCTCTTATTACAATAAATATGTAAAATAATTATAATCAATGCTTGAAAACAAGTCCAAAGATGATATACAAAGAAAACACATTTGTTTACCCTTCAGGAATGGTGGCCAACCTATACCACCTAGCAGTATTTTGTTCACAAAATATTCGTTTTATGTCAAATTAGAGTGATTCCAAAGCCAATTTGAATTGAATGAATATGGCTACCTCCAGTATAAACAAGTTTTTAAAATTTTTTAAAATGATATGCTAAAAATGATGAGAAGTATCATGTTTGATAGAGCTTCTTGTGAATTGTTTTACTAAACCAACAATCACTATTTGGAGTGTAGTTTTTTGTTAAAGATCAGATAAATGTGATTCCACTTGGAGATTAAATTAGATTCATTTTTTTCTATCCAGTAGATTTTTTTTTTTAAATCCTTAGGTTTGATATCACAAAATTTATGATAAACAGACGTAGGAGGTAGAGTTTGATTATGTTGGTTTTAAGACATGATGTCACTAAATGTGGAATAATTTTTTCACCTGGCCTTCAAATGAGATTTTTCAAATTGTTTCATAAACTAGAATTAAATATATATCTCCCTTAGAAATAGGTTTTGAAAAGAAGATGATTTGATATGTGAAATATTCCAATGAATAGTCAAGACCTAAAATTGTCACCATGCAGATTTTTCGACAAGTGGTTAGTATTTTGAACATAGATTTTTTATATGATGTCGGATTTAGGTGATTCAAATTGATTTTGAGACTATATTCCAAGGGATATCTTCCGTATGAATATCATGTAAAAATGTTTCCATTAGAAGCATCAAATCAATGATGTACTAACTATGTCCTCACAATTTGTTTTCTGGAAATCTAGTGTTTATTTTGATCATTTTTTTATTTGTGATCCAAATTGAAAAATTAAAAATGGATTTAAAAACTAAATTTCAAGAGATAATGTGATTTTAAAAATGATCCTATATGGTTACCCAAAATAATATTGTCCTTACTGCATTTTTTCATGAAATCCTTTCAAATGAGTATTGAACAATGATGTGAAGATTTATTCATGATATTTTAAACCAAAAGTCTTATTGTGAACTCATTCGACCTATTTATTTATTTATGCTATTCTATCCTACTCTATTGTAGAAAAATAAGTCATTCTCTCAAGTATAAGAGAATTTCCAATGCATCCATTTGCATAGTAAGATCATAAGTAAAATCACATCCAATTTTGAAAAATATATATTAATGAATGCTTGGACATGAAAAAATATTTGATCATAAAGATTTGATGGTAAAGAATGTTGAAATATGGAGTGGTGTTGTAGCCTAATAACTAGTTGGAACCAAGTTTTGAAATGGTCTCTGTTTTCTTGGCTTTCCTTAATTGTCATATCACAAAGTTATTTTTGTTCAAAATATTGAATGCACAAGGGATCTTGTGATATGTATGCTAGAAATTCTTCAATTTCAGGCTCTAATGTTTGATCTTCATTGCATGTGATCCATGACCCATTCACCTCCTTACAAAGATAGCTAGAAGAATGTTCTAAGTTCTCTTCTTGTGGATCCTCTTCATGGATGCTTTGTTCCTCTTCTATCTTTTGAAATGAAGATTCATCCCTAGAGACATTTCTAAATTGTGGACAAGGATTTAAGAAGATCCTTGTAGTGTCACACCCTCCTTCTCTAAATGACTTCTTTAACATCATGTTTTGTATATCTTGTTTTGAAAATGGATTTTGTAGTTATTTAGTTTTTTGTTTTTTATTTTGTTGGGGATTTTGTTTTGGGGATCTACCTTTATAATTTCTATGTCTAAAAATGAATAAACATAATGAAAAGTTTTTTTTTTTTTTTTTTTTAAACAATCTTCCTTATTGACTATATTGAAGTATTATTCCCTTGCAATGGCACCAAAAATGTTGGGTCAATTTAATGAGTAAACTAACACATATATTTTACTTATCGATTCGGGTTTGTAGACTTAGAAGCATGTCCAAAATATATGGATTTCAGATGTAGACAAAATGTATAAGTTGAAATAAATGCATATTACAAATATAAAATTTAACTAAGAAGTTTTAATTCAATATGTAATAAGTGAGGGAAGAGGATCCTAACTTAGGAGATCCCGATTTTCCTTCCCCACAATACTACCTTCATGAAGAGAAACCAGATAACTGATTAACAATAGTTTGTGATGTATAAAAAGTAGGAGCAGAGGCTCCTACTTAGGAGGTACAAGTTGTCCTTCTTTTCAATTCTATTCCATCATTGTTACCATTGCATTAAAACTAGAAATTTAGGAAATAACTCAAGCAAGGAAAAGAGAATGAATTTTAGTTGTTGTTCATGATAAGATAGAAGAATAATTTAACTTAAATTTTTGTATGTCCCTTCCTATGAAAATTAGAATTAAAATAATAATCATCAAACAACCATAAGAAACCTTCGCACATCTAAATGACTGAATAATTTTGAAACAAAACTAGTTTATGAAAATTATGCTAATTTAACCAAAAAGTGTACTTAGCTTGGTGTGGGGGCCCTCCACCCTTGCCTTGCGAACTTGAAGAACTTATAAGCTACAGAAAAATTAAGCAATCATCCACATCATAAAAAACAAATAGAAAATGGAATTGATTCTTCAAATTATCTCCAAGTCTTCAAGAGTCTCAATACAAAATTATACAAATTCTACATGCTTGAATGGTCCATAAACTTGGTTTAAATAGACAAATAATAAAAAAACTTAACTATAATGTATCTAACAGTCCTATCCATCATAATACCATCCATATAGGTCAAATTCATCCATTTAGTTTCACAAAATCAAGAAAATCCCAAAAAATACTAAGTCCGCCCTTTTTCCTAGGGACTTTTGAAAAACACGTCAAGTTTGACCAACGTTGATCAAGCCTGTTTTAGCTCAATTTGACCGAAACAATAGGTATTTTTCCATCTGTGGTTCCAAATATTTCCAAATATATGCTCATTTCGCGCCCAAGTTTCCTACACATATGACTTCCATGAAGCTATTACAGGAATTTTTAGTGCAGTCCAAAAATACTCTTAAAACCCAATTTTTACAAAAATATCTAAAAATTGAAAAACTTAATATAATTACATGAATATGCATAATAAGGTCAAAATCAGGCATATATGGATGATATAAGGTGGAATAATATGGTAATTAGGTGGATTTTTTATAGTAAAAAATTACCAAAATTGAGGGCCAACACCTATCACCTCTCTTGTGGGAAGAGTGATTGAAAAGATCCACAGTAAAAACTCAAAAATATTTTTTATGATTTCTTGGAAAGTGTTAGGTATTAAATTGAAATATCTCTGCATGTTTAATCTCTACAACTTAAGATTTGGTAGCATTGGTTTTGAAATTTGAGTTTTGTTGTAGGTTAGAATATACTTTAATAAAATTCAACTCATATTGTCCATGATTTTTTACTTTGCTACAATAATGATCATTTGATGTGTGTGCTTGGAAATTTGTAGGAATTATGTTGGCTTGTAGGGGTGGGCACACCTTTCCACATCCACCTGCACCTTTTCATATTCCTCCTAAGCACCTCACCTTGCTTCCAAATTCTGTCTCTGAATTCACTTTATTAGGGTAAATGAAGGACATTGCGAGCATCAACTTTGGTGAAAGATAGGCCTCTGAGTGACACTGGGGTTGTATAAGGGGCTCCCACACCCTTAATTCACCTCATTATACCTTCATTCACCTTCCTCTACCTTCAATACCCCATTTTTGTCCTTAAAAAACTCTCAAACCCTCCTTCTTTAGCAAAAAAAGTCCTCATGTAGCAATACAGGACCTCCTTTAGAAGACCCGTAGCATTTCTTTCTTCAACCAGTTTTTCTCCATACTTTGAATTTGGCATAATGAATTTGAATAATGGCACCCACACTATGATTTGATGATTATGGAATAATCTAGGACCACTTCAACCTCATCCTTTCATCATTGCAACCATCAAATATCAAAACAGAGTTAGAATTAGTATTTTTCTTCATAAGTATGTTAAATATTAGATTCCTCATTTTCAAGCAAGTGTGAGTAGAAAAATGATGCATGTAAGTAGGTTGTTGATTTAACTCAAGTATGAAAGTAGAGTAGCATGATTTACTTCTGCATATATATTAGCCATTTTTTTCTTTCATGCAATTTCAATTAGCATTTACATTTGATGAATCGAATTTTCACCTTTGTAGTTAGAATCATGTTAATTTATTCTTTCATAACAATTTTTCACTATAATTTGTTGGAGGAGTGGTCTTTGAACAACTTTATATGATTTCATGAATGAGGGTGACATGTGTAGAACCTAACCTGTTGTGCATATAGCATTGTCACCTATAATTTTTTATAAACCCCAGGTTGATAATTTAAGTTGAGAAGGCCTTGGTTGTTGAAACATCCTTGGTGAAATACCAGGGCTCATTAGTTCGTACAAAAATTGTTAAGGAATTTTTCACATAAGGAGACAGTGAAGGAAAGAGAGGAAAATGGATAGCAAAAATTCAGGAGTATGACATGGATATCAAGCCCAACAAATTGGTAAAGGGGTAGGGATTGGATAATATTTTGTTAGAAGAATATTGTCAAGAATTAGGTATAAACTTATTTGCTGAAAATTCATAACTAGAGAAGCAAGAAAAACAAGAAAATGAAAAGAGGATGACTCAACTGGTGGAGTTCCATGTTTTATTTATAATTTCATGTCTACTGCATATAAATTATCAACAATGTCTTTCCCCTTAGATTTCTTCCCCAACAGAGAGATATTATTCAACTTAGAAAGGACACTAGGGTAGGTGAATGGTTCCTATTTGAGGACTACACTGAAATAAGGGTATATGGGTCTAAGTTGCCTCCTTATCAGTCTCATATGCTTATGCACATGAGGATATATTCCATGTATCTTATTAGGAAAATCTTAAATGATGACCATATCCACTTTGTCCCTTTGGCTACATGTTCAATCTAGGTAGAACTATAGGCCCATTTATCATCAACATTGGGAAATATTTCCAGAAAGTAGAAGATATGTTAAGAGAATTAAATTTTAAAATAAGAGATTTTGCACTATGATCCCCATGGTATTATATCAAAAAGGAGGAAAGAAATAAATTCTTTTGCTTATGAACACGAGCCTAAACCTAAGTTGGAATGGAAAGCTAACTTAGACTCCTAGCCTACCAATACAGAGATGGAGATTGAAACACCAACCACAAAAGAAAAAACTCATAAAAGAAATGTGGATGATGTTGGAGATAGAGTGATGGAGGATGCACCATAAACTGAAAAGGAAAAACTTCAAGCATTAGCGAACTTTTGAGGTCTAAAATGGGCCTCCTAATAAAAATGTACAAACAAAATCAAATTTATAAGAACCAATAGGATTCAAGATGATGATGTCAACCATGGGGGAATGATTCACCATTTTTGGGGTAAAAAAGTAAAAATATTAAAAAATAATAAAATAATAAAACTATTTTTTCAGCTTGTATTTTCTACTTATCTCCCTAAGGTTTTACTCAAATTTCGAGTGGGAGTACTCGTTGGATGAAAAAATAATTCCTTATCCAAGGAGTACCCATCTTGCATACTTTTGTTGGACTGTGCAACATGGAAAATGAGAAATACATGAAAAAAGTTATTGTAATCACGAATATGGGAAAAACCATATTCATTTCCTTAGCCTAATTCATGATTCTACTGGAATTTAGTGCATATTATTATGTGTTCATCCCTCTTCAATTTCTTTCTTTTCTTGTATTTCCTATTTCACCTATACTACAATCGTCAACAAAAACTGCACTCTTTGTGTGTAGGCCACCATATCTAAGCATTAACTCTTTGGAATCATATATTGTTTATGTTTACATTAGATTTGCCTCTTAGAAGGGTAATTGAACCATAGTTCATAAGTTTATATCTAATTCATGAGCATAACAAATCTATCCTTAATACATATTAAGATATCCTAGGCACTGACCTCCCCTCAACCCGGAGGTTGTCTCTAGGAACCACAATAGGGCCACTGATGTTTATGCCTTGTTTGGGAGTCACTGAAGTAAGGAATTTTGAACAGTAATCAATATGATTTGGGACCCTGACATCCTTAGATCCATTCGTGTTAGGGAATTATAGTGTTCTACAGTAGCTTTGATGCACCTTTGGGACCTTAGTATTAGTTGGGATCAACTTGTGTGGAGAAAGCGAGTGATGGAATTTCTTGAGGAAATGAAATTTTGGGGAGGGGATACTGCGATGTCCCCAATTTTTGCATTACCTTGTGAGGAGATTCAGAGAATTTTCCAAAGCTTATGGCAACCAAGTCACGGGAGCTGGATTACATTATTGGTAGGCCAGGAGGGTTTTGAGGAGGTCTATGGGGTCTGAATAAGATTTCTTGCCATATTTCATCATCAATATTTGTACTTCGTAGTTCGCTCTTGATTTCATTGCATTCTGGAAATTCTCGTAAAAAGTGATATTAACAGATGTATTTTAATTAATTATGCTTAAGGTTTCTATTGGGTTGATTATTTGGAGGGTCATGTTACTTGTGTTGTTGTAGAAATAATTCCCTTCTTATTTGTTGGTCGCATCCTTTCCTTTATGCTGGTATATATTCAAATGAACAAAGGAACAAGTTTAGTTTTCATCTTAGAATCGAAGTGTTGAAGGAAATAGTCATATTTGTGTGCTCTTAAGGACAGGGTTGAGTTTCTTGTTGATGTGTGGGTAGAACCGAGCGAAAACCTATCTCTTTGGTTGGTTATGTGAGCTACTATAGTCATCATTTAGTGAAGACCAAGTTTCCTTACAGTGGCTTCATCTACTATATGTATATTTCAGGAATGAATATTAATGTGGTTGCTACAGTAGTCATTAGAGACGCGATTTATCATCCAAATGGAGCGTACTCAAGTCTCTTATATTTTAGTGTGTATAAGTCCACATATCAGCTCCTAAATCTAAAATATATATCATTGTTTGCACCTTACAATGGTTTAAAAAATTTGTGAGTGCTATGTGACTAATGTATAATTGATTTAAATTATTTTCATGAGCTCTGCTTAGTACTGTGTATATATATATATATATTTTTAATGCACCTACAACAATATGATTTCAAATTGCTTGGTAAAATGTCTCACTAAAAAACCCAATTAAACTCAAAAAATATTGTGGGTGTATTGAGCCTTTTCCAAGAGGGAATCTTATAGTCAGTTGTAGGAGTTGTCTATTAAAGGAGGTTTTGTACAATTGTTGATTTACTGAATGTTAAGATAGTCCTTGTGTGGCACTGATATCTTGTGAAAGAGGGTTCCATTACAGTACTTCCAAAAGCTTATTCCCTGAAGTATTTTATTGTTGGTACAATGGCTTAAATGCATGGTGTATTGAAGCCTATATTTTTGGGTCATAACCAGGTTCTTCTACTCTATTAACTCATTGTATACACTAGTGCTAAATTAATGAGACAATTACTATGTTGATTTTTATTATTAAACAAACTTGTATGGTTAGTTTGTGTGATTCTCAGTTATTCCAAGACATATAATGTTGTTATGAAGTATTTATTTGGCATGTATTGTAATTGTGTATATTAAATTGAAATTTTAATACCAAACAATTCCCCTACATCCATCCTACATCATTAAATTGTTCGATGAAGTGTACCATTGAAATCTCACTCAAAACTGAGGGTCAATTTAAGGGGAAATTTGTTATATTTTGGAATTTTATCTTACACAAAGAGAATAACAATCCAACATTGTAAAATTTGTAGGAAGTGGAGACAGTAAATGTTGTGGCTTGGAGCATACCACTAATATATGTAACGTTGGACAATAAGCAAGTCAATCACCAAACCTCAGTGATCGAAGTGGAAGGTATGGTCAATAACCAATTTGTTTCAATTTTGATTGACCCTAGATCCAATTTCAGTTATGTAAGTCCATAAGTGTCAAAAAAGTGTGTGTTGCAAAAGATAGCCCATTAAAAGTCTTAGTTAGTCCAATTAGCAATGATTACTAAGAGGCAAGTCAAATACATAGTAAAATCATGCCCTGTCATAATAAACGGCAAGACCACATCCAAAATCCTAAATGTGCTAACATTGGTATCATATGACATGCTCATTGCCATGGATTGCTAGAGACTCACAAAACTAAGGCCGACTGCTACAACAAGGTGATAGGGTGCCTCAATGAGGAAGAGGAAAGGACGGCATTGAAAGGAAAGATAAAACCTATGATATTTTGGAAAATCATTGTGCTAAAACTAAGGGGTTGCAATAGGAAGGGGTGTGACTTGTTCTTTGTTTAAGTGACTAGTAAATAGGAGGTCGATAAAGACAGAATAAAAGAGCACCCAATAATAAAAAAAATCCAATGATGTTTTCCCCGAAGAGATACCAAGACAGTCACCAAGAAGGGAAATTGACTTCTCAATTGAATTGTTGCCAGGATTTGAACTAGTGTCAAAATTTCAAAACCGAATGAGTACACTAGAGCTGGTGGAGATGAAATTGCAACTAAAATAAATGTTGGGAAAAGGATACATTAGATGTAGCATATCTCATAGGGGAGAACTTGTAATATTCTTTAAGAATAAGTATGACACAATGATGTTTTTCATTTAATATAGACAACTCAATAAGGCCATGGTAAATAACAAATATTGTCTACCAAGGATTTATGATCTCTTTGACCAGCTAAGAGGATGAAAAATGTTCTTGAAGATAGATTTGAGATCTGAATACCACCAAGTACACTTCAATGATGATGACATTCATAAAATGAAATTTAGAACAAGTTATGAGCATTATGAATTTACAATTATGCAGTTTGGGCTCACATACGCCCTAACAACATTCATGTGTTTGATGAATATTTATCTTAGTTCATACTTGGAAAATTTTTTGTTGGTTTTTTCTTATGAAATCTTGGTCTATTCAAAAACCAAGGAGAAGCCTGAAAATCATTTATTAATGGTGTTTCAATTGTTGAGAGGGCACAAGCTCTACATCAAACTCATCAAGAGTGAATTTTTCTAGTCACGAGTTCAGTATTTGGGACACATTGTCACCAAAGAAGGAGTAGCAGTAGGTCCAAAAAAGATCAAATCAATTATGGAGTAGCCTAATCCTCAAAATGTGAAAAAATATAGATCCTTCGTGGGATTGGTCAGTTATTACCAAAGGTTCATTCACAACTTATCAAAGATTGGGAATCTAATCATAACATTGCAATGAAAATGAATTAAATTCCAATGGACACCAGAGTGGGATATTGTCTTTGAAAATTTAAAATATATTCTCACACATGCACTGATATTAAGAATAGAACACCTAGAGAAATATTTTTTGGCATGCATGAATGCCTGCAAGGAGGGGCTCGGTGGAGTCCTAATGCAAGCAGGATAGGTGGTATGTTATGAGTTGAGAAAGTTGAATGAGAATGAGGAGGATTTTGTTACTCATGAATTAGAGTTGGAAGAAATAGTCCATGCACTCAGATGTGGAGGCATTACCTCCTCGGAAGAAATTTTTCGTTGATGTCAGATCATGGAGGGCTAAGGTATATGTTTGATTAGTGAAAGATAAATTCAACAAAGGAAAGGTGGCTAGCCTTAATTAGCAAGTTTGATTTTGAAATTAAGTACATCAAAGGCAAGGAAAATAAGGTAGTTTATGTAGTTAACAAAATGCTATAGATATCTCATGTGGCAACTATAAATTATTGCGAAGTGGACATCCAAGAAAACATTGAGGAAATACAACAACATGAGAGCTACTAGAAAATCAAAGCACACTTGCAGCAAGATCTCAAATGAACAATGAACAAAATACTCACTTACAGATGATGGTTTGTTGAAATTTAAAGGTATATGGTGTTATCACTCCCCTCATTTCCCAAGGCTAAGAATGGAACTGAAGGAGATAACCTCAAACCAATGCTTAGGTCTGGTTAGGTAGCTAGCCCTACCAAAACCAGAGAGGGCTTTCTCAATGTCACTTTTTCAGGCAATGAGATGACTGGATATGTAATGATATTAGGCTAGTTATAAAGCTTAGTGAATTATGGTTTTGTTTGTTTTGAGTTTTTTCTGGATAGGAATGACATTCATGGAACTAGGTCTAGGTTTTAGGTCTGATTTCAAAGGTTTAATTGCATAGACAAGGATGAGGCCACATAGGTAAACTTAAGAACATACTTTAATTTTCATTGTGTATAGGGTTTGAAAAGAGAGAGAGAGTCAGAATGAACATGTTAAATGAATTCATTCATCATAAGAGAAGAAACACATTTATGAAAATCTTATAAAACAGAGCATGGAAAACAAGATTTATGTTCATATTGTTGGCTCCTTGTAATTTGCAAGATTGGCAAGAACAAGTATCAAGAACCACATCAAAATACTTTGGAGTCCAAGGACCTAGCCTTCCTAGGCTCAGAGAGGGCTCTCCCTATGTTTATGAGTAAATTATTTAGCTTTATGATTATGTTTTCTGATTTTAGGCTAGTTATGAAGTTTGAGGTTGTTTGTTTTGTTTGGTTGAACATATAGAGTGTGGGAAGCTTAATTTATTGGGCTATGGAGTCATAAAAAGGTTAATTTGCACATCAATTTTTCAAGGGTTTTCACAAGGCAAGATAACTATATCAAATGGGTAAGATGAATATGAGATGATATAATGTTGTGAATTCAGTAAAACTAAAGGGAAATTAAGAATCCTTTAACTATAATTCAAACAAGAAAGCCTTTAAGATAACAGTTTGGTAAAACTAAAGAGAAATTAAGAATTATTTAGCTATACTTTACTAAGAAAGCCTCGAGACAACAATCCAATAACACTAAAGAGAAACTAAGAATTCTTTAGTTATACTTTCAGATAGAGAAAAAATTCAAGATAACAGTTCAATGAAATTAAAGAGCAGTTAAGAATTGTTTAACTAAACTTCAAAGAAAGCCTTTAAGATAGAAATTTGGTAAAAATAAATAGCAATTAAGAATTCTTTAGTTGTACTTCACTAAGAAACCTTAAGACAACAATCCAGTAATACTAAAGAGCAATTCAAAATTCTTTAGTTATACTTTCATATGAAAACATAAAGATAATAATAACAGACAAAGTTAAGGTGCCCAAACAACATATCTCAACCTAAAATTTAGGTTCCATTATTAGATAAATTGATGTACAACATGGAACAAAAAGGAGAAACATTAACAAAAGAGGGATAACATCACCATTAACATAATCCTGTGAACGAAATTTTATTACTGATGTCTAGCTCAAAAAAAATTACAATGTTCTTGTGCAATAATCTTCAGAGTCTGATCAAAATCCAATCTAGCAACCAATAGTGATAATGAACAATACATGCAGTATTTAACGAATAATGAAGGGGTTTCCCTAACCTAGGGTGACAAATTTGTATTTACTACAAATTAAATGATGTTTGACAATTGAGACCATGCAAGGCCCAATGCCAAAATATCTCTGACTAACCTACTATAGTAATAACTTTCTAATTTACTGTTGAGCTAACTTTAAAATATCTTTGACTAATTTTCCTCAAAACATTAACTTCTACAATAACTTCTAGACTGCTACTAAAATATCCCTGACTGTAGTATTAATTGTAGCTTCTTTTTTTAAAGCAGAATGAGGTTGTAGGTGGCGAATGTGACTGTGAAGAATTAAATGTTGAGTGGCCTTGTCATTTGGCTTTGTTTTCTTTGTTGATTGATCCTCTGATTTGTCTTTAAACATTCAAACTATCATTGTCTGTATCTTTTATATGTCTTCCTTATTCTTCCTTTGTTGTCACTATAATCTCTTCCTTCACCTCTCTTATCTGTCCTTAGTCTTAACTTTGTCTCCTAACCCCATCTTTCATCTTTAACCTTTGACTGATCTTTTTATTTCTTTTACCTTTCACTGTTATTTAAAGAAACATCGTTGTCTTTGGAGTAATAGTATGATCCTTGCTGATCATGATCCATTGCTGCTTCTCAATGTTCTTGTGCTCCTAATCCTTTTATGAGCAAAGCTTCTGAATTGTCATCCAGAGAGCCCTGATTTAACAATTTTTGGACTTAGAAATGAAAATTTATCATTTCTTTTCTAGTACATCAGTCACCTGCAAAATTAAAACAATTATTAATAAAAAATGGGATCCCGCGGGATGGGGAACAATGGTGGTTCGCAGGTAGTAGGGAAATTTATGGACAGAGTCCAGATATTGGAGGTTCTTCATTTTCCGCATTTGGCTATGACCTTTCAGGCCTTCAAGAAACTTTGCAAGGGTGGACACAGAGGTTCAGGGGCTTATCGAAATGGCACAGAGCTCATAAAATTTTGAATGGTCGGCAGTTTTTCCTTATGGCGTGAAGGTGGTTATTGATTTATCGCACAGGGCGTAAGCGGTCAGGTGGTTTTAGACAAAGGGTGCGATAAAACGAAGAGGCAACACGTGGAGGGAAAGAGGGGTTGCGAAACTAACTATTTCAGAAGCCCTCTAAGTTTTTAAACCTCGGGCATTTGCGGTTGTGATATGAGGTCAGGGCCATCAGATCAGGAGAAGGAGATCGGGCGGTGGTCAAGGTTCAATTGATCGCAGGTTAGTTTGAAAGGGTGGGGTTGGGGTTTAAATAAGGTGGCAGGTTTCAATGCAGAGTGGGGCCCGGGTATATTAAATTGGAGGCACTTAAATATAAAGGTGGTGGCGAAGGTTTATATGAAAGCAGAGGGTAAATGTTTAAATCAGGGTTTCAAACATATAAGGGGTTGGGTTTACTAAAAAAAATAGGGTTTATTTTAAAGAGTGGGACCCGAGACAAAATTTATTTCAAGAAATGTAAAAATGGGTTTTTACATTGTTTTGAATGAACGGAGGGGAATGAGTGAAGGGGAAAGGATTTTAGTGAGGAGAATGGGGTTTTTAGCATAGGGAAAGAGGCTTTAAGAAATGGGCAAGGTTAATGAGGGGATTTAAGGTCAAACATGGGTTTTCAGAGCATGAGGATATTAGAAAAGGTAAAATGAGAGATATTGAATAGGTTAAAAGGAAACTAATGAAGGCAGTGAGATTTCTGAAAATAAATGATAATCAGGGAATATTATTTTCAGCAGAATGTAAGAAATCCACAGTCATCTTGTGATACTGTAGAATATAGGAGACTAACTCATAGACTCAAGATCAACACATAAAAGAATTCATGTGATGGAAAGAAAACATAACATTCAACTTGATGAGATTACAGAGAAAAAAAAATGCTCATAATCATACCACTGTAGTCCCAAGATTATAGTTGCAACATGTCTCTGATTTCACTGAAAAGAGTTTGTACAATAGCTCCACACTGCAAATAACAACTATCCAAAACTCTAAAATGACTTGAGTTGGACTACATATAGAAAATATAAGTCATGACACCTCATTGGGTCGAAACCTGATCCAAAATACATCATAAATGCACTCTATGAGTCATTACCTAGAATCTAGGGAAGTTAGAAACAATCCCCTCAAATTTAGCTAATAACTAGGAGTGTATGTCTCATTGATTAATTACATGATTCCTCCACAATGAGAGGCAAAAAAAAAATATCCTATCAAAAATAAACCTCATAGGATAGTTTCACCTCGAAATTTGGAGTTTTCTTGCTTGAAAATTGTACAAAAGGAATCCAAGCCAGAAGTGTCACGCCAGTTAGTACAAGCATCGGGCCTCTTAGAAAAAGCGTCGTGCCACTTTGAAGGTGAATTTGACTTAGTTTTAGGCATCCATTTGCAAATATGAAAGTTAGGCTAGGTATACATATGTGTCCTCTTTCCATACCAACCTTGAAACTGATAAAATACTCCCTAGAAGGCCTTCAAAAACTCATTCTCCCAACCTCACTCCATAATCGCCGCGCATAAGCAAAATGAGTGGCAGAAGCATGGAAAAATAGCTATTTTTTGGATTTTTCTTCAAAAATAGAGGGTGACAGGCCAACCTGAGACCATATTTGTGATTTATAATTCAAACTCAATCTAACCATAAAATTTTCATGATTTGGATGCTCTGAGGAAAAGCGTCACGCCTCTGTGTGACACTTCTGTAATGACCAATTTTCAAGAATTTTCAAAAAATCACCAAAAATACACAAAATGCCCAAAATATTCTGAAATTTGGTCTATGATATCCTTGGATGATAAAATAAACATCTATGGATTCCTTAACTAGCAAATCTAATTCATCTTTCTCCTTAAGCTTAATTAGTTTTTCCTTAAGCTTTTTCCTCAAATTCTTCACCCTCTCCTTGGCAATTTGGTTCCTAGTGAAATAATTTCTCGCAATATGCCTCTGGAGGTTGTTATCTCTTTTTTCCTTCTTCAAAAGATTCTCAATATGAATATTTACCCTGTCAAGCCACATCTCTTTATCTTACTCAATTTCAGCAACGATCAACTCATCAAAGGTTAGCTAACCTAATGGAGGAGATGGCTCTCTTTCTTGCTCTTTTTTCTTAGTTAACCCTCTTGTTCTTGGCCTCCCTGGTTTTTTTTTATCCTCTTTATCCTCCAATTGATAAACATCCACCACTTCTTTGCCTTTACCTTTGTCTACCTCACTATTCACCTTTAGTTTTCTTTGGAGAAATTGTTTTACCTTCAATTGCATATTTTCTTGTTGTAATAAGGTAATCAAGAAAATTGAATTTGAGAGGATGTCCTTCAACTCTGCTATCTCTACATCCTTTTCCTTTATTATCTCCTCAATTGTCTTTCCTTTCACCTGCTATGTCATTTCAACCTCCATGGATGCTTTTTCCTCATTCTGCTGCAATGGTGACTCATCCTCATGCATGAGTGGCTCGCTATCATGAATAGTTGGTTGCTCCATTGTTTTTCTTTTCTCAACTATAGTTTCAGGTGCAATAACACCTTTGATGGTATTAGGAGAAAAAACATCCTCTTACCTTTAATATAGGTTTGAGTGATCTCAACCCTAGGCACCTTTGGAACCTATGCTTGCCTACTTGAAGAGCCAACCTTTGTTGGATGTGTTGATGTTGATGTTGTGTTAAGAATGATGGGTCGACTAGTAGTAGGCATTGATGCAACTATCTCCATGAAAATTTCCCAAAACATATTGATTGTTGAGAGCTGATGCAAAACAATAAGCTTGACCAAACCATGGGGGAACAAACTAGGGTGATGATATTTGTCTTTGCTCTGTAAATTTTCAGTCATGTTGTTGTGTAACCAGCTCCAAAAAGAGAAGAAAAGAGATATCAACGCCTTAGAAATGAGCCACTTCGAGGGGGAAACCTCCAATACATTACATAAATGAACAATTCTTGGATGATACAATTTACAAAACCTCCTTTCTATATATAGGAGTCCATGGGGCCATAATGTAATCCTAGGGGGCCACAATGTAATCCTAGCCGACCTAACAATAATAATTTAAGGGCACAATAATAACAAAATTGGGGTTACAAGGGTACAATAATAACAATAAGGGGGTTACACTAACAACAATAAGGGACTATACTAGTAATATAGGGACCTAACATGCCCCTCTCCTTCAAAAAAGTTTTGTCCTCAACGCTTGAGTAGCTCTGGGTGCTTCTGTATAAAATTCTCATCCTCCCATGTAGAATCTTCAGTGGGTAAGTTCTTCCACTTGATGAGATACTCTGAAATTGATCGATTCCGTAGTTGTCGAGTTCTTGTTTCCGTGACTGCTTCCGGTTCCAATATGATTTTCCTTCCTCATCAAGTTCTGGAAATATTGTTTGAACTGGAATATTTTCACCTATAACCTTCTTTAAGCATGAAACATGGAAAGCTGGATGTACTCGCGAAGAAGCAGGAAGCTCCAATTTGTATGCCATAGTACCAATCTTTTGCAACACCTTGTAAGGACCATAGTACTTTGGTGATAATTTATTATCCTTCTTAGCTTGCTTGAGGGACATTTGTTTGTATGGTTGTAGTCATAAAAATACCCAATCTCCTACATCAAAACTTCTCTCGCTGCGATGTTGATCTGCCTGTTGTTTCATTCGATTTTGTGCCAAATTCGGGTTATCCTTTAAGAGTTGGAGAACTTCTTGTTGATGCTCGATGTGATCTTCCACTGCTTGAACCTTCGAATTTTCTCTTAAAGATGATGTGATGGATGGTGGATGATATCCATAAAGTGCCATAAATGGGGTCATTTTCGCTGCAGTATGGAAGGAAGTGTTATACCACCATTCAACTAGAGGTAACCACTTGACCCATTGTGTTTGTTTATCAGATACAAAACAACGAAGATATCCTTTCAAACATTTATTTACTATCTCAGTTTGACCATCAGATTGAGGATGATAAGATGAGCTATGAGCTAATTGAGTACCCAAACAAGAAAATAACTCCATCCAAAAATTTCCGGTAAAAATGGGATCTCTGTCGCTCACAATAACCCTTGGGCTTCCATGTAGCTTTTGAATTCTATCCATAAATGTAGTAGCAACTGTACTTGCTTTAAATGGATGAGATAATGCACAAAAGTGTGCATACTTGGTAAGTCTATCAACTACCACCGTGATGACATTCTTTCCTTTGGACTTAGGTAAACCTGTGATAAAATCCATTGAAATCTCCTCCCAACGTTGACTTGGAATGGATAAAGGTTGTAGAAGTCCCGGGGTCTTAATTGTCTCAACTTTATTCTGCTGGAAAACCAAACATTTCGTCACAAACTTTTGAATATCAGATTTAAGGCCATCCCAAAAAAATTCTTTCTTCACCCTGTGGTAAGTTTTTAAAAATCCCGAGTGTCCTCCTAAAGGAGAAGTGTGCAATTCGAGAAGAATCTTTTGTTTTAGTTGGGAATTCTTACAAAGATATAAGCGATCTTTGTACCATAAGGAATCATTTTTCCAACTAAATGTATCAGATGTACTAGGATCTTGCTGCAACTTTTGAATGAGTGTCCATACATATTTTTCCTTCCTCCATTCATCTCTTGCTTCGGTTATCCAATCTGGTTGGATAATAGAAATGGCACAAAGCAATGCTTTCACGCCTTCATTCTTTCTTGAGAGTGCATCTGCAACAACATTAAGCTTTCCTTTTTTGTAGATTATTTCAAATTCATAACCCAACATCTTTGTGACCCATTTTTGTTGCTCTTCTGAAGATAGTCTTTGTTCCAAAAAGTGTTTAAGACTATCATGATCAGTTTTTACCTTGAAGTGTCTTCCCATTAGGTAAGTTCTCCATTTCTTTAGTGCATGCAGTATTGCTAACATTTCCTTCTCATAAATAGGTTTCTGCAAATACTTTCCTTTGATTGGACGACTTTCAAAAGCAATGGGTCTTCCTTCCTGCATTAAAACTGCACCAATTCCATTTCCTGAGGCATCACATTCCACAATAAAGGTTTTTGTGAAGTCTGGTGTAGCTAAGACCGGTGCTAGGCACATTGCCTCTTTAAGACGTTCAAAGGCCTTAGTTGCTTCGGGAGTCCATGAAAATGCATCTTTCTTCAATAATGTTGTTAGAGGTGCTTCTATTCTCCCATAATTCTTAACAAACTTGCGATAATACCCTGTTAACTTGAGAAATCCTCGCAACTGCTTTATGGTTGTGGGGACTTTCCATTCCTTAATGGCTTTAATTTTGTTAGGGTCTACTTTAACACCCTCATGAGATACAATATGACCCAGATATTCCACCTCTTGTACTCCAAAGAAACATTTGGAGGAACACTTCCTGGAATCAAATGAATAGCATGGTCATGATCACGAATAGGTGGGAGTCCTTTGGGAGTTTCAAACACCTTGGAATGATTGTCCAATACTTGTTGGAGATCTGCAGAAATAGATGATTTTGATGTTGGAACTTCTAGTGAGCATAATTGTGCAATTACGCATCAATGTTCTTTATTTAGAAGCTTTGTCATGACATTAGAGCTTATTATCCTTCCTGGCTTCCCCGCAATACCTCGTAATTCGACTTCCTTTCCTTCTGAAAAAAATTTCAAGAAAAGTTCTTGAAAATTAAAAGCTACCATCCCAAAAGATTGTAACCATTGTACTCCTAGTACAACATCAGCACCTCCCATAGGAATGGAAAGCATTGGACTAGTCAATACATATTCCCCCATGGTTAGCTTGATATTATGGCATTTTCCCGAGCAATTTATAGTTCCTCCATTTGCAACCATCACTTGACATTCTAGTGCTGGGTATAGGAAACAATTTAATTCCTTGGCTACCTTACAATGAATAAAATTATGGGTGCTACCTGAATCAATCAACACTATTACCTTTTCTTCTTGATCTGTCCTGCTATCTTGAGAGTTTGAGGAGTGGTAATTCCTGCCAGTGCATTACATGATATGGTCGGATTCATTTCTTCCTCTTCTATGGCTAGTTCCTGGTGTATATCCTCTTCTTTTTCATTTTCTTCTTCTTCTTCACAATCTATGTAAAATAATTTATTTTCAGCACACTTATGACCTTTAGTGTATTTGCTATCACAACTGTAGCAAAGCCATTTTGCTCTTTTTTCTTCCAATTTTTGTGGTGTCAACCTTGTAGGTTGTGGAAATCTAGGCATAGCAACACTTCCTTCTTTATAGAATTGAGTGGTAGGCTTCCTTGTCGCCATAATTTTACATTCAACGTTTCTTGCCAACCTGAATGCCTTCTCCAATGAATCAGGTTCCAAACCACGAACTTCATGTTGGATGTTATCCTTTAGAGTACCTATGAAGAGATCAATCCTGTGTTCCTCTAGAATATCAGTTACCCTTATATTCAATTTTTGGAAGTCCTCAATGTGCTGCCCCACTAAACCCTTTTGTTTGAGATTTATCAATTGGCTAAAGAAGGTGTTGCTCTTTGTATCATCATAATGTGCTATCATTTCCACCGTAAAAATTGACCAAGTGACATTTTTTTTACGGGAGCAAAGCCATCGATACCATACAAATGTATTTTGTTCTAAATGTAAAGTTGCAATGCGTACCTTTTGTGTGTTTTGCAAGTTATGGAGATCAAAATATTGCTCCATCTGTAGTATCCATGTTATAGGATCCTTTCCATGAAACTTCCTCATATCCATTTTTGGAATATGGTGGTTCTTCCCGCCAACATTAGAGTTTATGAAATCATGATTAACATTTATTTTTTTCTCATCATGAGATTCTTCTACTATATTTCCGCCATTAGGAATCATTTCTTGTTTTAAGCTTGTCATCAAGCCTTCCATGTATGCTTTTAGATCATTCTTCATGTTTTCCATGTTGTCTTTCACGTCATCCATCTTAGCTTCCATGCCCACTTCCATGCCATCCATCTTAGCTTCCAAACCATTCATCTTAGCTTCCACGCCTTTCTTCAAACCATCCATATTAGTTTCCATGCCTTTCTTCAAAACTTCCATTTCATTTTTTGTCGTTCTTTGCGAGAGCGAAATTTGTTGCACTTGCTCTTGTAATTTTGATATGTCATGTTGCCATTCTTCGTCTTCATGAGTCACAGTAGAGCCTTCTAAAGGCTTGATTGGAGTTGAATTATTTTTAGGGGCAATTTTAGAATCCAATACTAATATCTATTCTACAATATGCCCTTGGAATCAATTCAACTTGATTCTTCAAACAAGATTTATGCAATTCGGAAAAAAAAAATACACACCTTTTACTTGCTTTTGAGGAGCTCTATATTGAAATTGAATTATCTCTGTAATTGAGAATCTTCAATATCTGAAATTCACTGCTGTAGTATCCTTCTAAAGTGTCTTTCAAATTCCACAGGTCTGATCTGATTTTGATTCTTCAAGGCAAAGTTATTTCCAATCTCTCACAATGACCCATTTTTGGACTGGTTCAGTAGAGCGAACTTGTACGAATTTCCACGTGTCACTGTTTCGTCCTTTGTTTCTGAAATTGATAGCCAAGAAACTACGTTCTGTTTACTTGTGACCAATTTTTACGGTACTCCAATCCGATGCACAGAGAGAGAGTTATTGAACTTTTCTCACGATCACCTCTTTGAGATGAAATTCAGGAGCCTGAAAACGCACTACCTTCCACAGATCATATCTCCCAAAATATTGTGAGCCAAGCTCTGAAATTTTTTGACGAATTTACTCAGGATTTCAGCTTTGCACCATATGAATTTCAGATTCTGAACCTTCATAGAAAAAAATTTATAGCGCAAATTCCACGATGACCTGTTTAGGATCCTGAAACAAGACCTAACTTCCACAGATCATAGCTCCGAAAATATTGTGAACCAAGCTCTGAAATTTTTAGGCAAACTTCCTCAGGATTTCTGCTTCACACCCTAAAAATTTTAGCTTCTGAAGCTTCGTAGAAAAAAAAGTTATAGTGAAAATGCCACGATGACCTGTTTGGAGCAGCGAAACCCTAGAATCCAAAGCTCTGATACCAAATGTTGTGTAACCAGCTCCAAAAAGAGAAGAAAAGAGATATAAACGCCTTAGAAATGAGCCACTTCGAGGGGCCAACCTCCAATACATTACATAAATGAACAATTCTTGGATGATACAATTTACAAAACCTCCTTTCTATATATAGGAGTCCATGGGGCCATAATGTAATCCTAGTGGGCCACAATGTAATCCTAGCCGACCTAACAATAATAATTTAAGGGCACAATAATAACAAAATGGGGGTTACAAGGGTACAATAATAACAATAAGGGGTTTACACTAACAATAATAAGGGACTATACTAGTGATATAGGGACCTAACACATGTTAACCAAACTCCTGAATAAATAATTAGGCAAATTGAGTGGCTTAGTAGCAGTGAAGTGTGTCAATAACCTGATATGGTACTGGTACAGTATTGAAAATCTCCCTTCACATGTAAAATATTTCATAATTAGCTTCATCAAAGGGGAATATTTATCAAGTAAATGCTTTAAAGGGAAGATGTGCTCAGGAGCATATTTGCAATGAGGTTTTAGGAACATTTTGTAGTTCTCAATTTCCAAGTACATCCCTTTAAACCATATTTATCCATGGTTTAGGATACCTGTTGTTGAACCAATAACATATGATGATGTGAATTCAATGCCTTCTATGATACCCTTGTCTCTCCTGAAGCTAGTAGCAAAAAGGCTTGTCAATTTACCATGACAACCTACCTCCTGGATTCTCTCACAAAACCTCAAACAACCATTGTTTTCAAAACATCTCTTGGCATCAGGAGAAGCATTGATCTCCTGTAAGTTGGATGGCTCAAACCTGGAATGGTGGCCTCCCTTATGGACCTTATTTTCACCCTCCATTGTGTTTGTCAACTAGATAAAACCTTAGATAGATGTAGTGGGTATGGAAGGTGGAGAATTAGGAAAACATGCTGTAGTGGTAGGGTGGATTTAGAGACATGAATGAGGTGGAAGGAAGATAGGGAAAAATCCCTAAAAAATTGGGAAGGTAGGGTAGTTTCATGAATAAATAATATAAATAATGTAAGTAATAAATATTGATTAGTTAATTAGTAATTAGGTTTAAGAGGCATGTTGTTGTAGCCGCTACAACAACACCCAAAATTTTGGGTGTATTCAAAATTTCAGGTCCCCCTCCACTCGCTCAGCCCTTTCAATTTTCAACGCGGCCTTCAATCAGCAATATCCCTTTGACCTATTTTGGCCCAGCCCTGTCACCACACCCTCTTGGAGCATGGTCCCGGTTATTTAAAGAAGGCCTTCTATGTGAATGAATCATTTCCTTGTGGAATCATGAAGTTTCAAGGTCTACTGCGGTCGATCGTTGTATGAAAATATAAGTTTTAAGCTGGTTTCCAAACTTAGAAATGATCAAACAATTGAATTAAGTTTCAACATCTTATCTTGGATGTTTTAATGTTGTTGCTCCTCGAATGAGCTATTTTCCTAGTCATTTATTTTTCTCATTATTACCGAGAGTTGACTCATTCTCATCCTATTCCTTTCAGGAAGTTGGTCAAAGATGCTATCATATACAGTGAATAGTGTATATGTTTCATTAAATATTCCATTGGCACGACACCATTAAAATATTCTACAAGATGAGGTTCCAATCATCCATCTCATTCAAAAGCCTCAGAATTCATGGTAACCATTGTAAAGGGCCAACACACTTCAAAGAAAGGTGTAAGGATGTAAATGAAGAAGGAGGATTCCAATAAATGCGTGAAAACTCATGAGTTGAAATTGATCAAAGATGTCATAACCATTACACATTGAACTATATAGAAATTGCATGAAGGTTTTAATTGTCCATTTGACTTCCCGAATATTCTAAGGAGTTTTGGGTACAATGTGAATATCTGATCTTCAACATGTGGTAAATATTTCACATATAGTGTGGTGGAAGTTCGAGATGGGCAAGGGGTTAATTCTTTTGAAGTGAGAATTTCCACACTGCATGTAGAACCCTCAGGATTCATATGGGTAGCTGCCATAAAGATAAACACACTTCAAAGAGATTAAGACGTCGAGTACAAAACACATGTTCCGTAAGGAAAGAGGAACATATGATGGCTATGTCATTCCCTATTTAATGCACACTATGGAGAGGGTTTCTGCATGATTAATATAAATCAGCCTATATTTCAAAGTGGACTGAGCATTTCATTTTAGCATTGGGACAAATCACAGTAAAAAACAACAGGTCAAACATACCAAGAAAACGCACATGCTTCTGCGTTCGGTAGAAGGTGAAGGAAACCATGGTTTGATTATCACGGGTCACTAGACGTGGGAATACACGCGCTGAAACCTGACGTTGGATGATTACACGCTGATGGAGAGGTTTATATCCTCTGCATCACACCACCACTAGTCCACATTGTGTTTTACGCTTATATCGACATACTTGCATTTCCATTGCAGCAACGATCTCAGTTCTAAAGGAAAAAAAGAACGCTCCCTTCTCATTGATAAATAGCACACATAGGGTGTGGGGGGAGGAACCCAGTAGATCCAAGTCCATCGACGGACGCACAACTAATGTAAGGAAAACAAGAATTATTGCCCGAGGCTGCCAAAGGTGCGATAATGAAGCCTTGGAGGTCGTAAGGTAGTTTTTTAGCAGCGAGGCTAGAGAAGGAGTGTGCGTGAAAGACTATCACAAAAACACTGTCTATTGGCATGCTGGCACTTAGATTCCTTTTTTCAATCAGTAGCATCTCATCTATACCAGTTCAACATTTCCAGACAGGGAAATCATGCCCAGAGGGAGATAAATGTTTCACCACAGTTCAGTAAGGGTCACCAGGAGGTAGTTTGCGATCAAGTCACATAGTTTCAATTCTTTTATAGCAACGATAGGTGCGATCGGGTCCCAAACGCAACTGTGAAAATTCCTTTCAAGTCGCAGACCTCCACCAGTTGCAAGGTCACAAGTCTGAGGCAATTATAGAAGGTGCAGCCTATTGGGAGCTGTGACTATGCAACTTCCATAGGTCGTTATCCTCGCCCAGGTTGTTAGGTCACACTCCTCAAACACAAATAGAAACGTTGAGTTGCAACCTTGCGACTACCACAAGTCGCAACCTCATTTCAAGTCGCAGCCTCTCGAAGCTTCTCTGAAATCGCACATCGTAGTCTTGTCCTGGTGCATAACAGAATGTAAAATTGGCTTTATAATCCTTACTCCTCATCGTCACTGCCCTAATGCACAATTGTTGAATAGTAAAATGAAAGGTCGTAAGGTGTAATTATCATCTACTAAAGGTCAGAGGATGGGTCTACGTATGGTAGATATGAAAGAGTATCTCACAAAATGTGCAACGTTGAAGGAATTGTGCATGACATACAAATTGATAAATAATGCATTGTTTTCATAGGGTTTTCGGCATCATCACCATCGAAAATCAATATTAAGCTAGAGAAAACTACACGTTTCAGTCATGTGATGAATTTCAGTTGACATTTCAGGTTCTCTCCCCATTACTTGGTTAAACAAGCTCAGTATGGGTACATGTGTTCTTCTGCAGGATAGGACCACATAGGGGTCTAGATTTATTATTTGTTAAAACCACTTTTTCGGCTAATTATTTGTGTTTTCAACATCGATTTTATTATAAGTAAATGCGACCCGTGTTATTTTTTTACAGGTAGAAGTCAGTGACTTGCATGGAGAAAGCTGGGGTTTTCTCTGCCAAGAAAGGTGGATCCTTACAAAATTCGAAGAACTTCACTCTGGGCTCAATGGCACATCTCTCACCGATCCATTTGCACAAGACTGGTGCTAGGAATAGGCATTGTGTTTTGCAAGGGCCAAGCTCTGCAAAAGGAGAGGAATAGAAGGAATGGCCCTAGGTCACAACACCTCAGGTCATAGGTCGCAGATGACGCAGGTCACAAGTCGCAGATGACCCAAGGTCACAAGTCATAGATGACCCAAGGCTGCAGGTCGCAGATGACCTAAGGTCGCAGGTCGCAGATGACCCAGATTTCAGGTCGCAGATGACCCAAGGTCGCAGGTCACAGATGACTCAAGGTCGCCGGTTGCAAGTAACCCATGGGTTGCAAGTCGTAGATCACCCAAGGTCGTAGGTCGAAGATGACCCAAGGTCGCAGGCCATAGATGGCTCAAGGTCGTAGGTCACAAGTAACCCCTAGGTCGCAGGTCGCAAATGGACCAAGTCACAAGTCAGCCCAATAACCAGGAAGACCAAGAGTCAAGGAAAACTCAAAGGACATCTCAGCCTATATATACAACTTTGGGAAATGAACACGGGAGAGGGGACTTTTAGCTCTGCAATTGAAGCCAACATGATAGAGGAATTGGTGCTTGAGAGCTAAAGGCACTCAGCTCTTGGTATAAAGTAGAGAGATATAGCAAGGCTAGGGTTTTGGTATCATGCATTGAGATGAATAGCCCATGTTCCCCTATTGGGTTTTGACAAGTTGTAAACATTATTTGACGTTGCAGTAGCATTAATAATATATTCTCTTCTCCGGCACTGATTCACGTGCTTGCTTGTGGTGATAGTACTAGCTGTATAATATTTCACTATGTTGTATGGATGATTTCATGCATGAAATTGATTATGAACTAATTCACAGCGGTTGCGTGTACTTTTTCTCTTGAATTAGTGTTTATTTGTTCCTTACGATGTCAGTGATCTATTGTGAACTACTTTGCGATTAAATTCTGGCATGTTTACTTCCATGTATGTCTGACTGGTTTTTTTGGCTCATTGATCCCACTCATGGAATACCCCCTTTTTTATTTTTGCTGCTTAGACTTCCTTGTATCTTTGTTTATGGTTCCTCAATCTTGGGCTGATTTCGCTTCACTAATTGGTAATTTCACCTTTTCCTCTACTTCATCATCTTCCCATCTGACAACCAAGAGTGGAAACACTTATGGCAGTAGCTGGGCCCACATACTAGATGGGGCTCCTATCCCAAACGGTGTGAGGTCTAATTGGGACCTTTCACCGGGGAGACCCCCCTTGTTATCGGTAGCACAATTTTTCTCGTCAACAAATTGGCGCTAGAAGGAGGGCCAGATGACAAGCTGAGCCCTTAGAGCCTAAAATTATTCTCATATCTGTAAATGGCTCATCCCCAAATCATTCTCTCGAGATTTTTATCAGATTTATCTGGTTCTCGATGCTCAATCCCCAATGAACCTTTGTATCACTTGTCCCAGTTAAAATTCAATGGTGAGAACAGAGTTTCCATAACTAAGCACCTTTCTGATTTCTGTGATTTTTGTGAGTGTTACGAAATTGATGATGAGGAGTTGGCTTGTGTGCTTTTCTCCCTCACTCTCGAAGGTCGCGTTAAGCAATGGTGTCGCACATTGCTGACAGCGTCCATCCATTCATTTGAGCAGCTCACCGGTGAATTTCAACAAGCTTTTCACAGGTACGATTTTCAAAATGTATTAATAAGGTTAAATGAGATCAAAATGGAACCTCAAGAATCTCTAAAGGATTTTTCTATTAGATTTGTTCATTCTTGTTTTGAGCTCTCTGAAAGAGATGTCGATTGGGCATATTTAATTGAACAGTTTCGACAGGTGGTTTTCATTTCCCTGGAACACCTTCAATCGGCAACAAAGCATGATCCCAGTGTTTGTTATGATGATCCTCAAGTTTCCAGTTGTTCGGACTCTGTCCCTAATGTTTCCTTACATATCTCCTCGAGTCCAGAACAAATTCAGGCCTCCAAGAAAAGTATGACTATTCGTGACATTCCTCTTCCTTCTCCTGAATCCCCATGTAATGGAGATTTGGTCACGAAAGTTCCGAGTGATGATAGACGTGTACAAGAAAATAAAACCTATTGTACCACCCCTGAATCTTTCATGCACCCTGTCAATTCAGAGCTTGAAAACCATATTGGACTTACATCTCTCCCCGTTAATGAAACCTATCTCGATTTGACTAAACGTTTGCCTGGGTACAGTTCTAAATCTCATTCACATACTGATAATGAATTAGGTCTTTTCCCGAATAAAGTTGATTTCCCTACAGAATTATTGGACCATGATGTGCATGTAGGATCATTGGCCTCTCTAGATAACACTGATATGTGAGTTGAAGGTCCTTGTACGATTGATACCCTCGCATTTCGGTCATTTCATTCATTATTCCCTGATTCATGTCTTGAGTCTGCCACACCAGTAATATCTTTATATCATTCAAAACTCTCTTGTACTAGTGTTGAAAACAACCACGAACGCATAGGTGGTGTTTCACAATCACATTACAAAATTGATGAATCTCTTATGGCTAATATTTTTTATCTGAAATCTTTAAATAGCCAAAGGAGTGACTTCCTACCTCAGTAACCTCAAGATATTTCTCTTGCTGATTCATCCCCATTGTTAACCCTAGAGGAGTCTAATATACCAGATGCCCAACCAGATCAAATTTATGGCCCCAACAATTGCTACTTAGCTGAAAACATATTCACTCATGCCTCTGAGAACTGTCATTCATAACTATCCGTCAACTGTATGAAGCCACCAAAATTCGATGATCCGCTTTTTGATGATTTAGTGACCCATCAGGAAATCGAAAAAATTTAGCTTCTACTGTCGATTATCTCAAGTTCTCACAATCCTGATGAGACCCCTAAAACAATTCAAACTAGGGATTCTCGAATTAAGGTTTCTAAGAAGATGGTTCCTACGTATCACACTCCTCTCAGCATAACCATGCCAGATGTCATCTCATTTGGGCAAGCCTTCCATTCGAGTGATGTGTCTGTGAGCACATATTTCTATCCCCTAGCTGCTGGTATGCAACAACCGATATACCCTAATTTATTCACTAGAAGGAAAACACCAGCCATTGTCTCTAATATTCTTCGTTGTTGCCCATCTAGTACCAGTTGCATTCAGGCACAAGCATGTGATGTTTTGCAAACCTCTCTATTGCCTGAAAATTTTATGGTCAATTTATCCCATCCTGGGAAATATAAAGAATCTAATACATTGGATTTTCAATATGTCAGTTCAAAAAAATTTGGCCTAATTAATAATAAGCCCACTGACAGCTGTCCAATCACCACAAATAATGATCAAATCCATTCGCCAGTTGATCTAACAAAACCATCGAAGTTTGGAAGCCCCCTACTCGAAGGTCCAGATTTTGTCTAGGATGGTGAAGTATTTCAACCTCCGCTGATGATTACTTCAGATCCTCACATCCTTGACGAAACCCAGGGAAAAATTTGAACTAGGGTTTTCAAAATTAGGTTTTATGCACTTGGATTCACAAGCACCTCAAATTTGCCTGGCGGACGCTTATTTTTTCCATTCCCTCAAATTGATCATCCTCAACATCATGATGACATTCCCGGCTGGTTTGACGATTCCCATCCAATGAATATACCTACAAATAGGCAA
Organism: Pinus albicaulis; assembly: GCA_034641835.2. Taxonomy (NCBI): domain Eukaryota; kingdom Viridiplantae; phylum Streptophyta; class Pinopsida; order Pinales; family Pinaceae; genus Pinus; species Pinus albicaulis. The sequence goes on from CM076579.1 coordinate 971,710,673, forward strand.
TTTTTTACCCCACTTTCATTGGACCGAGGATTGTGTGTAAATGGATATGTGTCATTTATAAATGATTTTCGGTTTCAAGTACATATTTCTGTGTATCAGGATGAAAGTGCAAATTAGCTCGAACAATCCATTCTAGCGCATTCTCTAGTAAGTAGCCATGACCTTCTTGTTGTTTCACATGCTTTTCAAGTAAGTCTTGTGCAATTTTGTATGCTAGCTCTAATTGTGAACATTGTTGTTCTTGTAGGGCGGGAACTAATGCGGTGGTTGCACTGGAAAGCTGATTTCAAATAACCCGACTGCCTCTTTGGTTAAATTAGAGTTTTAGGTTTAGGCTAGCTAGGATCTGTTAATGAAAGTTTGTTATTTCGAGTTGATAGTTAGGTTTTACATTCTAAGGTATTGCTTTATGGTTTAAAATTATGCTTGCTGTCTTTTCTTACGGTCAGTAGTTTATGCATTATAATTTTCCATCGATTTTGCACTCATGCTTTTTCAGTTCGCTTATTGCTGCATAATATTAAGATAATCACTGCATGTGCTTTGCCTTGTTTTTTTCACCCGCAATTAGTTGATATTTCTCGCATATGGAATTGCATTGCGTCATAAGCCTCATTTTTTGCTTCGTGTTGTACGCTTTCTTCCTCGCGTCATATGCACTAGTTGTTGACCTAGCTTTGAAAGTTTTTATACATTGCATACCACTGCATGAGCCCTCATTGAACCTAGAGCCTTAAAACCCTTGGTGCCCTGATTATCCTCCTTAATCCTCTTCATACATTTTGAAACCAGATGGATTGCTTTCACCTCCTTACGCACATCAGAACCCTGATGATCATTCTCACTTTGCCTCAATCGCTAAAACCCTAACTCCATTGTTTGCGTGAGGTTGCGATGGTTACCTCAAGAGGCAACTTCTCTTAGAATAGGTCATCAAATTCACGTTCTCAACATCATGCCTCTAAGTATAAATTAATTAGCTAGGGAGATATGAGCCAGTTGTTTGTGGGGAACCCTAATGAGTTTGAATGGCCTATATCTGTAACCTGAGCCTTGTGCCTGCCTTAGTCTTGGATATCTTAACAATTTGTTTTCATAATTCGCCTATGGGTGGGAGATGGGGTGTGAAGGCTTGGCATGAGGGAAAACCCAAATCAAAATATCTTTCAGTCTCTGTCAAACAAGAAACAACCTCTCTTGCCCGTAAAATAAGTCGGGATCCCTCATCCGCCCATGAAAAAATAAGTGCCACGAGCACATAAAATAAGTGCTACAAGCACATGGAACAAATAAGGGTAAAGTATTGATAAAGTCTTCCTGCACAGAGAGGTAACGTAACAAATCTGTCGAGGTACTGACCAGGCTCGCTGGTAGCAGAGAAACGTTTGTGATTTCTTGAATTGACTCCGCCGGGGTATTGTCTAGGTCTGCTGGCAGTGGAGAAACACCAGAGATTTATTTTAAAATTATAAATATAATAAGCTCGGTGCCTTGCTCTCTACATCATCATCAAACTACTAACATCTGTGAACTTTCGCTTTGACGTTTTCTGATTAACGAGACCTAGCTAAGGCACAAGGATTACGCATATCTATAAAGGTAAAAGTAATACAAAGGGTACCTGCAGAACCTGTTCGATATTCCCTTGCATCACTGTCCAAACTCAGATTACTATTGAGACTTTGACAAAGATGTTGGATTCTACCAATGGTTCGCTATTTTTTGTAGCCACTACAACACCCAAAATTTTGGGTGTATTCAAAATTTCGGGTCCCCCTCTGCTTGCTCAGCCCTTTAAGTTTTCAACGCGGACTTCAATCAGCAATATCCCTTTGACCTATTTTGTCCCAGACCTGTCACCACACCCTCCTGGAACATGGTCCCGATTATTTAAAGAAGGCCTTCTATGTGAATGAATCGTTTCCTTGTGGAATCATGAAGTGTCAAGGTCTATTACGGTCGATGGTTGTATGAAAATATAAGCTTTAAGCCGGTTTCCAAACTTAGAAATTCTCAAACAATTGACTTAAGTTTCAACATCTTAGCTTGGATGTTTCAATGTCGTTTCTCCTCGAATGAGCTATTTTCCTAGTCATTTGTTTTTCTCATTATTACCGAGATCTGACTCATTCTCATCCTATTCCTTTCAAGAAGTTGGTCAAAGATGCTATCAGTTTATAGTGAACAATGTATATGTTTCATTAAATATTCCATTGGCATGACAGCATTAAAATATTCTACAAGATGAGGTTCCAATCATCCATCTCATTCAAAAGCCTCAGAATTCATAGTAACCATTGTAAAGGGCCAACACACTTCAAATAAAGGTGTAAGGATGTAAATGACGAAGGAGGATTCCAATAGATGCGTGAAAACTCATGAGTTGAAATTGATCAAATATTCCATAAACATTACACATTGAACTATGTAGCAATTGCATGAAGGTTTTAATTGTCCATTTGACTTCCCGAATCTTCTAAGGAGTTTTGGATACAATGCAAATATCTGCTCTTCAACATGTGGTAAATATTTGACATATGGTGTGGTGAAAGTTCGAGATGGGAAAGGGGTTAATTCTTTTGAAGTGAGAATTGCCACAACGCATGTAGAACCCTCAGGATTTGTATGGGTAGCCGCCATAAAGATAAACGCACTTCAAAGAGATTAAGACGCCGAGTACAAAACACATGTTCTGCAAGGAAGGAGCAACATATGATGGCTATGTCGTGCCCTCTTTAATGCACACTATGGAGATGGTTTTCGCGTGATTAATATAAATAAGCCTATCTTTCAAAGTGGATTGAGAGTTATGTTTTAGCGTTGGGACAAATCACAGTAAAACACAACAGGTCAAACATACCAAGAAAACGCACATGCTTCTGCATTCGGTAGAAGGTGAAGGAAACCATGGTTTGATTGTCACGGGTCGTTGGATGAGGGAATACATGCATTGAAACCTGACTTTTAATGATTACACACTAATGGAGAGGTTTAGATCCTCTGCGTCACACCATCGCTGGTCCACATTATGTTTTATGCTTATATCGACATACTTGCATTTCCGTTGCAGCAACGATCTTTGTTCTAAAGGAAAAAAAGAACGCTCCCTTCTCATTGATAACTAGTACACATAGGATGTGGGTGGAGGAACCCAGTAGATCCAAGTTCATTGATGGATGCGCAACTACTGTAAGGAAAACAAGAATTATTGCTCGAGGCTGCCAGAGGTGTGATAATGAAGCCTTCGAGGTCGCAAGGTAGTTGTCCAGCGGTGAGACTAGAGAAGGAGCGTGTGTGAAAGACTATCACGGCAACACCGTCTATCTGCATGCTAGCACTTGGATTCCTCATTTCTATCGGTAGCATCTCATCTACCCAGTTCAACATTTTCAGATGGGGAAATCGTGCCCAGAGGGCGATAAATGTTTCACCATGGTTCAGCAAGGGTCACCAGGAGGCAGTGTGAGATCAAGTCGCGCAGTCTTAATTATTCTATAGTAGTGACAGGTGTGATCGGGCCCCAAATGCGACTGTGCGACTTCCTTTCAAGTCGCAGACCTCCACCAGTCGCAAGGTTGCAAGTCTAAGGCACATATAGAAGGTGTGACCTTTTGGGAGCTGCAACTATGTGACTTCCATAGGTTGCTATCCTCGCCCAGTTCTCCAGGTCTCACTCCTCAAACACATGCAGAAACATTGAGCTGCGACCTTACGACTACCACAATTCGCAACCTCATTTCGAGTCACAACCTCTCGAAGCTCCTCTGAAGTCGCACATCGCATTCTTTTCTCGGTGCATAACAAAATGTAAAATTGGCTTTATAATCCTTACTCCTCATCGTTACTAACCTAATGCACTCTTGTTGAATAGTAAAATGAAAGGTTGTAAGGTTTAATTATCATCTACTAAAGGTCAGAGGATGGGTATACATATGGTAGATATGAAAGAGTATCTCACCAAATGTGCAACATCGATGGCGCTATGCATGACATACAAATTGATAAATAATGCATTGTTGTCACAGGGTTTTCGGCATCATGATCACCATCATAAATGAATATTAATCTAGAGAAAACTACATTTTTCAGTCATGTGATGAATTTCAGTTGACATTTTAGGTTTTCTCCCATTACTTGGTTAAACAAGCTTAGTATGGACACGCACAAGTTGTACATGCGTTCTTCTGCAGGACAGGACCACACAGGGGTCTAGATTTATTATTTGTTAAAACCACTTTTTCAGCTAATTATATGTGTTTCCAATGTTAATTTTATTATAAGTAAATGTGACCCATAGTATTTTTTTACAGGTAGAAGCTGATGAATTGCATGGCAAAAGCTGGGGTTTGCTCCGGCGAGGAAGGTGTATCCTTACAAAATTTGAAGAACTTCACTATGGGCTCAATGGCAGATCTATCACCGATCCATTCGCACAAGACTGGTACAAGGGATAGGCATCATGTTTTGCAAGGGCTGAGCTCCGCAAAAGGAGAAGCATAGAAGAAATGGCCCTAGGTCGCAACACCTCAGGTTCAGGTCGTAGATGACCCAGGTCGCAGGTCACAAATGACCCAAGGTCGCAAGTCACAGATAACCCAAGGTCGTAGGTCACAGATGAACCAAGGTCGCAGGTTACAGATGACCCAAGGTCGTAGGTCACAGATGACCCAAGGTCCTAGGTCGTAGATGACTCAAGGTCGCAGGTCACAAGTAACCACTGGGTCGCAGGTCGCAGATGACCCAAGGTCGTTGGTCGCAGATGACCCAAGGTCGCAAGTTGCAGATGACTCAAGATTGCAGGTTGCAAGTAACCCCTAGGTCATAGGTCACAAGTAACCCTTGGGTCACAGGTCACAAATGGACCAAGTCGCAAGTTAACCCAACAGTCGGGAAGACCAAGAGTCAAGGGCATCTCAAAGGACATCTCAACCTATATATACAACTTTGGGAAATGAACACGGGATAGGAGACTTTTATCTCTACAATTGAAGCCAAAAGGATAGAGGAATTGGTGCTTGAGAGCTAAAGGCACTCAGCTCCTGGTATCAAGTAGAGAGAGGTAGCGAGGCTAGGGTTTTGGTATCATGCATTGAGATGAATAGACCATGTTACACTATTGGGTTTTGATGAGTTGTGAACATGTATTTGAAGTTGCAGCAGCATTAATAATATCTTCTCTTTTCCGGCACTGATTCACGTGCTTGCTTGTGGTGATAGTACTAGTTGTGTAATATTTCACTATGTTGTACGAATGTTTTCATGCATGCAATTTATTATGAAATAATTCACAACGATTGCATGTACGTTTGCTCTTGAATCAGTGTTTATTTGTTCCTTTCCATGTTAGTGATCTATTGTGAACTAATTTGCAATTAACTTATGGCGTGTTTTCTTCGATGTATGTCTGACTGGTTTTTTTGGCTCACTGATCCCACTCATGGCATACCCCCCTTTTTATTTTTGTTGCTTATACTTTCTTGTATCTTTGTTTATGGTTCGTCAATATTGGGCTGATTTCACTTCACTAATTGGTCATTTCACCTTTGCCTCTACTTCATCATCTTCCCATCCGACAACCAAGAGTGCAAACACTTATGGTGGCAGCTGGGCCCACATACCGAATGGGGCTCCTATCCCAAACAGTGTGAGGACTCATTGGGACCTTTCACCGAGAAGAACCCCCTTGTTGTCGGCAACACAATTTTTCTCGTCAGCATGTGTCTAAATGGGACATGACCTTCCATGAAGAGGCACCTGCCTAGCTATATAAGCGGGCCTCATTTGTAACATTCATTCATCATTCTTCAAACATTTTAATGTAATATTTATATCCTCAATGGATATTCTTATATTCCAAGTCTTCTAGAGTATTTAACTTGAGAAGGAACTTTGTTCACTTCATTTGGTATCATATCAGTTCGAGCCTTCGACAATTGTCATTGTAGTGTTGCCATTGTTTATGCCCAAGCCCTCCAGCTATAGCCATCACCCCAACATTCTCAGATACAACCACCTTCAAGCCTATGCCTCTTAGTAACCCTACAACATCCATTGCACAACCACCATTTTTTCCTACTCCACTGGCCTACATTCCACCAAAACCATTGAAACAATATTACCCATTGTAACATTCGTTCAAGAAACATAGCCGCCATTCCTGTAATTGTCGTACGCTCCACCATTGTTACCGCAACAACATCCATTTTCTCTCTACCACTCGCATTCATAGTGCCAAGTCCATACCAATTCCAGATCGTAGCAGTTTCCACAGTCTCTTTATGGAAGTCAAAAGTCGTGACTCCTATACATACGGGTGTGACCTTGTTTCAAAGGGTAAATTCATATAATTAAACAGTACAGGTGTGAATTTTATCAAAGGGTAAACAGTTACGAGTTAAACGTCATGAAGGGATATAAAAGGAATATATTAATAGTTATATTACATATAAATGTATCTAAATATTAATTTATATAATAATAATAATAATTAAAAATTAATGTTTATATATATATAAAAAGAAGGGGAGCATTATTATAAAACTCAAGAATTTATCAATAGTCAAAGAGGATTTAAAAAAAAAATGTGTTAGTCTAAAGATTAAAAAAGGATATCTTTAGAACCCAAGGTCGAGAAAAATGGAATCTAAATTGGAATTAAAGGAAGGAAGGATTTTAGAAACCATACCCATCGACGCTAAAGTGATATTTAAATTTAAAGGAACTCTCGCTGGAAAAGATGTCACTATTGCTATATCACCTGCCCTAAAATTGTAAATAATTTGGTGATTCCTGAGTCAAATATAAATGAAAAATTAGACATTTTTGACAACAAAAAATATGACATAAAAAGTATAAAACTAAAAATTGGGGATTATATTTTTATCTCTCAATTTATCGTGAAATCCTTACTTTTTTAAGGTAGTGACATTGTGTTGGGTTCACCCTGGATGGAAACTCTAGGATCCCTTATCCTAAATATGAAAAAGAATTATTTGACATTCTCCCACAAAAAGAATAAAATAACGCTATAGGACATTAACTTGAATCCAAATTCAGTAACAACTAATGAAATACAAGAAATTTCGAAAGTCATTGCGCCGAGAGGCGCATCTACAACCCAATATGACCCCAATGTTAGGTGGGTCACGTCCTCATACAAAATGTCGGCTTAAGTTTTTAAATTAAAAAAAAATTAAAAAAATAAAAATCGCATTGTGCTAGAACATATATCAATTTCTAATACAATTATGTATTATTTATATAATTTGAATGGATAGTAAATTATATACGTGCATTTGAATGGATCATAAATTTACCTTTAACAAAAAAAATTACCATGTTGAATTTCCAAATTAAGTAAAATTTTAAACATCTTTACTCTTTACTAAAGTCAATACCATTTCCTAAATCAAAGGAAAAGAGTTAATTCAACACAAACAATCAAAATCCAAAATCTTTTAATATTTCTTTTAATTAAATATTTGTAAAATGAATTTATACTTACTCCAGAACTATGGTAAATAAATAAAAAAATATATAAACTAGATGTATGGTAAATAAATAAAAATTCTTTTTATATTTATTCCATAAACCTTTTTATATTTAAGAAAACTTTAAAAAGAGGTTTTATTTAGATGAAGCCTATGGGACGAATACCATGGGACAAATTAATATTGATACCATGGGCCAAATACCATGGGTAAATACATAAATATAAAAGAGGTATAAAAAAGTATGATAAATAAATAAATAAATATAAAATAGATATAAAGAGGTATGGTAAATAAATAAATACAAAAGAGGCATAAAGAGGTAAGGTAAATAAATAAAAATATATCAAATAGGATTATAAATAAAAATCTAATTATATAACAAGCCTATGGGCCAAATACCATAGTAAAGAAAAGGGTTATGGTAAATAAATAAAAATATAAATAAACTAGAGGTATGGTAACTAAATAAAACCTCTTTTCATATTTACTCTATAATCTGCTTTATATTTAAGAATATTTATGTTCATTATTTTACATAACTAAGAAGAAATAGAGAGAGAGAGTGATAAGGGAGAGATGGAGAGAGAGTTTGTATGTTTAGGGGTGAGATAAAGAGACAAAGTAAGATGTATGGAAAGAAGGGGGGAGAGAAGAAGTGAGAAGGAGAGAGGGAGGGATATAATAATGTAGTTGGAGAGAGAGAGGGGTGGAAAGAGAGAGAGAAAGAAAGGGATGGGGGAAGAGAGAGGATTGGAGGGAAAAGAGAGAGAGATAGGTGGGAGAGAAAGGGAGAGAGAGGAAGGATGAGAGAGAGGAGGAGAGTGATGGGGGAAGAGAGAGTATTGGAGAGAGAGAGAGAGAGAGAGAGAGAGAGTAGGGAAGAGAGATGGATTTAGGGGAGAGAGAGAGAGGAGGAGAGAGAGATCGATAAGAGAGATGGAGTTAGAGGGGGAGAGATGTAGGAAATAAGAAATATAGAGAGTGAGAAGTGGAGAGAGAGAAGGAGTGACAAGGGAGAGACAAAGAGAGAGCGTGTATGTTTGGGGTTGAGATAAAGAGACAAATAAGGAGAGATGGAGATAAGGGGGGAGAAGGAGATATAAGGAGAGAGGGAGGGATATAGTAACATAGTTGGTGGTTGAAGAGAGAGAGAGTGGGAGAGAGAGAGATGGGAGAGAAAGGGAAAGAGTGGAAGGAAGAGAGAGGATGTGATAGAGTGGAGAGAGGGAGGGAAAGAGAGATCGACTTCGAGGGGGAGGGAGAGAGAGGTAAGAAGAAAGAAATAGAGAGAGAAAGGTGGAGAGAGAGAGAGTGAGTGAGTGGTAAGGAAGATGGAGAGAGAGGGAGAGAGGGAGAAGATAGAGATATAGATGGAAGGTGAAGAGAGGGAAGAAGAGAGAGATGGGGAGAGGAGGGGATTGACAAAGAGATTGATATATATGGATTGTGAGAGTATGTGTGTTTAGTGGGGTGAGATAGAGAGACAGAAAAGAAGAGATGGAGGGGCATATAGATATGGATGGAGGGTGGAGAGAGGGAAGAATATTTCTCACACTAGATGGATTGATATAAGTGGAGATGGTGATTTATAATCCCATTTGATTATTTGCACTATATGCATCAATTTTAGTGTAGATATTTATTTCTAATGATATTTGATTACTTGCACTAGATGCATTGATTTCAGTGTAGGTGGTGATTTCTAATACAATTTGATTGTTTGCACTGAATTTGTTGATTTCAATTTAGATGTCGATTTATAATTATATTTGATTACTTTCACTAGATGAATTGGTTTCAATGTAGATGATTTCTAATCCTATTTGATTGTTTGCACTAAATGCATTGATTTCAGTGTAGATGGCGATTTTTAATCCTATTTGATTTATTTGAGTAAATGCATTGATTTCAGTGTAGATGTTGGTTTCTAGAGAGAGAGAGAGAGTGATAAGGAAGATGGAGAGAGAGGGAGAGAGGACAAAATGAGGAAAGAGAGATATTAATGGGGGAGAGGGAGAGAAGGGGAAGATAGAGATATAGATGGAAGGTGAAGAGAAGGAAGAAGAGAGAGATGGGGAGAGGGGGTGATTGAAAAAGAGGTTGATATATATGGAGTATGAGAGCGCGTGTGTTTAGGGGGGTGAGATAGAGAGACAAAAAGGAATAGATGAAGGGGGATATAGATATGGATGGAGGGTGGAGAGAGGGAGGAATATTTCTCGCACTAGATGGATTGATATAAGTGGAGATCGTGATTTCTAATCCTATTTGATTATTTCCACTAGATGCATCGATTTTAGTGTAGATATTTATTTCTAATGATATTTGATTACTTGCACTAGATGCATTGATTTCAGTGTAGGTGGTGATTTCTAATAAAATTTGATTGCTTGCACTGAATGTGTTGATTTCAATGTAGATGTCAATTTATAATTATATTTGATTACTTGCACTGGATGACTTAATTTCAATGTAGATGATTTCTAATCCTATTTGATTGTTTGCACTAAATTCATTGATTTCAGTGTAGATGGCGATTTCTAATCCTATTTGATTTCTTTGAGTAAATTCATTGATTTCAGTGTAGATGTTGGTTCCTAGAGAGAGAGAGAGTGAGTGATAAGGAAGATGGAGAGAGAGAGAGAGAGGACAAAAGGAGGAAAGAGAGATATTAGCGGGGGAGAGGGAGAGAAGGGGAAGAGAGGGAAGAAGAGAGATATGGGGAGAGAGGGTGATCAACAAAGAGAATGATATATATGGAGTGCGAGAGCGTGTGTGTTTAGGGGGGTGAGATAGAGACAAAAAAAAAGAGATGGATGGGGATATAGATATGGATGGAGGGTGGAGAGAGGGAAGAATATTTCTTGCACTAGATGGATTGATTTAAGTGGAGATGGTGATTTATAATCTTATTTGATTATTTGCACTAGATGCATCGATTTTAGTGTAGATATTTATTTCTAATGATATATGATTACTTGCACTAGATGCATTGATTTCAGTGTAGGTGATGATTCCTAATACTATTTGATTACTTGCACTAGATGTGTTGATTTCAATTTAGATGTCAATTTATAATTATATTTGATTGCTCGCACTAGATGCATTGATTTCAATGTAGATTATTCCTAATACTATTTGATTGTTTGCGCTAAATGCATTGATTTCAGTGTAGATGGCGATTTCTAATCCTATTTGATTGCTTTGAGTAAATGCATTGATTTCAGTGTAGATGTTGGTTTCTAATTTTATTTGATTGATTGCATTAGGTGCATTGATTTCAATGTAGAAGTTATTTTCTAATCTTATTTGATTGCTTGCATTAAATGCATTGATTTCAATGTATATGTTGATTTATGATTTGATGTAATTGGATATATGATGGTACATTAATATTAAAGTGATTGGATTAACAATATGCATTGATTTTAGTGTAAGCACAAAAAGTTATTAACAATGTAGATTGATTTTTTTGTTATAGTAATTTAAGCTATTAATATTGGAGAGCAAGAGAGACAAGGTATCATGTTTACTACAACAGATCGAGCTAAAGATTTAAATGGTTTATGATTTAAATTTTCTTTTTCATATAATCGATATGAAAAGATAACAAAACTAACAAGGGAGGAAATAAGAATAGTATAAGAAAATAGTTTGAGATTGATTGTAACATGAGTACGCTCTTATTATTCACATTTTCTATCTTTCAACACTATTATTGTCACTTTGCATTTAAAAAAAATATTTCATCAATTTTCATCATTATAGTTATTAACAATAATTATCATCTCAACGAACTGAGGTAACTAAGAAAATTTAAAATTAAAATGACCAAGTTAATCTCAAAAATATTTAGCATATTTAAAATGATTATATTAATATTTGATATATTTACATATTACTGATAAAATTAATCATATCTTTGATAGATTTTCCTTGGCAGCACACGACTGAAACCAGCCTAGATCCATCTTACATCTCAAAAATATACAAAAATTTTAATAATCTGAAAAATGTGACATTGATGCCTTCGACTGGAACCAGCCTAGATCCATCTAACTCTGGATCTATCATGTGCCGAGAGGGATCAAATCTCTCGAGGTGCAAACCTTTCCTCAATTTTTTCACTCAAAAAATAGGTTTGCACCTCGAGAGATTTGATCCCTCTCAACGCATGATAGATCCAAATTTAGATGGATCTAGTATGGTTATTCAAGAAGCTAAAAAGGAGATATAAAATATGCAAAGAGAAGTTGACAATATCACCAAAAACAGAAATGAAGAAGTGTCTCGACTTAAAGACCACAGTGAAAAAATAATGACACAAATTAAGAAGCTTAAGAAGGACAAGAAGTCATTAGAAAACAAGGTGTGACAACATGTCGAAAATGAAGCGTCGAAATATTCAAATGTAGAAATTCAAGTTGAAGAAGAAAAGAGTGTTGATCCAGTAAATATCACGACTCAAAAAGAAAACAAATCAGTTGAAGGAACAACATCCTTTCCAAGAGAAAATAAAAAAATTACCACACACCTAATAAGGGCAAGCCAAGCCAAAAAATCTCCTTATCAACATCCGAATCACAAAAGTAGACAACTTGATCATGCTACGTATTTAGAATAGAAACAACAAATTGATGTTCTGAAGAATACTAATGTCATTGCAATCCACTCGTGTGATAACAATTCATCACAAGTTTCATGTCACCACAAGACTCCACAGAATATTGACCTAGGATGGTTTGATTCCTCATCCATATGAAAATTTTATATATCACTCCAAGGATCATATCGTCTAGTATCAACGAAGATTTCAAGACAAAAATCAAGCCTTTTCATTAACAATATTTGAGGACAAAGATTTTTTAGGAGGAATACAATGTTACGAATAAAATAATATAAATAATGTAAACAATAAATAATGATTAGTTAATTATTAATTAGGCTTAAGAGACATGTCCAAATGGGACATGACCTTCCATGAATAGGCACTTTTCTAGTTGTATAAGCGAGCCTCATTTCTAACACTCATTCATCATTATTCATACATTTTAATATAATATTTCTATCCTCAATGGATATTCTTATATTCCTAGTGTTCTCGAGTATTTAACTTGACAGGGAATTTTTTTAACTTCAAGTAGTGTGTTAGGAACACATTATAGGTGGCATTTTTGGAAATGGATAAGGGAAAGAGGGCAAAGGGCTTAAACACAGAGTTGACCTGGTATCTCTGCAAAAGCGTAGTGAGGATTAGGGTTTGAGTGAAAATGAGAGAAATGGGAGATACAAGTGATATGGAATGACTTGGTAAGGTATATGAGTCATGTGTGAATGTTACTAGATGATGAAACTAGGGTTTTTCTTGCTGAAGCAATCTAAACTTCAATGAAACAAAAAATGTAGTTGAAAACCCTAGAAGAAGGAATCCACCCTTTGCTTAAGAAATGGAGTTGAATGAACGGCGAGGGATGATCACTTACGGACTTGGAAGCCTCTGAAACTTGAGCAATGATGAACTAACCCTTCTAATGGTTTCTTGGAGTTTGAAAGACAAAAACGTAGCAAACTGCCAATCTTTGGATGGATGTGGAGAGTTGTGAGCATGAGAGGAGAGCTCTTTTGACCATGTATCATACTTCTTAAAAAAGGACAAGTTGCCTTTTTTTAATTACCTATCTTTGCTAACTCCCAATGAAGGTGACTGAACTAATGAAAATGGCCATTTATTTCCCTTATTCATGACATGATTTGGACATTATGATGGAAAAACAAAATAAAACTAGAACATGACCTGGATGGAGGTATGTTGACTAATCTATAACCCTAGGTGATGATGAATGACATGACCTTGAATTTGATAATGAGCATGAATGAGAGAAGGGAGTAGCATTCAGACCTAGAAAAATATTTCATTGAACAAAATTTTATTTGAGAATTTGTTTGAAAACATGAAATTTTGACCAAGGATCTCTACCAAGTAAACTTGAAAGAGTGTATTTGATCACTGAACATGTAGGCACTAACAGATGGTATGTACCTTGCTATATGAGTGACTTGAAGAAGATCATTTTTTATGAATTCCATAAAAAACCCATATTTTGGTAATCTAGGTTATCATAAAATGATAACATCTATGAGAAAGATGTACTATTGTCCAAGCATGAAGAAGGATGTGGTGGAATACATTGCCAAGTTTCTAAGATTGCCAGTAGGTAAATGTGGAAGTAGACACCTAGCGGGATTGCTAAATCCAATCCCCATTTCTGAGTGGAAGTGGGAGGTCATCTCAATGGAATTCATTACCAGAATACCAAAAATATCTAGGAAACATGATGCCATAATGGTGGTGGTTGATAAGTTAAGAAAGGTAGCTCATTTCTTAGCTATTAAATCCACTAATAAAGCAAGGTATATTACTCAGTTTTTCATAAAATAAATAGTGATGTTTTTTTTTTTTTGGTAAGTTAGGCTATTCTATTAATTCGAAAAAATATAGGTTACATACGCTATAGGCAAGGTTGGAAACCTGCGCTTAGCCAATCCTAGCCTTAGTTACTCAATTTTGGGGCTGCCTCAAAGGAGGAAACCAGCCCGAACAAAACTTAAGATATAAAATTACATTATGCATAGTAGCGTTGATGTATCTAAGTAGCACAAAATATGCAGAAGCAAAAAAGCATTGATGGCAAGCTTGGAAAAAAACATGGAAGAGATGTGTAGTTGCGCAAGGCTCAACCTTCGTCTTCATCATCGTTGTTGGGGACCTCCTCCTCAATGAGGCAAGTAGGTGCCTGCGCAGCCACTTCCTCTGAATTTGCCACTAAATGCCTAGGTTTTTGGACTGGTGCACAGAGGATGGGGGACTCCAGATCTACATCGTCAAGGACATGCATCCAATTACCATTGGAATCCATCACCCAGAAATATGAATCATCATCTTCCTTCTCCTGAACTGGAAGCGGGTCAGTCTTGTAGGGCTTAGGGTGTGTTTGGAGAGTGATGGTGGACTTCCATGGGCCACACCTACCTTGTTTCGCAGCATTCCCAGGGGTTGCTTCCTCCTGCTCGGGGTCGGGTTTTTGACACGAAAAAGTGCTAGAGGAGGAGCCTTCCATCGACTCCAGTCGATTGTCCTCTCCACGGTGATAACGGCCAGGGAGAGCCCCTCTCTATCCACCTTAGATGGTTCTCTGGCATAGTCTGGAGGCCATTACGCAATAAGGAAGGGGGGAGATGTCAAGGGAGGGATACGCAGTAGGGGGGCAAGTAGCGCTAGGGCTCAAGGGTTCAAAAGGGCTGGGGAGGAGGTGCGCAGAATGGGATGTCGTAGCCTAGAGGGGACTGTGTGGCGCAGCGCTGAGAATAGGGCTTCGCGGCCTTCTGAAATCGGGGAAGTGCTAGAGCATAGATAAAAAAATGAAAGGTAGAGGGAAAATATTGTGGGTTTCTCAGGGTTGAGAGCTCATCCTTTTAAAGGGGCTTGGACGCATGTGAGGAGGATGGCAATGAGTAAGCCTCGCACACAACTACATTCCATGATCAATCGCTCGATCAGGCTTAAGGGAAGGGGGATGGCTGCTATACGGGTTAATCATGATAATAATTTATGGTGATAGATGCGGAAGGTTGCCCTGGACAGGGTGATGCAGTTCCCAACTTCTCATCATCATACTTGATTCTGTTAGTCTCGTGCGGATGGCTAACGATTTGAGGATCTGTAACAAGTGAGGCTCCACGCAGAAGATCTTCATCCTCCAGGCTGTGTGAGATGTGATTGTCATTCATTTTAGTTCTATCACCCGCATCCGGTGGGAGAAGATCCTTCTGAATGAGAGTGTGACATTCTTTTCTGAGTGCTTCCTCCTCAACCTATGTTATGGTGGAGTGATGCACATCACAGTTTCTTTCCACCCCTTTGTTCACAAGGAGTTCTGCAACGGAGTTTGCATTCTTGTGCACATGGCTAAAAGTAATGGCTCTGTGGTTGTGTATCAACAATTCCAAAACCTTGAGCTTATGGAAGAGCATCTAGCTTTTATATACCTTTGAGGAAGCCGGTCCTTGGAGGATTTTTGTGGCTAGCATAGTTATGACTTGCGAGTCCCCCTCCATTTCCAGGGGGAAGTAATGAAACTCAATTCCAATTTGAATACCCTATATAAGCCCCTCCAACTCCGCAGAATTGTTGTTGTCACAACCTATGTTACCGTAGTAAATCCGTAGAGGATCACCTTGAGAGTTCCTGATAATGCCTATGAATCCTGCATTTCCAGGATTTCCTTTGGATGCACCATCGAAGTTGCATTTGAAGAAGCCATTTGGTGGGGGATACCATTTTTTAGAGGTATGAGTTCTACTTGCACATCTAGGATTGATATCTAGGGGGGTGTTTAGACTCATTTTCCAATTGTTCCATATGTGGCGCTCTGCTACAGAGGTGGTGTTGAGATTCAACAAGATGATGAGCTTAGTGAAAAGAGTTGCCTTCACTAAGTGGGCCCGCAGGATATTTTTGGCACAAGTCTATTTTTAGACTATGTCTATTTTTAGACATGATGATCATATTTCAGAAGTTGAAGGATGCTATTTGTGGATGGTTGGTAAAGTTGGAAAAATAGATGAAATTCTATTTTTAGAATATTGGGCGAAGTCTATTTACAGATCATCAATCTAAAAATAGATGCATGTCGATTATTATTAGCTCTTAATAATAATCAGACTCTAAACAACAACTTATTCTCTTGGAGCACTTCAGTTCAATGCACAGATGTGGCACAATAGCTAACAGAAGGAATTACGCTATTACTGAGGGTTTACTGGAGCTAATGCATGAAGGACTCAGTTAGAACTCAAGTGGCAGAGTTATGACACAGTTGGAAGAAGTAGTTATGGAGTTGTATTTAGTTTAACTCAGTTAGACTCAGTTGAGCTAATTGTATCTAGTCTAACTGATTGATACACTAGTGAGAGTGGAGTGAATTAATTAGTTAATTAATTCATAAATAATAACTCATTAATCAACTAAAGAATACATCAGTTAACTACAGTGCATGGCAGTTTCAGTGGAGACCAGTGGAGAGATAGGTGAAAGGGAAATATAGACTATCTGTTGTGACTATTAGTGATGCATTGATTGCATCAAACACACATGGATATGCCAATGAGGATTGCGTAGTCAATCCAAGAGTAATTTTAATTCATTCAGAGCTATTCTTCAGCAGAGATTGCGCAGTGGAGGCATGCTAGCAGGTGGCATAGATCGGTGCATGCATTTGCAAGATTAGGCCTGTATAGTGTATGACGATTATACTATACTGAGAGCTTGTGATAAGCTTTGTATGTTTGTATGAGATTTTCATATGATATCCATGTTACATAATATATAGTTGAAGTTTTCAGCTTCAGGCTTTCCCGGTTAAAAACTGTGTTATGTGCGATTGATAATTTTTTTTTATACTTCACATGTGTGTGCAATTAATTTTTCCGCAAAAGATTAACAAGTGGAATAGATTCAGTACCTTGCATAAAGTTAAATAGTGTGAGATCAGATGGATCTTGGACATATGCATGCTTAGTGCATATAATTTCTACATGGTATTGGATAATTGTTGATTGAAGATTGCAATTGTGAAGTGAGTTTGTGCTGGTGGACAATTCGAATTTGCTACAGAAGATTCTTGGTGCAGAAATCGAGTATACATTGAAATGTATTTCAACAAGTTGAGATTGGAGTATTCCCTTGATGGGAGCTTGAATTACATAGCCTAGAAGGACAGTATGGAGGCAGTGCTAGAGGATAATGGACTGAAGGAGTTCATCGATAGCGATGTTCCTAAGCCAGGATCTAGCGATGTTGCATTGCTTGATGCATGGCAAAAGAAGACTGCAAAGACGAGGAGGATTCTGTTGGAAGGTGTGAAGGACCACATTGTGTCCAGCCTTCACGGGAAAGCCTCTCCATTCTTAATGTGGAAGGCTTTGACATAATTGTTCCAAAGCAGAAGTGACCAGAGGAATTTGGCGCTTAAAGACAAGCTCATAAAAATAAAAATGGAGAAAGGCGACAGTATTCCAAAATACCTCACAAAGTTTGTCCACTGCAAGGATGAGTTGGGAAGTGTGGGGGTTACTGTTGATGAAGAAGAATTGGTGAGCTTGGCTCTCGTTGGGCTTCTGAAGAGTTGGCATAGCTACGAAGACTCTGTCAATGGATAGGAGAAACTGCCAGGATGGGAGTGACTTTGGTCAGATCTTGTGCAGGAGGAGATAAGGCACGGTACCAGGGATGGATCTTCATCAAAGAATGAAGATGAAGAGAATTGTGTTTTGGCTGCCAAAGAAAGGAAAGGGAAGGGGAAGAAAAATCCTTCAAAATTCGGTGCTAAAGGCAAGAAGCAGGACTTGTCCAATGTGAAGTGTTTTCACTGTCATGAGCATGGAAATTTCACCACTAACTATCCACAAAAGAAGAAGAATAAGCAGGTTGCTGGATCTGCAGCAGGAGAGGCCTTAGCCTCACAATTTGAGCTAGATTTTTCCTTGATCGCATGCTTGGTTTCAAGCTGCATGGGATCGGTGTGGTATCTTGACAGTGGTGCGTCTTTTCATATGACGGGAGACAAAGATTTGTTTGGTGACTTGGAGGAAAAGGACCTCCAGATGCATATAGATATGGGCGATGATGGTAGGTACAATGCGACAGGCATTGGGATCATTACCTTTGAGAGGGAGTCTGGTAATCCATTCTTGTTGAAGAATGTTATGCATGTTCCAGGTCTGAAGAAGAACTTGGTCTCAGTCGCAATGATGGAAGACAAGGGTTATGATGTTGTTTTTAGTGAGGGAAAAACCTTCCTTCGACATAAAACAACTAGTCAAACCAAGATAGGGGTTCGAATTAAGAATCTCTAAAAGCTAGAGGTAGATGGCTGCGCTGCAATGGTTGGCAAAGCAGAAGAAGTGGTGAGCCAGGATGAGGGCAAGTTATGGCACAGAAAATTGGGCCATCTTCACCATGGCCCTTTGAAGATTTTGTAGCAAATTTCTACTGGACTTCCCAAGGGTACTCTTGCACAGTTAGATCAGTGCAAAGGATGTACAATGGGTAAGTTTGTGAAGACCACTTTTCATGAGAAGGAGAACCATGCTTCAGTGTTCCTGGAGAGAATTCACACAGACGTGTGTGGACCATTATCAATTGCTTCAACAGCGAAACATAGGTATTATGTGATATTTGTTGATGAATTTTCTCGTAGAAGTTGGATCTTCTTCATGCAGAATAAGAGTGAAACGTTCTCAAAGTTCTGTGAATTCAAGGCATTGGTGGAGAAGGAGTTGGGGAAACAGGTGAAAGCTCTACGGAGCGATAATGGTGGTGAATACATCTCTGGCGAATTCAAAGACTTTTGTAGCAAAGAAGGAATTCGAAGAGAACTCATAGCGCCTCATAACCCACAACAGAATGGGGTCACGGAGAGAAATAACAGAACAATCGTGGGTGTTGCACGAGTGATGTTGCATGACCAGGGCCTACCGATGCACTTGTGGGCAGAAGCATGCAACACTGTGGTTATTGTGCAAAAATGTTGTCCTCATAGAGTACTTGGCATGAGTACACCCAAAGAAGCTTTTACTAGTAAGAATCCTGATATTTCTCATTTGAATATTTTTGGCTCACCTATTTACATTCATGTGACAAAGGACGCTAGGAAGAAGCTGGAGTCGACTGCAGAATTTGGGATATTTGTGGGGTACACAGAAACACCCCATAACTATTGTGTGTATTTTCCAAAAATTCGGATGAATGTTATGCGACGGGATATAAAATTCAATGAGGTGAAAGCTATGAAGTTGTCGCTTGAGAGAGAGCTACACTTTCATGCGGAGGAGGAATTTCTTGTTCCCAAAGATGAGCCTCTGGATGTGGGTCAGCCATAGGAGAAGATTCATGGAGTGGAGGAGTCTACTCATGCAGAACCAAACATCAGACAAGGCAAGAAGTGTACCACAGAAGCTGAGATACTACAAGTGGATGCGGCACAAAATGTAGGAGTTCCTACACCACAGCGCAGACAGAGACAGTCACCTGACCGATATACTAGATACATGGCTCTTATGAGAAAGTGTATTGTGAAATATCCATCTTCTTTTTAAGAAGAAGCGCAGGAACCCACATGGGTAGATGCCATGGTGGAGGAGTATGACTCCATTGTCAGAAACAATGCTTGGGATATTGTTCCAAGGCTGGTGGGAAAATTAGTTGTAGAATAAAAATGGATCTACAAGGTAAAGCAAGCTGCTGATGGGAGTGTCAAGAAGTATAAGGCAAGATTTGTTTCCTGGGGCTTCTCACAGATTGAGGGGATTGACTATGAAGAAACCTTTGCACCTGTCGCATGGTATTCTTCCATACGGACCATCCTTGCTCTCTCAGTGTAGATGGGTTGGCACATTCATCAGATGGATGTGAATATTGCGTTCCTTAATGGGATCATTGAGGAAGAGGTGTACATTGAGCAGCCTGAAGAATTTGAGATCTTCAACAGCGAGTCGCATGTGTGCAGACTTAAAAGAGCATTGTATGGGCTGAAACAAGCACCCCGTGCTTGGTACACTCAGATCAACAACTATTTCACTGGACTTGGCTTCACCAAGAGTGAAGCGGATGCAAACCTGTACCAGATGTGGTTGAGGGTAAGCTTTTAAACATTGTATTTTATGTTGATGATTTAATACTAACAGGTGATGAGCAATTGATACATTCATGCAAGGAAAATCTTGCAAAGGAGTTTGAGATGAAGGATTTAGGCCTCCTTCATTATTTCCTTGGATTGGAAATATGGCAGCGAGAAGGTGAACTGTTTGTGTCTCAAGGAAAGTATTCCTGGGAGATACTAGAGAAGTTTCACATGCAAGGCTGCAAGCCTATCGACACTCCTCTTCCAAGAAATTGGAAGAAAGAGGATGCTACATCGGAAGAGGTAGTGGATGCCACTGTTTATCGACAGTTGTTGGGTTCGCTCATGTATTTAGTCAATACAATACCAGACATATGCTATGTAGTGAGCCAGATTTCACAAGCGATGGTTAAGCCTACCAAGCTCTTTTGGAAAGCGGGAAAGCATGTCCTGAGATATCTTAGGGGCACATCTGAGTATGGTTTATGGTATAGACAGATGGATGAAGTGAAGTTGCATGGCTTCACGGATGCAGATTGGGCAAGAAGCCCAACGGACAGAAAGAGCACATCAGGAGGGATTTTCAATATCGGATCTATGATAGTTTCTTGGGACAACAGGAAACAAAGATCTGTGGCACTGAGTTCAGCGGAAGCGAAATACATGGCAGCAAGTTTAGCTGCATGTGAAGCTATCTGGATGAGGAAGATTTTGGTTGGTTTTTTCGGTTTACATTTAGATCCCATAGTGATTCATTATGATAATCATAGTTGCATTAAACTCTCAGTTAATCATGTGCTTCATGATAGATCTAAACATATTGATATCCGGTATCATAATATCATAGATTGTGTGTAGTGGAAGCTCATGTTGCTTTAGTACATTCCCATGGAGGATCAGGATGCAGATATTCTGATGAAGGTGCTTACCAGGAGAAAATTCGAATACCATAGAGGGAGGATCGAGGTGAAGGATAATCCCTATCTTGTTGAGAGGGAGTGTTGAGATTCAACAAGATGATGAGCTTAGAGAAAACGGTCGCCTTCACTAAGTGGGCTCGCAGGCTATTTTTGGCTCAAGTCTATTTTTAGACTATGTCTATTTTTAGACATGATGATCATATTTCAGAAGTTGCAGGATGTTATTTGTGGATGGTTGGTCAAGTTGGAAAAATAGATGAAATTATATTTTTAGAATATTGGGAGAAGTCTATTTATAGATCGTCAATATAAAAATAGATGCATGTCGATTATTATTAGCTCTTAGTAATAATCAGGCTCTAAATAGCAACTTATTCTCTTGGAGCACTTCAGTTTAGTGCACAGATGTGGAACAATAGCTAACAGAAGGAATTGCGCTATTCCTAAGGGTTTACTAGAGCTAATGCATGAAGGACTCAGTTAGAACTCAAGTGGCAGAGTTATGACACAGTTGGAAGAAGTAGTTATGGAGTTGTATTTATTTTAACACAGTTAGACTTAGTTGAGCTAGTTGTATCTAGTCTAACTGATTGATACACTAGCGAGAGTGGAGTGAATTAATTAGTTAATTAATTCATAAATAATAACTCATTAATCAACTGAAGAATACATCAGTTAACTATAGTGCATGGCAGTTTCAATGGAGACCAGTGGAAGAGATAGGTGAAAGGGCAAGATAGACTATCTGTTGTGACTATTAGTGATGCATTGATTGCATCAAACACATAGTGGAGATGCCAATGAGGATTGCGCAGTCAATCCAAGAGTAATTCGAATTCATTCAGAGATATTATTCAGTAGAGATTGCGCAGTGGAGGGAGGCTAGCAGGTGGCATAGATTGGTGCATGGATTTGCAAGATTAGGCCTGTATAGTGTATGAAGATTGTACTATACTGAGAGCTTGTGATAAGCTTTGTATGTTTGTATGAGATTTTCATATGATATCCATTTTACATAATATATAGTTGGGGTTTTGAGCTTCAGGCTTTCCCAGTTAAAAACTGTGTTATGTGCGATTGATAATTTTTGTTTATGCTTCACATGTGTATGCAATTAATTTTTCTGCAAAAGATTAACAAGTGGAATAGATTTAGTATCTTGCATAAAGTTAAATAGTGTGAGATCAGGTGGATCTTGGACATATGCATGCTTAGTGCATATAATTTCTACAGGTGGGGAGGTCCACCTAACTCCAACCATCTAAGGCCAATGTTTCAGAGAGGTTGTTGTGAATCCAGTCGTAGAGCTTCTCTGATGTGGATGCCTTGTCTTTGAAGATGCGGTTATTCCTTTCCTTCCAGATGTTCCAAATGAGGATGCCTGGAATGATCTGCCAGATTCTATTCAGGAGAGTGTTGGTATAAGGATTGTACATCCAACTGTTGATGGTGTTGATGATATTTCCCCTTACTCGGTTGGAACGATGGCATAATACTGTAATTCTATCCCACAAGAAATTAGCAGTGGGACATTGGTCCAACAGGTGTTCAATGGTTTCCAGGTTTTCCTGACATAAAGGGCACCTGGAGGGTCCTACAAACCCCCTCTTCAAAATATTCTCCCATGTGAGGATGCTTCTTTTACTGAGCAACCACAAGAAGGTGGCTACTTTAGGCCAAATATTGGACCTCCATATATTTTTCCAGATGAGATCTATTGGGCCAAGGTTATGCTCATGAAATATGTTGTAAGCTTCCTTGGTCGAGTAGTTTCCACAAGGCATATGCCCCCAGCAGAGGATGTATGGTCCTATATTTACTCTTATTTTTATTTTGGTGTTTAGATCCTCCCAGATGTTTGTATGGCCCTCATTGTTCCAGTCTTCTTTCCATCTGATCATGTGTAGCCATTGCCTATATCCTTGGGAGGTGTCGTCCGTCCAAAAGTCTTGTACATTCTTTCTTTGCCTTCCTTGGAGAGCCACACTCCATATAGTTCTGAGGAAGTTGGAGGAAAGGCTTGGCATCTGTTTCCAAGATTCCTCCCAGAATCTTGGTTGGGTACCACTTCGCAGCTCCCAGAAGCTGTGATTTTTTATCATCCTTTTTTGGCTACTTGTTGCTTTCTAGATTTTGGATCCCCCAGATTCTAATTTTTACTAGATGAGGTCCTCCTTAGGCCAGGAGTATGCATACTTGGCCACCCATAGGTTGGCCCATGGAGTGTTGGGGTTGGAGACCCATTTCCACTAGATGCTAGCTCCCATTATGTTATTGATGTGCTTAGGATCGTGCAATCCTAATCCCCCCTGACTTTTAGGGGTACAAACATACTTCCAGTTGAACAAGGCCCATTTGTTTTTTTCTTTGGTGCTGCCCCATAGTAAATATATTTGCAAGTTGTGCATGGCCTTGAGGACCCATTTGGGGGCTACCAAGGCTGAGAAGAGATATACGGGGAGAGATTGAAAGACAAATTTAATGAGGACCAGGAAACTAGCAATATTGAGGGAGCGATGGGTCCAATTGGATAATCAGGTTTCCATTTTGTCCAGTGGGTCTTTCCATGAGGAGTGATTGATGGAAAAGTCAGTCAAAGGAGCTCCTAGGCATTTGGAAGGCAAAGAAGCAATGGAGAATCCAAGGATGTGGGAAAATTTGCACCGTGTGAGAGGGGGTGTGAAAGAAAAATATCTGCGATTTTTCAAGGTTGACCTCTGTGTCGGAGGCTCCAGAGAAGGAGTCAAGAACAGACTTGAGGGAGCGGGCTTCTTGGATCGAGGGGTAACCCATAATCATATTGTCATCCACAAATTGTTGGTGAGAGGAGGGGGGCAGGTTGTGGAGGGGTAAACCAAGCAGCACACCTGACTGGATGGAGCTTTTGAGAAGGTGACCCAATCCTTCAGCCATAATGATGAAGATAAAGGGAGAGATAGGGTCCCCTTGTTTGATCCCTCTCGAGGGGTTAAAGGTATCAGAGGGGATACCATTGACCAAAATGGAGAGAAAAGGGGAAGTGATGAGACTCATGATCCAACGAACCCAGGTGTGGTTGAAGCCAAAGTCTATGAGAAATTTTTTGATGTATTCCCAACTGAGTTTATCAAAATATTTGGATAGGTTGATTTTGAGAAGCATGCCAGGATTTTTTGAGGTTTTGAGAGAGTGAATGACTTCATGGGTTAAAATGATGCCATCAAGAATTTTTCCACCTTCCACGTAACCTGTTTTCTCCAGGGAGATAATTATGGGAAGGAGTTGCTTCAGCCTATTAGCAATAACTTTGGAGATAATTTTGTAAATGAGATTGTAGAGAGCTATGGGCATGTAATTACTTGGTGAGGCTACGTTTTATTATTTTGGAACCAAAGTGATGAAGGTAGCATTTAGCGCTAGTAGAATCTAGTGGGTAGTGCGTGATTCCTCCACTACATCCCAGACTTTGTTTTGAATGGTCTCCCAGAAAAAATGGAAGAAGTTGGTGGTAAATCCATCAGGACCTAGAGCTTTCCCTACCTTCAGCTAGAATACTACCTGTTCCACCTCATCCAGAGTGGTATCTACGAGAAACATCCTGTTGTGCTCATTCGTTATCAACTTGGGAATGTGTTGAGTGGTTTCCCCAATAGCCTCATTTCTCTAGTGATTGGGTTCCTGCAGAATGTCCCTGAAGTGATTGTGTAGCTCCTCAATGATGGCCTCTTGTGTTTCCAGCCTTTCCCCAATTTGGTTCTTAAGAACAATAATTTTTTTATGCATCCTGTGCTAAATGGTGGAACGATGAAAGAATTTAGTGTTTCTTTCTCCTTCTTTGAGCCAACTGATTCTTGATTTTTGTCTCCATAGAGCTTCTTCCTAGTTCTGCCTTTCCTCCATCTGAGTAGTTAAGGTCTTCTCCTGACTTTCTAAACTGGCTGAGCACCCTTCCTGGATAATATTATGTTGCAATTTCTTCATTTTTTCCTCCATTTCTTTCTGTTCTATGAAGATATTGCCAAAGGTTGTTTTGTTCCATACCTTCAATTTGCCTTTGAGCAGTTTTATTTTTTTTCTGGAACTGGAGAATTTTAGTGCCTTACAGGGGTACTAAGGAGGTCCACCATTTGGAAACCATTTACTTGAACCCTAGGCTCCAGAACCAGAAGTGTTCAAAGCGGAAAGGTTTAGGAGCATGGTTACTTGGTCGTGACCATTGAAGTTGTATCGGCCAATGGTCAAAGCCTGCCGCAGGCATGATAGCAGCAGTTATGTCACCCCCTAGCTGAATGAAGTCTTCTGTGATGATGAATCTATTTAGTATTGAGGCTATCTGGTGGGCACCTCCTCTTTTTTTGTTCCATGTGAAGATTCCTTTGGAGGTGTGTATATCGATGAGGTGGTTACCATGAATAAAGTTCTTGAATCCATTAATATTCAAGTCTAGATGCATCCTTCCTCCTTTATCTTCCTGAAGATTGGTTATCATATTGAAGTCTCCTCCCAGGAGCTAGAGTGGAAAGGCTCGTTGTTTATTGAGTTCTGCTAGGTTGTCCAGGAGCAGCAATTTTTTTTGGGTGTTTTGTGGAAAGTAGAGATTTGTGATAAAGCCATGGATAGCCATGCCAATCAGGTGAAATTTGGCCTGGATGAAGTGTATGTTAGCGTGAAAGTTATCTAAGGATATGATTTGTGGGTTCCAGATGATTTTCAGACCTCCAGACGCCCCATTGGCATCAACCGCTATTGTATTTCTACCCTTCCAAAAAAATTTGAAGATTGTATCTAGAGTGGAGCTATAACATTTGGTTTCTTGCATGTAGAATATTGCAGGGTGTTCCTCAGTAATCCTTTTCTTTATTGTCCTGTGTTTCATGGGGTTGTTGAGCCCTCTTATGTTCCAGGAGATTATATTCATGGGATGGGATTGGTGGTACAGGTGAAGAATCTAATCAGCTTCGGGAATCACCCGGAATCCACCATTTCTTTCCCTATTTCTATGGTTCTTTGCAGAGTTTTTTTCCTGCCCCTTTTGCAGGAATATTTCATGAAGTATTTGGTGTTAATGAGTGTGCCCCCTGGATACCCAGAGAGGGGAGCCACTGTGCTCTGGCTAGGATTTCTTCCATCTTTTGGACTTGTTGCTCCGGGATAGATTTGAAGTCTTTTTTATTGTAGGCATCCTCTAACCCTATAAGATACAGGCCTTCCATATCAATGCTTTTTGGTTCTTCCTCCATGGCTTCTGGGATCGACTCTGTGAACAGTTATTTTCCCTTTAACGCAATGTTATCCTCTACGAAGCTTGCAGTTGGAGGTTTCAGGAAGGTCTCAAGGGGGACTTTGTTGGGTGCAGGAATTACACTTAAGCAAACTCCTCAACACTTAATTTTTCAACCCAGGGGATTCGTAAACTTAGAGACGAAGCACATGCAATGCCAAAGATGGTATGAATATTCCTAATATAAATTCCTACTTTCTTTAAAGGAAAGATTGCAAAATAAAATCAAAAGAGAAAAAGGGCAACTTGAACCATCAAAATAATCTAAGACTTAGAACAAGGAGGAATGCATTTGCAAGAGGGAATTAAAGATAAAAGGAAATCACTCCAACTAATGTTTGTTTAATCTACTGAGTGTGTGTAGAAATTTGAATAACTGATATATTATTCACCAAGATTCTCTTGATCACACACTATTTTATCTTCATGCACAATACAAAATCTCTTCTACCATTGATCATTAATTGCGGAAATAAAATCAATTTCATGCGCACATTAAAACCATAAACAATCACACATATGAACACAATATGTAATGGGAAAGTTTAAAGCTGAAAACCCCCAACTATCTGTACATTATATGTAATAGAGATCATGTAACAATCATTGTACAAAGCTCCTCACAAGCTCTCAGCACAACCTCCAATTGCTACACACTAATCAAGCTAGATCTAGCAAAACACATGCTCCAATCTCTGCCACCTGATAGCAAGCCTCTATTGTGTAATCAATGTTGTAGAATGGCTCATAAATAACTTTGAACCACCTGGCTTGTACTGCGCAATACTCATTGGCTTCTCCAATCACTGGTTTTTGCAAATATGCAACAGTATAGTCACAACTGATAGTTAACCTGCTCTTTCACCTATCTCTTCACTGGTCTCCACTGAAACTGTCCATGCACTGAAGTTAACTGATGTATTCTTTAGTTGATTAATGAGTTTATAATTATTGAATTAATTAATAATTAATTCACACCACTCTCCACTATTGTATTAATCAGTTAGACTAAATATAATTAGCTCAACTATGTTTAGATTAGTTAAACTGAACACAACTCCATTAACTCCTTAATCAACTCCACCAAACTCTATCACATGAGTTCTAACTGAAGTATCCATGCAATAGCTCCACTTAACCCTTAGGAATAGCATAATTCCTTCTGTCAGCTCCTGTGCCACATCTGTGCACTTAACTGAAGTGCTCCAAGAGAATAAGATAATGTTTATAGTCCAAATATTATTAAGAGCTAATAATATTTGACATATATATTTTTAGACTGGAAATCTAAAAATAGATTCTGCCCAAAATGTCTAAAAATAGAAGTCCATATATTTTTTCCGACTTGACCAACCGTCCACAAATAGCAACCTGCAACTCATATAACATGATCCATATGTCTAAAAATAGACATAGTCTAAAAATAGACTTTGTGCCAAAAATAGTCTACGGGCCCACTTAGTGAAGGTGACTCTTTTCCACTAAGCTCATCATCTTGTTGCAATCTCAACACTCCCTCTCAACAAGATAATGATTATCTGCCACCCCTATCCTGCCTCTTTGGTATTCGAATTTGCTCCTGGTGAGCGCCTTCGTCAAGATATCAGCATCCTGATCCTCCGTGGGAATGTATGAAAGTAACATGATCTTCTGTTGCAAAAAATCTATGATATGATGATACCAGATGTCAATGTGTTTAGATCTATCATGAAATACTGGATTAACCAAGAGTTTGATGCAACTCTGATTATCACAATAAATCACAGTAGGATCTAAGTGTGAACCGAACAACCCGACCAAGATCTTCCTCATCCATATAGCCTCGCATGCAGCCAAACGCACTGCCATATACTCAGCCTCTGCTGAACTGAGTGCCACGGATCTTTGCTTCCTGCTGTACCAAGAAACTGCTTTCGACCTGATACTAAAAATCCCTCCAAATTTGCTCTTTCTGTCCGTTGGGCTCCCTGCCCAATCTGCATCCGTGAAGCCACACAGCTTCACCTCATCTGACTATCTGTACCATAATCCATATCCCAATGTGCCTATGAGATATCTCAATACATGCTTGCCTACCTTCTAGTAGAGCTTGGTAGGCTTAACCATAGCTTTTGAAAGCTAGTTAACAGCATAGCATATGTCGGGTCGTGTATTGACCAAATACATAAGCGACCCCACCAACTGTCGATAAACAGTGGCATCCACTACCTCCGCCGAAGTAGCATCCTCCTTTCTCCATCCACCAGAAAGAGGAGTGTCGATAGGCTTGCAGTCATGCATTTTGAACTTCTCCAGTATCTCCCGGGCATAC
This sequence comes from Pinus albicaulis, assembly GCA_034641835.2. Lineage (NCBI taxonomy): Eukaryota > Viridiplantae > Streptophyta > Pinopsida > Pinales > Pinaceae > Pinus > Pinus albicaulis. The sequence goes on from CM076579.1 coordinate 971,739,337, forward strand.
TTGCCTTGAGAAACAAATATTCCATCACTGCGCTGCTAAATTTCCAATCCCAGGAAATAATTAAGGAGGCCCAAGTCCTTCATCTCAAACTCCTTTGCAAGATCAGCCTTGCATGAGTGTATCAACAGTTCATCACCTGTCAAAATCAAATCATCTACATAAAGTACAATAATCAGCAACTTACCCTCCACCACAATCTGGTATAGGTTCGGATCCACCTCACTCTTGGAGAATCCAAGTCCGGTAAAATAACTGTCTATCCGAGTGTACCAAGCACGAGGTGCTTGTTTCAACCCATACAACGCTATCTTGAGCCTGCACACATGCAACTCGCTGCTGAAGATCTCGAAACCTTTGGGCTACTTTATGTACACCTCCTCCTCAATCACCCCATTGAGGAACGCAGTCTTCACATCCATTTGATGAATGTGCCACCCCATCTGCGCTGAGAGAGCAAGAATCATCTGTATGGAAAAATACCTTGTGACAGGTGCAAAGGTTTCCTCATAATCGATCCCCTCAATCTGTGAGAAGCCTCGGGAAACAAATCTTGCCTTGTACTTCTCCACACTCCCGTCAGCTGCCTACTTCACTTTGTAGATCCATCTCGAACCCACCACTGATTTCCCTTCCGGCCTTGGGACAATCTCCCATGCACTGTTGCTGACAATCGAATCATACTCTTCCACCATGGCATCTACCCATGCGGGGTCCTCCACAGCTTCCTCGAAAGAGGATGGCTCTGTCATGATACACTTTCTCATAAGAACCATGTATCCAGTATACTGATCAGGTGACTGTCTCTGTCTGCGCTGCGATGTAGGTGCTCCTACAATCTTCTCTGCATCTTGAGCCAGTCGCTTAGCTTCTGTAGTGCGCTTCTGCCCTCTAATGGTTGGCGCTGCATGAGTGGTTTCTTCCACTCCATGAATCTCATCCTTTGGTTGATCCAAATACTGAGACTCATCCTTAGGAACTAATAGCTCCTCATCTGCATGCAAGTGTGGCTCCCTCTCAGGCGAACACTTCATGGCTTTCTCCTCATGAAATTTGATATCCCATCACACAACAGTCTTGCGACTGTCTGGAAAATACACATGATAGTTGTGGGGTGTATCAGTGTACCCCACAAATATCCCAACCTCTGCAGTCGGCTCCAGCTTCTTCTTGGCATCCTTCGTCACATGAATGTAAACAGGTGAACCAAAAATCCTCAAATGGGAAATATCAGGCCTCTTACCAGAAAACGCCTCCTCGGGTGTACTCATGCCAAGTATCTTATGAGGAAAACGGTTCTGCACATATACTGCAGTATTGCATGCCTCAACCCACAAGTGTATGGGAAGGGCCTAATCATGCAACATCGCCCGTGCAGCACCCACGATCGTTTTTTTCTTCTGCTCAGCAACCCCATTCTGCTGTGGGTTATGAGGTGCTATGAGCTCTCTTCGAATTCCTTCTGGGCTGCAAAAGTCCTTGAATTCGCCAGAGATGAATTTACCACCATTGTTGCTCCTAAGAGCCTTCACCTGCTTCCCTGATTCTTTCTCAACCAGTGACTTGAACTCATAGAACTTTGAGTATGTATCGCCCCTCTTCTGCATGAAGAAGATCCAACACTTCCGAGAAAAATCATCAAAAAATTTCACATACTACCTGTGCTTTGCTGTCAAAGCTACTGAGAAAGGTCCACACACATCTATGTGAATTCTCTCAAGGATCGTCGTGGTGCGACTATTCTTCTCATGAAAGGTGGCTTTCCCAAATTTTCCCAAGGTACATCCCTTGCACTGATCTGACTACACAAGAGTACCCTTAGGAAGCCCAGTAGAAATCTGCTGTAGTATCTTCAAAGCTCCATGGTGAAGGTGGCCCAATCTCCGGTGCCACAACTCGCCATCATCCCGGCTCACCACTCCTTCTACCTTGCCTACCATTGCTGTGCAGCCATATACCTGCAATTGATAAAGGTTCTTAACTTGAACCCCTATCTTCCGGGTCTCACCAGTTGCCTTACTACGCAAGAAAGCCTTTCCTTCGCTAAAGACAACATCATATCCCTTGTCTTCTAACATCGCCACAGAGATCAGATTCTTCTTCAATCTTGGAACATGCATCACTTCCTTCAATACGAAGGGTTTACCAAACTCCCTCTCAAAGGAAATGGTACCGATACCGGTCGCACTGTATCTACCATCATCGCCCATCTCGATGTGCACTCCAAGATCTTTCTCATCCAGATCAGTAAACAAATCTCGATCTCCTGTCATGTGAAAAGATGCACCACTGTCAAGAAACCACACTAAACCCATCACACTTGAGACCAAGCATGCGATCAACGAAAAATCCAGCTCAAACTGCGAGGCTAAGGCCTCTCCAGCTGCAGATCCAGTAGCCTGCTTATTTTTCTTCTTCTGTGGACAACTAGTGGCCTAATGTCCGTGTTGGTGACAGTGAAAGCACTTCACCTTGGACATGTCTTGCTTCTTGCCTTTCGCACCGGATTGAGAAGAATGCTTCTTTCTCTTCCCATTCTTTTCTTTGGTAGCCAAAGCGCAATTTTCTTCATCTGAGTTCTTTGATGAAGATTCGTCCCTGGTACTTCGCCTTATCTCCTCTTGCACAAGATCCGACCAAATTCGCTCCCATCCTAGCAATTTCTCCCGACCATTGACAGAGTCCTGATAGGAATTCCAACTCTTCGGAAGCCCAAGGAGAGCCAAGCTCACCAAGTCCTTGTCATCAACAGTAACCCCCACACTTCCCAGCTCATCCCTGCATTGGATGAACTTCATGAGGTACTTGGGCATATTGTCGCCTTTCTCCATTTTTATGTTCCTGAGTTTATCCTTGAGCGCCAACTTCCTCTGGTCGCTCTTGCTTTGAAATAAATCTGTCAAAGCTTTCCACATCAAGAATGGAGAAGCCTTACCATGAAGGTTGGATACTATGTGATCCTTCACACCTTCCAACAGAATCCTTCGACACTTTGCTGTCTTCTTTTGCCATGCGTCAAGTGCGGCAGCATCGCTAGAAGCAGGTTTTGGAATTTCTGCATCTATGAACTCCTTCAACCCATTGTCATCCAGCACCACCTCCATCCTGTCCTTCCATGCAATATAATTCGAGCTTCCCTCAAGGGAATACTCCAATCGCAATCCGTTGAAAGACATCTCAACTTCGACACCAAGAAAACACTGCTGCAAATTCGAATTCCACCAGCACAAAACTCAATCGCTTCAATGTTTTGCAATTGCTCCAATGATCAATATCGCTCTGATACCATGTAGAAATTTGAATAACTGATATATTATTCACCGATATTCTCTTGATCACACACTATTTTAGCTTCATGCACAATACAAAATCTCTTCTACCATTGATCATTACATGCGGAAATAAAATCAATTGCATGTGCACATTAAAACCATAAACAATCACACATATGAACACAATATTTCATGGGAAAGCTTAAAGCTGAAAACCCCAACTATATGTATATTATATGTCATAGATATCATGTAACAATTATTATACAAACCTCCTCACAAGCTCTCAGTACAATCTCCAATTGCTACACACTAATCAAGCTAGATCTAGCAAAACACATGCTCCAATCTCTGCCACCTGATAGCCTGCCTCTATTGCATAATCAATGCTGAAGAATGGCTCATAAATAACTTCGAACCACCTGGCTTGTACTGCGCAATCCTCATTGGCTTCTCCAATCACTGGTTGTTGCAAATCATGCAACAATATAGTCACACTGTTCTTTCACCTATCTCTTCACTGGTTTCCACTGAAACTGTCCATGCACTGAAGTTAACTGATGTATTCTTTAGTTGATTAATGAGTTTATAATTAGTGAATTAATTAATAATTAATTCACACCACTCTCACTAATTGTATCAATTAGTTAAACTGAATACAAATAGCTCAACTATGTTTAGATTAGTTAAAATGAATACAACTCCACTAACTTCCTCAATCAACTCCACCAAACTCTGTCACATGAGTTCTAACTGAAGTATCCATGCAATAGCTCCACTTAACCCTCAGGAATAACGTAATTCCTTCTATCAGCTCCTGTGCCACATCTGTGCACTTAACTGAAGTGCTCCAAGAGAATAAGATAATGTTTAGAGTCCAAATATTATTAAGAGCTAATAATATTCGACATATCTATTTTTAGACTAGCAATCTAAAAATAGATTCCGCCCAATATGTCTAAAAATAGAAGTCCATCTATTTTTTCCGACTAGACCAACCATCCACAAATAGAAACCTGCAACTCATAGAACATGATCCATATGTCTAAAAATAGACATAGTCTAAAAATAGACTTTGCGCCAAAAATAGCCTGCGGGCCCACTTAGTGAAGGCGACTCTTTTCCACTAAGCTCATCATCTTGTTGCAATCACAACAGTGTGTATGTTTTCTTTAGCAAAGACACTTTAGTAGTCTTATCAGATGGGCCCTTAAACTTGCTTCTTTAGAGATTTCCTTCTTGCACAAATTTGTCCTGCACTAGTGCAAGAACAGAGATTTATGTAGAAGGTATAAATGGTGTCTTTACTAAAGGTTTTTCTTTACTTCATGCAACTGCTCGAACTTTTCAAGGTTCATAGCACTCAGATCTCATGGTAAGAAACTGGTTCTTGCACCCGATCAGAGCTTCCTGCACTTAGCATTTAATTCTTAAATGAGTGTTTAATTATTGCAAGTGTTATTGTACTATTGAATTGCACACATAAAAGGTGAATGTTTCTAATATTAACAAAGTGCAAGAATAAAGAAACAATCAATATACATTTATCCTGTCATAAGCATTAAATGAAAGAAAGAAGGTTGCGAAAAAGTAGACTACAAAAGCTTGCTGCATCACACCAACGTGCACTGGTGCAGGTTCATTTCTCCTGCTTGGACTAGTCGGGAATACCGTTCAAACAAAATTGTAAAAAAAGGAAATATCGCACCAACGTGAACTGGTGCAGCTTTTTTTCTCTTTCTTATACCAGGTGGAGGAAAAACAATCTGAAATCAAGTGCAGGAAAGTAAATTGCAAGGAAAGAAAATGTATCTACTTCACACAATGGATCCGCTTGCACTCAAATAGGAATACATGTGCCTGAAGTTAAATCACACTTGACAATATAAACACAAATTACAGGAAAAACAGGAAATGGGGTAAACGTGCTAGGTTGGCTGGGCCCTAGCCAACCAGCGCGTTTCCCTCTTTAAATAAAAACGTTGTTCAGTAGCTTAATCAATTCATCAGCTTAAAGATAGAAACACAATTTCTGAAACATGAGGCAGAGCTCCATTTTATTAATTCATTGAGGCAAATACATGCGTGAATACATTGTCGAGCCCAAATTCGGGTGATAACAAAATAACCTGTTACCGCCTATCTGTTATCTTTCTGCTATCAAAATTTACTCAAAAAATTCTGCTCCCTAGTCCTATTTACATTTTACATTATATAGATCTCTAGCCGAAGGCCAAAATAGATCATTCAACCGATTCACAAAAAAATTTAGAATTTAGTTTTGGCCTTCAAAATAAGACAGTTTTGCAAAAATGGTCGTATCTAACTAGATTTTTCCCTTCATGAATTAGTCTCGGATGCCTTTGAATCACTCTGTTGTCATGGCTAAAGCGGCTCAAGATGAGGCGGTGATCAAGGAGGTTCAGATCTGCTGCAAATATTTGTTGTGTTTGCAATGGTGCAAGATCCGATCCTACACTAGGATCATCGGTCATGGTAAGTACTCTATCTACCAAATAACCATTAGAGATATCGATAAGTTACAAAGAGTGATTTAAAAGTAAGAAATCATGTAATATATATTTAATTAATGAAAATTTGAATTAAAAATATGAAGAATAAATTTTATACGAAATATGTCACTGTGCTTGGACTGGTGCAAGATGAGGGTGCATAAAAGGGGTAAAACAGAGGTAAATGGTTATGATTTAGGAAGGGGAAAATGGTAAAAAGAGAGAAAATTAGGGGGCTAGCATCCTCCCATCCCTAAGCTCTTGTCTGTCCCCACACAACTCTTTACCTTTGCAAAAAACCTTCAAAACTTTGAGCATTCCAGCTCAATCATGCTCTGTCATAATGACATCAGCCTACGATATTTCAGACTTCTTATTTTTTATTTTCTTCAGTTTCTTTTTCACCTTTTTAAGTCGCTTGAAACACTGCGCAGCTCAGTACTTCCAAACTCTGACTTCTCCTTTCTTTTTATGAATCTTCGTCATTAATTATTCTTTACTCTGTTCTTTTTCCTCCTGCACTTTAACTATGAGCTGCTCTAAGTTCTTCACTTGAAGCTCCAGTTCAACTACCTGAGCAGCAGGAGTTACCAAATCTTCTTCATCTTCTGTATCGACAGGGGCTGTGTCTTCCTCAGGGACCTCAGTATCCCTCGTGGTTTCAGAAAACTCCTCTTCTTCTTCTTCTTCTTCTTCTTCTTGCTTTTCTGGTTCTTCTTCTTCTTCTTCTCCTTCTTACTTTTCTGGTTCTTTTTCTTCTTCTTCTTCTTCTTGCACTGGTGCAAGAGGGGATTCAACATCCTGTGGGGACTGTGGCTCTTCACCTACACTAGATTCCTCATTTTTTTCGGGGCATTTTTAATAAAATCGGCCAACAGGGTATCATCTTCAACTTCTACATATTTTGCTGCATCCGCAAGGACTCACAGCAAGTCGTCTTCTTCGAGGGTATGTTCATGTACTAGTGTTGAAGAGGGAGTCTCTTCAACTGGTGCACTCGCTATATTATTTTTTTTTGGAGATGGGGCCTTTTCTTCTATTGATTTCCTTTTTGCACTGGTGCAAGAAGGACTTCCCTTTTCATTTTTACTTGGACCCTTGCCTGTGCTGGTGGGGTCCCCTGTCTCTTTTCCAGCGGCTTTATTTTTATGCAGTTGTTTTAACAGCACCTCCCAAGTCATACCTTTAATTTCCAACTGCTTCTGAACCAAACTATTTATTAGGCCACGGTAATATAGGTTCTTATCAGCCTGGTCTGCCCATGTGCCCTACACACTCTTGGCCATTTTTTCCAAGCTCTTAAGCAAAAAATAAGGGAAATCCATCCTCCACCGGATGTGCTGGCCGACTTAGAAATGCTGCAACATCCTGAAATGATACACAAAAGTGAGGCAATATCTCCCTTCGCAGGTTATGAATTTTTGTAGGATGAAAAGGAGGTCCCGCCACTGTCCCAGCAAGGCACTGCGCAGAATTCCTTTCTTTGAATCTACCTTCATGTCCTTATCAACGACGAAACGCTGCCATCTCTTCCTTTCTAGTTTCTGATTTTTAAAGTACTGCTCACCAATATTTTCCAACCCTTTTGTTGCTGCTATAAACTCTTCCGTAACCTTGAATTTTAGAGGCCTGATTTTCACTCTGCCATTTTTGAAAATTTTAGCGAACTGTAGGGCCACTTCGCTATTGTGCCCGTAAAATTTTTGTAAAAATTGAAGAAAGGCTGAGTCTCGCAATAGTGCAAGACTATTGTGAAACTCAACAATCTGTTCTACCTCATTGAGAGACGAGGGTTCACTTCGAACAAGTAACATCACGGCTTAACGGTTATGAACAATCAAAAAAACAATTACATGCAATCACCTGGAAAACTAGTTCTTATAGATAGGGATCCAACTGTCCACCATCCCTTCCATCTTATCACCCACTTATTTCACTAAAATAATCGTGGATGTGCGGCATCTTGAGATCGTACTGGATTGGGGCTTGCGGCAGCATTTTAACGGCTGGGTGAGGTAATCATTATGAGTGAAAGACATCTAAGATCATGGCGGAAATGGATAATTATGTTCAAGCAACGGTTAAACATTTCCGCACTACTTCATAATTAAAAAAAAAAAGAGAACTTTAGCATTTATTGATCATGATTCTTAACTTAAAAACACCTTGTACTTTAAATAATTTTCTTCTAGTTAATATGATAGCACAAGTACTCATCAAATAAGTGAAAAAGGTTGCTTGTAAACTTTTATGATGACCACTTTCCTATGACATATGCTTATGAAAAGAACAAAATGTACTATGTCTCTGATAGGGTGCATCCTTGCACCGATCTGTTTACACCACTTAAAATATGTTGTTCTGCTGGTACCATTCTGCTTGCATTATTATATAGGACTGAAAAAAGAAAACAGGGAATTTAAGTAAAATGTAGGCTGGAACTTCTAACATGGCTCCCTCAACTAGTACTAGAAATTTGCTTCGCCCTTTCTTTATGCTTCAGAGCATATCCTTTTGCTCTTTATGCACGAGATCTTGCAATGAATTCATGAGGGAACAAAGAAGTGGGAAAAGGGAAAATTTCAAAATGGGAAGGAAATCTGTTACAGGGATTCCAGGAATAGTACCACAAGAGGGGATAAACATAAGTGGGATAGGGGAAAATAAATTTTAAGGGTAAAGCGGGGTTTTTATGAAGCGGATAGGGTAAATTTAGAAGAATGTGGGAAGGTTAATTATTCTGGGATTGAAGAAGAAAACTGAGGGAATGTTACGAAAGTGGGATATGAAGAAAGGCATAAAATTTTATGGAAGGTCTACCTGCACTGGTGCAAGGAAAAAAATAACTGCAGCGAGAAATAAGCGTTACTTGAAATAAAAATATCCATGCTAATTATCCTAATTGTATAAAGGTTGGTTTTGTTGAACCTACTTTTACTAGGTGATCGCTAGTATATCTAAAGATCAAGCAACATTCTCTTTTTATTAGAAATTTTTTGATCTTCCTACCAGCAAGCTGGTTTTCAGGTTGATCTTTCTGCAATCATGTCAGCGAATTGATTTTCATAATTACAGGAAAATAATTTTTCTTTACCTTTTTTTTTTTTTAAAAAAATTAAGAAGAAAAGGATTCATGTCTTCAAAAGGTTGGTATTACCATTCACCATTACAGTCCTGAATTGCTGTTGGACTTGTTGTGTAAAATATTTCCTGGCAAGTGGCTGAAAATACTTCTTTCATCTCTGTCCATTTACCAAGAATACTAAATTTTGTCCATAAATAGTTTTAACTTCTACTGCTCCATTCTCAAATACTCGGATCACTTCATAAGGTCCCATCCAACATGTATGGAACTTCCCTTTAAAAATTTTAAATCTAGAATCATAAAGGAGTACCTAGTCACTTGGTTGGAATTGCTTTTTCTGAATAGACTTGTCATGCCACCTTTTGCGTTGCTGCTGAATTAGTATGTTCTGCTGGACAAAATCCCTAAGGAATTCATCTAACTCATTTAATTGGAGAAGATGTTGTTTTTGTGCCTCAGAGAGATCTAGTCCTAACTAAACTGTCGTTCTGAAAGTTTTGATCTGGAACTCAATTGGTAATAGAACCTGTTTTCTATATACCAACTTATATGGTGTATGTCCCATGCTATTTCTCCAAGCGGTTCAGTATGCCCACAAAGCTTCTGGTAATCTTTCAGCCCAATCTTTCTGATGCATATTTACTATCTTTGTAAGAATTTACTCGATCACTTTGTTTGTGGATTCCACCTGGCCATTTTCTTGCAGGTGATACGACGTGCATTTCCTGTGCCGGATCTTGTATTGCTCCATCACACCCTGTACCAAATTAGAAATAAAATTTGGACCATTGTCAAAAACAATTTCTCTAGGCACACCAAATCTAGTAAAAATTTCAGTAAAAAGAAAATCAACAACAACTTTTTCTGTAGCAAAAGAAACAACTTTAGCTTCTACCCATTTCGTAACAAAATCTGTACAAACCAAAATATGATTTTTACTTAATGATGTTGGATTTATTGGCGCTATAAAATCAATAGCCCATTTTTCAAATGGCTCAATCATAACTTGGGGAAATAAAGGCATTTCATTGGTTTGATTAGGTTGGCCCATTTGTTGACAGCTATCACATCGCCTGACATACTTTTTGGCATCCTTAAACAAGGAAGGCCAAAAGTAACCAACATGCAATACTTTATATGTAGTCTGCTTATCGGAGAAGTGGCCTCCACAAGGTTCATCATGAGCAGATTTCAATATGTCAAACACTTCCTCCTCTCTCACACATCTACAAATAATCTGATCTGGACCAGTGTAAAAGAGATCTCCTTGAATCCAGGAATATGCAGCACTTTTCTCAACAATATTCCGCTTTTTGCGAATGGACAAGTGGGGTGGTGTTTTCCCAATAACCAAGTAATTAGCAATGTTAGAAAACCATGAAGAATATTTTGACAGCAAAAAGATGTTCATCTGGAAAATCATCATTAACAGGAGTTACTTCACCAGGATTATCTAATCTAGAAAGAAAATTTGCTACAACATTAGATTTCCCTGGTCTATCAAAAATAGTAACATTAAAATCCTGCAATAATAGCAACCACCTAGTCACTCTACCGCTTGTTAATGGTTTGTTCATCAAATATTTAATCGCGGAATGATCAGTATGTACAAATACTTCATATCCTGTAATACAGTGCCTGAACTTATTAATTGCAAAAATTACAACTAAAAATTCTTTCTCTGTAACTGTATAATTCAATTTAGCGGAAGACAAATTCTTACTAATATAATAAATAACATAGGATTTCTTATTTTCCTCTTGTCCCAAAGCTGCGCCAATAGCCAAATCTGAAGCATCAGAGGAAATGTGAAAAGGCAGGGACTAGTTAGGACCTCGCAAAACTGGTGCCTGTACCAAATTTTCCTTCAATGTTTCAAAAGATTGTTGGCAAGCTGTGGACCAAGAGAATTCACTATCCTTAGCTAGAAGTCGGAAAAGAGGAGCAGCTATCTTAGAAAAAATTTCAATGGACCTTCTATAATAACCAGCATGTCCTAAGAAACCTCTTACTTCCCTTTGAGTTTTGGGTGTAGGAAGATGCAAAATTATTTCAATTTTTGCCGGATCAACCTGGATACCTTTATCAGAAATAAAATGGCCAAGTACCACTCTCGATTTACACATTAATCTACATTTCTTGTCACTCAAAGCGATATGGGCTTCTTGAAAACGAAGAAGTACTTTCTCTAGATTTTTGAGAGCTTCCTAAAAAGAATCACCAAACACAGAAAAGTGATCCATATAAATTTCTACAAATTCCAGATTAGCAAAAATGGTCAGGACTGCCCTTTGAAAGGTAGCCGGGGCGTTACATAAAGCAAAGGGGAGCACTTTATAAGCAAATTTACCCCATGGACATGTAAAAGTAGTTTTATCCTGATCTCCGGGTGCAATCTGTATCTATTTATAACCACTGAAGCCATCCAAAAAGGAAAAATATTTCTTTCCTGCAAGGGTATCAAGCACCTGATCAATAAAAGGGAGAGGGATGTAATATTTGAGAGTGGATTTGTTTAATTATTGATAATCAATACAAATACGCCATCTTCCATCTTTCTTAGGTACAAGCACTAATGGAGAGATCCACTGATTGTCGGAAATAGGATAGATAAAACCAACATCCAAGAGTTTTTGCACTTCTTCCTTCACAATATCTCTTAGAGCTGGATTCATTCGCCTTTTGGGTTGTCAGACAGGTCGGGTTCCTTCCTAAATATAAATACGATGTGTACAAGTTTCAGGAGGGATACCCTTCATATCTTCATAGCCCCAAGCAAAGGCTCTAAGATGGATTTGCAACAAATTCACAGGCTTCTCCTGCTGAGATGAGTCCAAATATGAACTAATATGCAAGGATTTACTAGGGCTAATCTCAACAAGAGTAGTGTCAGGCTCAGGAGTACTCAAGGGAGTGGTCAAATTCAACGGCACAAAAGAATGAGAATCATGACTATCTTGAAGATCTAGGCTGAAAATCTGGCTCAATGGCTCATAATTAGGCATAGTGTCTAGATTATTCAAGAAATATTGAATCTCATCTTCTGGTGAAGACCCAGTATAATGATGGATAAGAGAAATGGACTGAGTCTCCTCATCACTACTTTTATCCAACCATAAAGTATCTCGAAGGTCCTGAATGGATCTGGCAGGGGGGTATAAGGTAACTTTCTTCCTAGAATCTCCATGTGAAATATACATATCACCGGAACGACACCCAATATATGCATCAGCCGTAGCAAGCCATGGTCGACCCAAGATCAAGGGATGTCCTCCTACTGGGTTCTTTGGCTGAAGCACAATGAAATTAGCAGGATATTCCCAAGAATCTAATGAGATGATCACATCGTCCAATACTCCTTTTGGCTTAATTTTAGATCTATCTGCTAATTCAAGCACAGTGGGAGTAGGGCAAAGATGAGATAACCGAAGTTGATCCATGGTTTTCTTAGTCATGAAATTAATGGCTACCCCCAGGTCTATAAGAACATTAGAGACAAGGACATTACCAATCTGAACTGAGACAACAGGGTTTCCGGGATTAGTATATTTTTTCATAGACACGCATCCCGTCATCAACTCTACTACCCTACCAACAAATTGAATGGTTTGGGGTTCCACTCTCTTCCTCCTGGATTTCTTGAGACAGAGTTCCTTAATAATCTTGGTACAAATGGGGATCTCTTTAATGTCTTGAAGCAAAGGTATCTTAATGAAAATATTCTGAAGCTCAGATGCCAAACTAGTCTCATAAATAGGCTCACTTCTTTCCTTTACTAGCCTCTCTGGGAAGGGAGGCTGGTTGGAAGAAGATGGCAAGGATTCAGAGGGTAAGGGCTACTTAGTGACAGCTTTCGGAGAGTGGTTAAGAGTTTCCTCTTCTCCTTTCTCTTTAATGATCACCATAGGTTGCTTCTGTTTTTTTGATGTTACAGTCCTTCCCGATCTTAATTGAATATCATGAACCCCAACTGGAATAGACTGGTACTCAAATGATAAAGGTGGGTTTGTTACCTGGATCATTTTCACTGCTTTATTATTATTAGGATTAGGCATAGATTGAGCAGGAAACTGAGGAGGTCGAAAGGGTGGAGGTAAAGGCAACGGTGGAGTGGACTGACTCGGAATTTGAGGCATTGAATAAGGTGTATGCATAGATGGATATGACTGCATAGGTGGCTGGTAGGAATATGAAGAATGAGTTGGCCCTCTCCAACCTTGTTTCCATGGTTGAGAAGGTTTCCCATGTTGATATTGATTCCCATACTGCCACTGCTGATGAGAGTTAGGATAAGAATATTCATGTGAATTATAACCAAAATAGTGTGGAGAAAATTCAGGAGCCATACCTGTACCTACCTGAGGCCAGTTCCTTCTTGCTCCCATAGTATACAAGTATTCAGCTTTAGGCTGTCCCCTTGTAAATACAGCTTTAAGTCCTGGTATAGAGGGACATTTTTCTGTGATATGGTATTCTGCACAAATAGCACACTTATTAGTTTTTTTCAAATTAAGAGGACACTCTTTAGGAGGATGCTTGTCTCTGCATTTAGGACAGAAAATACATAATGACTCTTGTTCCTCCATAATTTTCTACTGAAATTTTAAAGATTCTAACTATATGGTAACAGTGTTCATTATATCAATTTTCATGTTTTCCATTTTGTTTTCTAGTCCAATAATCATAGCATCAGTAGATTCAGTTTTTCTATTTCTATTTTGAGTTCCTCTACCGGATCTATACTGGTTTCTTGAAAATTTCCTGCATAATTCACAAATTTGGTCAAAATTTTGCTGAGAAATATCACCTTGTCCTAAAAGATTCAAATTATTTCTAGCATTATTAGTAAGTCCTCTTAAGAACAAGGTTCTAATAGTGTTGGGATCTAGCTTACGTTTTGACCTTTGTAAAATATACAGAAATATTTCCAGATAATCTTCAAGAATTTCATCATCATCTTGTATGATTATAAAAATTTCATCCTGCATGTCCCGAGTTTTGCAATATTCTTGATATTTAGACAAAAACACTCTCTTCATCTGATCCCAAGAGATTATAGTGTTTCCTCCTAAGCCCATAAACCAGCGTAGAGATGAGTCCTTGAGAGTAACAGGAAATAGTCTTAACTTCTGAGCATCAGTTGCATAATCATAACTTCTACACAGAATATCAAATTCGAATAGAAAAGAGTCAAGATCTTCATGAACTTTACCTTGGAAATGAGGGAGAGATGATGGTGGAATATTCCTCATTTGCGCCACAGTATCAAGATCCACAATTGGAAACACAAAGTGGATTGTTCTTCACTTCCCTGGTTGTCACCAGTCCCTTCCAAATGATCTTCTTAGTCCACCATTGTTCCCCTTTTACTTGTACCTCTCTCAACAGGCTGATCCACACCTGAGATGTTATCACCAGAATCCAGGTGGATTGTTCCTGCGTGATGGGTTTGAATTGGATTGGGCTTTTTGCTTATAGGAGACCTAATATGAATTTTTTTTTTCAGAATTCTTTCAACCCTTAGTGGGCTTCGAACCCTTACCTTTTCTAGGCATTCATTTTAAAGGAAAAAAAGAAAGAAAAAATAACAGAAAACTTCTAAAAAAAATGCCGTCATAAATCAATTAACACCAGTAAAATTCCTTCAAAGAAGCTCTTCCAAACAATACTGTAAAAAATAAAGGAAAAATTACCTCTATTTGTATAATCAGAAAATTCTTACCAAATCAAATCGCCTCCCCGGCAACGACGCCAAAGTGTTGGGTGCAAGAATTACACTTAAGCAAACTCCTCAACACTTAATTTTTCAAACCGTGGGATTCGTAAACTTAGAGACGAAGCACAGGCAATGCCAAATATCGTATGAATCTTCCTAATATAAATCCCTACTTTCTTTAAAGGAAAGATTGCAAAATCAAATCAAAAGAGAAAAAGGGAAACTTGAACCATAAAAATAATCTAAGACATGGAACAAGGAGGAATACATTTGCAAGAGGGAATTAAAGATAAAAGGCAATCACTCCAACTAATGGTTGTTTAATCTACTAAGTGTGTATGTTTTCTTTAGCAGAGTCACTTTAGCAATCTTATCAAATGGGCCCTTAAACCTGCTTCTTTAGAGATTTCCTTCTTGCACTAATCTGTCCTGCACTAGTGTAGGAACAGAGATTTACGTAGAAGGTATAAATGGTGTCTTTACTAAAGTTTTTTCTTTACTTCATGCAAGGGCTCGAAATTTTCAAGGTTCATAGCAATCAGATCTCGTGGTAAGAAACTGGTTCTTGCACCAGATTAGAGCTTCCTGCACTTAGCATTTAATTCTTAAACGAGTGTTTAATTATTGCAAGTGTTGTTGTACTATTGAATTGCACACATAAAAAGTGAATGTTTCTTATCTTAACAGAGTGCAGGAATAAAGAAACAATCAATATACATTTATCCTGTCATAAGCATTAAATGAAAGAAAGAAGGTTGCAAAAAAGTAGACTAGAAAAGCTTGCTACATCACACCAACGTGCATTGGTGCAGGTTCATTTCTCCTGCCTGGACCAGGCAGGAATACCATTCAAACATAATTGCAGAAAAAGGAAATATCACACCAACGTGCACTGGTGCAGGTTTTTTTCTGCTACTTGTACCAGGCGGAGGAAAACCAATCTGAAATCAAGTGCAGGATAGTAAATTGCAGGGAAAGAAAATGTATGTACTTCACACAACGGATCCTCTTGCACTCAAACAGGAATACATGTGCTTGAAGTTAAATCACACTTGACAATATAAACACAAATTACAGGAAAAACAGGAAATGGGGTAAACGTGTTGGGTTGGTTGGGCCCTAACCAACCAGCACGTTTCCCTCATTAAATAAAAACGATGTTCAGTAGCTTAATCAATTCATCAGCTTAAAGACAAAAACACAATTTCTGAAACATGAGGCGGAGCTCCCTTTTATTAATTCATTGAGGCAAATACATGCGTGAATACATTGTCCAACCCAGATTCGGGGGATAAAAAAATAACCTATTACCGCCTCTCTATTCTCTTTCTGCTATCAAAATTTACTCAAAAACTTCTGCTCCCTAGTCCTATTTACATTTTACATTATATAGATCTCTGGCCAAAGGCCAAAATAGATCATTCAACCGATTCATAAAAAAATGCAAAATTTAGTTTCGACCTTCAAAATAAGACAGTTTTGCAAAACTGGCCATAGCTAACCAGCTTTTGCCCTTCACAGATTGGTCTTGGATGCCTTTGAATCACTCTATTGTTTTGGCTGAAGTGGCTCAAGACGAGGCGGTGATCGAGGAGGTTCGGATCTGCTGCAAAGATTTGCTGTGTTGGCAACGGTGCAAGATTCGATCCTACACTAGGATCAACGGTCACGGTAAGTACTCTATCTACCAAATAACCATTGGAGACATCGATAAGTTACAAAGAGTGATTTAAAATTAAGAAATCATGTAATAGATATTTAATTAATGCTAATTTGAATTAAAAATATTAAGAATAAATTTTATACGAAATATGTCACCGTGCTTTGATTGGTGCAAGATGAGGGTGCATAAAAGGGGTAAAACAAAGGTAAATGGTTATTATTTAGGAAGGGGAAAATGGTAAAAAGAGAGAAAATTAGGGGGCTAACAAACCTTGTTCTGTTGAGCCTTTGAGGACAGGGCCTGCTCCATGGAGGTATGCCCAGCTTCGATGACTGGTTCATTTTCATTTTCATTTACCTGATTTAAGGCTGCGAAGTTGTCCCTAGTCGCAGTTCCTTTTTTATTCTGCGGAGGGGTAGCTCTCTTGTTGTGCCTTTTTTTTCTTGCTAACTTCGTGAATCCTTCTGCTTCCTGAACGTTGGATTCCTTTTCATCCATAGCTTTCTTATTTAGGGGACAGTCTTTGAAGATATGCCCATGTTGGTGACACTTCCTGCATCTGAAAGGAATTTGCTCATAATCTACAGTTTGTGTCCATTCAAAATCTTCATTCAAAGAACTTACCTCGCCTAGTAATGGTTCCGATAAGCTCATGTAGACACATATGAAAGCATAATATGCATAGCGGTTGATCTTGGACTCCTCTAGGACCTTGACAAACTCTCCTATGGAATTGTCGATGTCTCTAAGGGTTAGCTCATCCCAGTAATCTTGGGGGAGGGAGTAAAGCCAGATCCAGAGCAGTGCCCAAGTAAGATCATGTTTGTAAGGGTTGAATCGCTCTATCTAGGGTCTGAGGTATAGACTTGCAGCGTTGAAGAAATAAGGACCTCCGTCCATGATTCTATATTTGTCTTCAATGCAAGTGAAGAGCACGTTGAAGAAGCCTTTAGCACACATTTGTAGGTCAATGTGGCCTTTGGATTTCCATTTAGAAGCTATCCATCCTCTCAATTCTTTTTTCATGTGCCAAAAGCCCATGAACTTGCCTATCAATGCGTGATCCTTCATGAACTAGATTCTGTCATTGATATAATGCGATGGGAGTTAGATCACTATTTTCTTGGATTTCTTTGGTATGCATGTTTCTGATTTAGTATTCCCTTCTTCTGCTATTAGTATGTTTTTCAGCTGCACTATGGGAGTCACCCCTAGAGTTTCTTAATACGGGCCAAAGTTTTACTGATTGATGTTATCATCCCCTGCCACCGCCCCTGTGGGAGGATGGCCTGTAATGGGGGGTGTAGTTGTCCCCCCATTGGAGCCGGTCATCGGTGAGCCTTAAGCTGTCCAAGAGAGGAATCAAGGCCTAACAGTATGGGGGTGGAGGTATGCCTAGGGAATCCAATGTCGAAACCAGCAAACCCTAGGTCATGGAGGTCACCATGGTGCAGAGCTCCGCTAGGGTTTTCTCCCAAAAAATAATTATGTTGCTCAATGTACCCATTAAGATATTCTCAGACAGGGATGCTAAGTTCACCTCTATATTTTGGAAGGAATTTTTAGTTGTTTTTGGGACAGAGTTAGCCTTCAACACAATGTACTACCCTCAAAAAAATTGGCAGACTGAAAGGATAAAAAAAATGCTAGAAGACATGTTGAGAATGTATGCCATGCATTAGTCGAGGTGGGAAAAGTTTCTACCCTTGGTGGAGTTTTCCTATAAAAATGGGTGGTAGGAGTCAATACAGATGAGTCCATTTGATACTCTTTAAGGGGAAAAATGCAATACACCTATCAGCTAGGAGGATTTAGTGAATAGGGTGCATATCAAGCATGATATGCTGAAATAAATGGAACAATAATTAATTAATATTAGGTGGAAATTGAAAATATTTCAAGACTGACAAAATATATATGCATATCAATGAAAAATACACAAGGAATTCAAACTGGGGGAACATTTTTATCTCTGCATCATAGCAAGGAAAATTTTGTTAAAGATTGGATCTTGTGCTAAGTTGGCACCAAGATTATGTGGGCCATTCTAGATCTTATAAATAATGGAGCTAGTGGCCTACAGATTGGACTTGCACCCTATATTGAAGGCTCATCACGTTGTCTATATATATTTACATAAAAAGTATGTACATGACGCTAATCATGTTGTTGATTAGTTTTTGATATAGGAAAAATCCAGCGGATAATTCCAGTCATAGCCAATGTGAATTCTAGATCAGAGGAAAATCACACTACGGAATTGAGTAATCGAGCAACTCAATGTACAGTGGAGGCACATTGGACCAAATGAAGCCACTTGGGAGATGTTTGAGAAAATGAGGGTATCAAATCCATTTTTGTTTGTTTGGTAAGAAATTGTAAATGGATGTAAAGATATATGTATATATAGCTCATGGTTGGATTTTATGTTCAATATAAAGCACTATTAAATCTTATGTCCAATATAAAGCATGGTTGAATTGTGTTCGAGTATAGAACACCAAGGAAGGTGTTCCTCTAAGGGGGTGGGGTTTTTAATAACATTTTTTGCTACCCCTCTTGTAACTATCATGGTGAATTTGTAATCCATGTAAATATTGTTGAAACATAAATACAATGATTGTTTGTGGCTGGACACAGATTCAAATTTTGGGGGAGAGGAGTTGCTTAGGAATTGGTTAACTCGAGTTATTTATTTACTGGCCACCAATTTTTCTGACTAGATTTAATTTACTCCATGGAAAGTAGGGTGGTTGATTATGGGCTTTGTAAGTGGAGGAAAAACCCATACCACCTTTTTTTCCTCATAGGTTATGTTGTGTATTAAACATGCAAGGGGCTGACATAAAAGAAAATGGGATGGATTCAGATTGGAAACAACGAACTGCACATAGGAAAAAGGTGTGGTTGATATTGGAAAGGATCACAAACACAAACTTGTGTGTTGTGGGTGCTCGCATGTCGGGTTAGCCATACCAGGCTTATGAGTGAACCCATGGTGGAAAAGGAAGAACATTGGAAACAAGTGTTGGTGTTGGATTAGGAGCACGTTGAAGAGTATGGTTGAAGAGGAAGAAGTAGGTGGAGACATTATGTCTTCTAGAATCCAGTGAGATAGAGCAGGTGGAACACAACACAACATCCTTAGTTAGGAGACATAAAGCTCTGTGTGTTCCTGATATATGTAGGATTAGCAAATGGATGTCAGTATGCTCTAGAGTCCTAGTTGAACATGTGGAGGTAGTGGGGGATATAATCCTAAACTAGGTGGTTGGACATGGGGTGGTCTCTAGATTCTGGTGTGATTAAATTGATTACCATCGATTTAAATTCCATTGATCACTTAATCCTCAAACTCTTAATCCATCAAAGGGGTGATCATCTGCAAGAAATATTGCATTTAATTTGGACTACAGTTGGGTGGAGAGTGGAAGTCCCTCCCTCAATTTCCATTCATTAAGCTATAAAGATAAGTGTATTCACTTGTGTTTCTATTTCATTATGAATGTGAAATGATTTTTTTATGGAATATAAGAATGGTTGTGTCAACATTGTTTATGTAGGAGTGGTGTTATTCTTTGTTGTATTTAATGACATGTATATGTGATTATTCTCATGCTTTGAGGGGCTTGGAGACCCCTAGATTTACTAATAATTTTCTAGTGATAAAGCTAATTTATAATGTGTGGATCTTAATGCTGGCATGGCCAAGGCTATTTACTGGACATACCTATTGACCATTTTTATTTTGTATTGAATGTTTTACCATCAGGTTTAACGGTGTTGTGTTACACTGATTTTGGGGTGTGGTATGTTATTTTTGTGCTTAATATGAAGAGTAGTGTTAGCCATTATTTGGCTTTTCCATTTCCTCGTAAGGGGAATATTTATAATCTTTATTGCATAGGATTATGTCCACAACAATGTTTGAGTGCTAGTATAGAAATGAGTGATTCATATATGCAAGGAGAAATGTTCTAAGAAACATTGGTCTTTAAGGAAGCCTGGGTGAAGTCCCTGAAATCATTGAGTTTTTAAGCATGTGTGTCACATGGAAACAGGCTTGTGATCGAGTTGAATGAGTTTCATAAAATGGTGAAGAAAATCGGGATTGGAAGAGGGTGAAGAGTTAAAAGGAGAATGGGATAGAGAAATCCTTATTACCTGTTGAAGATTATTCACGTCACGTCATGACAAGTTCCATGAGAGGTTTATCGACAAGATGGCGCTTTTAACGGGTGGTGTAGGGTGTGCCAAGAAATTTCTCCCATAAAAAAAATAAAACATATACATCCTGAGAAGCAGAGGTATGTACTGTTGGAAAAAATATTCTTAACTTTAGGGCATGGACATATGTTTGTCCCAAGGGACAGGAAAAGGTACATCCCAAGGAACTGGCGGAGATATGCATTTTATGCTGAAAAGTCATCAACTAACCATAAACCTTATAACATGAAATTTTTGAATTACATGAAGGCCTGGGACTCAGTGGGACCCTTAAATACGTCAAATCGACACATGGCACATAGGCCAGGTGAGGCTACGTCAATGCCATGTGGGCACATGACATGGTGAATTTGTTGATGTGGCATGTTGACAATATGACATGCGGCAGGAAGAATGGACTTTTTGGAAGGCCAAGTGGTCAGTTCCGGGCTACACATGGAATTGTGGGAGGATGCCACATGGCAAGGTGACATCACCTAAACATCATGGTAATGTCATCAGGATGAAAAAGGTGGATTACGTGGAAATTGTGCTAACGTAGCATCTAGGTGACACTAGAGGTGATTAGTGGTGCCACCTAGTGTAGGGGAACTATTTGGCATTGATGACAAAGTTGGCATGGCATGGATCCATGTCACTATGGAAAACTTGTCCCAAAAAGGTTTTGAAACTCATTTCATAGCCAGGGAAGGAATGAAAAATTCCACAGAGAAGACAAAAGTCGCAGGAAGAAAAGTGTCCCCATCACTTAACGTGAAAGTGTTTGTCATGTCATAAAATTCAGGGAGTATAACACTCTTAGAAGTTGGGTGTGGTGCGATGGTGTGGTAGTACTATGAAATGTCAGTGTTGTGGTCGTCCTATCGTGAGGTGGTAGTGTCACATGGGTATCACATCACAGGTAACTTGCTAATGTGAAAAGGGGTCTAAGAGGGACCAAATTTTAAAATGGCATAAATTTTGATCCAAGAGTCAAGTCGGAGTAAAATTTATCACCATAAATATCTTAACGAGCTAGGTACGATGGTGTCATCTAAATTTTATTCTGCAAAATTTTGGAAGGAAATATTTTGTAACCCCTTTTCCATGATGAAACTAGGGAGGTTGGGTTAGATTAAAGTAACACATCCCACTATAGCTTGGTGAATTCTAAGGGGGTGGGAGGTATTCATTACATTTACAGAATATTTTTGCAAGCTTACTTCACCCATGGGATTAAAATAGAAACACTACAACCTAATTTTCCACCCATTGTGTAATATCCCCAAGTTAAAAGTTCACATAATAAAAGTTAATAAAGGTAAGATAAGAGCACACCAAGGGACACTTATTCCAAGTTGAATGTTGGGAAAAATATCCTAGTTCGAATCACTTGTTGTGTTTATGGCTAAGGGAAATTGGAAAAGGAAATCTATAAGGCTTTGGAAACAACAAAGGTATTTTGGCACATTAGTTATGAAAATAATGGAAATTAGGAGAAAAGGAAGGTGAAAGGTCACAAGTTGCATGGGATGAAGAAAATGAAGGAAAAAATGGGAAATTTAATAAATTATAGGCCTCATCAATAAAAAGACCTCAGAGGTCAGTTGGCATCCTTTTTTCAGTTTACTTTTGAAATTAGTCTCAGAGATGAGAAAAGCACCAAGAGGATAAAAAAAACAAGAAAGCAAAGGAAGGACAAGGAAAGGAAAGGAAAACAAGGAAAGGAAAGGAAAATCAAATGAAAAGCAAGGAAAGAAAAGGAAGGCAAGGATCAAGCAGCTTCAATGGGAATACTTGCAGGAAATAGGTTGCATGTATTATTTCCTAGCTATTTTTGACATGCATGGTATGTGCATGTTGGTGTTTGGTTATTTTTTTGTCATTGGAATGGAATTTGTCGGGTTTCAATAGTGTGTTTTAGCATAAAATTTCCATTTCCTGATAGCCATGGTGTGATGGGATTGTTCTTGGTTTTATATTTGATTTCCATAATATTTTGGATCCAGGTGAGGTGGTCTCAGTAAAATTCCCAAAGGCCTAGGAATCCCTTGGTCGGTAATGGTGGGATACATGGTAAAGCCTAAGGGTGGAGACAGGAAAATTCCTCAAGGTATTGGTGAAGAAATTCTGAGGCATCCAAGCTCAGTTTGGTTCTGTGATCTCAACATCGGTTTAGGTGAGATCATGATATGGTGAGGGTGGAGGTGGTTTAACCTATGTATTCCCTTGGTTGTGTTTGGATTGGTTTATGCCATGTGATCCCACATTCATGCTTAGAATATGGCACGGGGGTGATTGACTAAAATAAATAATTGGTTCAACTAATCTCTGGATAAGTGGAATATGGAAGTCATGAACCTGGTCAACATTTTCCTATGTTTAATAACAACTAAGTTTCTATTTATTTTGATAAGGAAATGTACTTGTTATTATTTGGATTTAATGTTTTTTCTCTTATTTTTATTTATCTAGTTATATGTTGGTTATAAGCATGGTTTTATGATAGATCTTAGCCATGGATATTTTCATCTTTCTACTTGTAACTAAATTAATAATGAATGCAAGACCGAATTGGTGTTCTGACAACTAATGTGAGAAGGCAGAGACCCTTGTTGTTAAAACTTAGATAAATTTTCAGTGTCTTATGATCATACTTGCATTCATGACCTGTAGGTTTCATATTTACCAAGTGTTTTACAGAATGTCAGTCCTGGTTGGGGATGGTTAGTTCAAGTACTAGTTTCAGTTTTTGGTTTAAATGCATTATTTCTATGCCATTTTTCTTCTCTATAAGTTTCACTTAGTTTCAGGTAGAGACCTCAGTCTTGGCCCTGAAAAGTGGCACATAATTTAGAGTCGTTGGATTAGAACTGAGAAAATAAGTCCATAGTCGCATGGAAGCAGGCCTATGGGAGAAACTAGGGACCCATAGTTGCATGGAGGACTTGGAAAGGGAGCAACTCGGGATCTAGGTCAAGTAAAAAGTGTGTTGTCTAAGGGGTTGGACACATGAAGGTGTTGGGTTACTCCTATAGGTCATGTGGCACTTGAGGGAAGTAATTAAGGTCTTTAGTTGTTGACTAAATTTCTTTAAGGTCACATAGGAGGTTGAGTCTTATTATAGAGACCCTCAACTCATGTACACAGGGCATGCCAGTGAAAGTGGGTAAATGTGGGAGGGATGGGTTACAGGGTGGTATCATAGCATGGTTTCACTCTCTTTGGGTTATATCTAATATCACATAAGTGGTATCATGGTAAGTTGCACTCTCTTGGGGTAAAATCTGATGTTTTCAAGGTTATGGTTGTCATGCATGCGGTCATGGTATACAATTGGTATGGCCATACATGATGGTGTTTGTTGTTATGTTATTACATGGATATGTCTATGATTGTACATGTACATGCTAATGTGGATTTATCTTGCATGTGAGATAAGCCTCCCCTGAACACCACTAAGGTGTGTATTTTATTTTGGTATCTATTTGGTTTATCTGATATGGTACACGTATAGGAAGAAGAGAATCAAATATGACAAGAAAATGGTAGACTATAGTTCACGTAACTCTCACTATAGATCAGTTGGGAAACAAGGAGAAGAGTATTATCCTGGTATAGCAGATAAATTGAGGAGCTTGAGGGCAAAGATCGAAAGTTGAAAATAAAATAATGATAGGTTGATTGAGGCTCAGGAAAGACTTGCAAGGGCTCAGGAGAAGTATCTATAGGTTAATGCAATGATCCTTTAGAGCTTGTGAGAGTTGTAGAAACAGGGACAGTTGAGGATCAGTCAAGAGAAGGAAGAGAAAAATAATGCAGCCTAAGGTAGCAGATCATGGTCTAGATACAGGTTGGATAAAGGGGACATAGTTAGAGGTGGCAGATCATTGGACACACCTGATAGGAAGATCGGTATGTAGGGGCATCATTCTAGTTCCTAATTCAAGGGAAATCATCACAATCATTACTGTCATCATCCTTATAGGAGGAGGGAGTATTTACTGAGGGATTTCAAGAAACTGAATCCTCCTACACTTTTTGGAGAGATGAAGAAGTTAGAAGATGGAGAGGCATGGTTGTTAGGGATGAAGAAATCCTTCATATTGCATAGCTATTCATAGAAAATGAAAGCCAAGTTAACCACATTCAGTCTCTAAGGGAAATCATATATCTAGTGGGAAGATGTGAAGAATGTAAAGGGAATTCATGGGGAAGACTTGATTTGGGATGATTTCGAGAGGAAATTCAAGAAGAAGTACTTATTGGAGAGGTAATATGATGACATAACTAAGGAGTTTTATGAGCTACAAATGGTTTCTATGACAGATTATGAGTATATTTGTAGACTCTTGGAGCCGTTGAGGTATGTGCCATATCTCAAGGAGGAGAATGCTAAGATTCAGAGATTCATCAGTGGATTTCTAGTAGAATATAGAGACTGGATTGAGTTTGACGAGCCTAGATCATTAGAAGAATCCATCTAGAAATTGAAGCATTATTACGAGCATTCCAAGCACAAAGTTGAGCCTAAACATGACTTGAAGGGGAATGAGAATGTAAAATGGAAATGGCCACCAAATTGGGGAAGAATTCAACATGCATGTGAGAAATAATTTTTTTCTCCTTACAATAGGTTCAATGAAGTCGAGAAGGGACATGTGACGCAACCTGGAGAGCAGCATACTAGAGGTGATGGTAGAGCACCGTTGTAGTGTTGGATATGTGGCAAAGATCATCGTATTAAGGATTGTTTGATGTACCAGGGAGGTAGGCCTAAGATGTATAATTCTCATGAGGCACAAACTGTTTGGGATGTTTATTATTGTATTCCTCATATTTATGCAGTTATGGACAACAAGAAGGCAAATCACCAGGCATCTATTATTGAGATGGACGGTAAGCTTTGTGATAAAATTATTTCTATTTTGATTGATCATGGACATAATTATATTTATGTGAATCCTAACTTGGTGGATAAGTGCGGCTTGAGAAAATAAGTTCATGTAGAGTCTTGATTGGTGCAGTTGGCTACATATACGAAGAAGGGAGTTCATCAATGGGTAAGAGCTTGTGCATTTGAGTTGAATGGCATGCTTACAACAACACATTTGAATGTAATCCATTGGGATCATACATTATGCTTTTGGGTATGGAATGGATGTATCTTCATAGGACCAAAGTAGATTACTATGACAAAACTATTGAGTGCCTGGATGATAATGGAGAGAAGAGAATCTTGCAGTGAAAGAAGAAACCTACATAAGTGAGGATGGTCACAGTTATACAGGCTAAGTGTAATGGTAGGAAAAAATGTGTGATGTTTTCAGTTCATATTTCCAATGACAAGGGTAAGGATTTTGAAGATTCAGAAATATTCAAGAGGTACCATATATTGCAGTAGTTTTAGGATGTGTTTCCAACATAGATTCCAAAGTTGCCTCTGCGCAGGGAAGTAGGCTTTTTTATTGAGTTTGTTCTAGGGGCAGCACCAGCATCAAAGGAGCCTTACAGGATGATCACACCATAGTTAGTAGAGTTGAAGTTTTACTTGAAGGAAATGCTTGATAAGGGATACTTAAGCCAAGTGCATTACCTTAGGGTGCACCAATATTATTTGTGAAGAAGAAGTATGGTACTCTCAGGTTTTGCATTGATTATAGGAAATTGAACAAGGTGACGATCAAGAACAGGTACCCATTTCTGAGGATTGATGACTTGTTTGATCAATTGAAGGGAGCATAAGTGTTCTCAAGTATTGATCTACGATCAATATATCATCAAGTACACATCAAATAAGAGGGCATCTACACTATTTCTTTTAGTACCAGGTATGGGAATTATGAGTTCATTATAGTTCCATTCGATTTGACTAATGCTTCAGCTACTTTTATGTGTTTGATGAATAGTATGTTGCATCCTTATCTCGACAATTTTGTTCTTGTGTTCATTGATTAGATCTTGATATATTCTAAGAATGAGGAAGAGCATGTGAAGCATTTAGCAGCATTGTTGAGATTGCTAAGAAAACATTAGTTGTATGCTAAGCTTAGAAAGTGCAACTTCTTTCATACAAAGGTACACTACTTGTGACATGTTTCAATAATGGCATAGCAGTAGATCAAAAAAATATAAAAGGTATCATTGAGTGGGAATCTCATAGAAATGCGGAGGAAGTTAGATCATTCATGGGTTTAATAGGTTACTACATGAGGTTCATCGGGAACTTCTCACGCATTTCATATCCTATTACATCATTGCAAAGGAAAGGTAAGAATTTTTAATGGATAGAGGAGTGTGCCACCAATTTTGAGCAGTTGAAGCAATTGTTGACAAATGCTCCAGTGTTAAATATTGTAGATCTGGATAAAGAATCTGTAGGGTGTACAGATTCTTGAAAGAGAGGGCTTGGTGGATTCCTTATGGAGGAGGGATAAGGGATATGCTATGAGTCTAGGAAATTGAATGAGCACAAGAAAAACTATGTGACTCGTGATCTTGAGTTGGAAGTTATTATTCATGCCTTGAAGATATGGGGATGTTATCTTCTTGGTAGGAGGTTTGTATTGATGAGCGAGCACAATGGGTTGAGATATAGGTTTCACCAACCAAATTTGAATTCTTGGAAAGTTATATGGTTTTCTACCCTTAGTGATTTTGATTTTGAGATTCTATAAATCAATGGTAAGTAGAAAAGGGTTGTGTATGCTCTCAACACGAAAGTGTAGTTGAACCATGTTGCAACAGTGAGCTCATATGGGACAGATCTACATGATCGTATCTTACAGGCATGACAACAAGATGACATGTACAAGGATATTATGCACAAGATACAATAGGGTACAGGTGATCAAGATGTGGATTACCGTCTCAAAGAAAATGGCTTGGCGAGATTTAGGGACAAGATCTATGTTTCATATGATAGTGAAATCAAGAAGCCTATCTTGAGGGATTTTCATGTTAAAACATATTCAGGTCACCTAGTTTATTAGAAGACATTGAAAATAATGAAGAAGTTCTACTATTGGCCAAATCTGAAGAAGGAAGTGGCAGAGTGTGTGGTGATATGTCTCGACTGTCAACAGGTCAAAGCAGAGTGTAAGCATTCAAGTGGGTTGCTTCAGCCTACTCTGATTTGAGAATGGAAGTGGGAGGTCATTTCCATTGATTTCATTACAGGTCTTCTAAGGACATTGAGGAAACATGATTCTATCATGGTTGTGGTAGACAGGTTGAGAAAGGTAGCTCACTTCATTTTGGTAAATACTACTTAGTCAGCTAGTGAGGTAGCACAAGTCATCATCAGGGAGATCGTGATATTACATGGTGTTCTGAAGAATATTCTGTTGGACAAGGATGGCAAGTTCACTTCCAAGTTTTGGAAGGATTTATTTGCAATATTGGGGGTATATTTTGCCTTCAACGCAGCTTATCATCCATAGATAGATGGACATAAAAGAAGGTCAATAGGATACTGGAGGATATCCTAAGGATGTATGTCATGCATCAGCAGAGGAGGTGGGAGGAGTATCTTCCGTTGGTCGAGTTTTCTTACAATAATGGTTATCAAGAGGCACTGAGGATGATTCTGTTTGAGGCATTGTATGGGCTGAGTTGTAACACTGCCATCAACTGGATTGATCCAGTGAACAAGGTACTTATTGGACCGGACATGTTGGCAGACATGGAACAGGAAATTTAGGTTATAAAGAAAAATCTAAAGGTAGCACAAGACAGGCGGAAAAGTTATGCAGACCAGCACAGGGCAGTGAAGGAGTTTCAGGTTGGGGAGCATGTGTATTTGCACATAAAGCATAAGAATATTTCATTGAGGATCAAATCATGTGCCAAGTTGGTACCACAGTATTGCGAGCCTTTTGAGATCCTTGAGAGGATTGGACTAATGGCCTACAAAATTGCACTACCTCCGACAGTGAAAGTCCATGATGTTTTTCATGTTTCATTGCTTAAAATATATGTGAAGGATGTTAATCATGTTATTTATTGGTATGTATTGTAGGTGGAGAAAGAAGGAGAATTCCAGTCGGAACCCCAATGCATATTGCAGCAAAAACATCCCTTGATCTAGAACATATCACTCGAGCAGGTTAAAGTGTAGTGGAAGCACTTTGGGCCTGATGAAACAATATGGGAGATGGTTGATCAAATGCAGGCTATGTATCCTTCATTGTTTTCCGGTGAAGGAAAATGAGTTTCGGTATTTGTACATATTTATGTATGGTTTATATTGTAAATACCAAAATGAGTTATGTTATAAAGCTTCAATAAGTGGTATGGTTGTCATGTTGTCATGTTTTACATGATGGTTTTTCTTTTGGTAGGATTTTATTTTAAATATTGTAATTAGCTAGGTTATAAAGCTCCATAGGCAATATGCTTTTTCTTTTCAATGATTTTCCTAGGTATAGGTGTGGTTTAACACTAAGGAAGGTGTTCCCTTAAGGGGAGGGGTTTGTAACAGCCTCGGGTTAAAAGTTCATGTAATAAAAGTTAATAAAGGTAAAATAAGACCACGAGTAACAGACACTTATTCCAAGTTGAATGTTGGGAAAAATATCCTAGTGGGCATCACTTGACATGTTTATGGCTAAGGAAAATTGGCAAACAAAATGGCTAATCCTTTGGAAAAGAAAAAAGGTAATTTCTCACATTATTTATGAAAATATTGGAAACCATGAGAAAAGGAAGATGAAAGGTCACAAGTTGCATGTGAGGAGGAAAATGAAGGAAAATGATGGGAAATTGGAGAAATTAGAGACCTCGTCAATAAAAATAGCTCATAGCATCACTTGGGATCCTTTTATCAATTTACTTTTGGAATTAGTCTCAAAGAGGAGAAGAGCACAGGGAGGAGAATGAAAGAAAGCATGCAAATGAAGGACAAGGAAAGAAAAGGAAAGCAAGGAAAATAAAGGAAAAGCAAAGGAACAAAAAGTTAATCAAAGGAAGGCAAGGATCAAGAAGCTTCAACGGGAATATTTGCAGGTAACAGGTTGCATGTATGATTTCCTAGCTAGTTTTGACATGGATGGTATGTGTGCATTGGTATTTGGTTCTTTCGTTGTCATTGGCTTAAATTCTAATAACTCATGCATTGAATTGAAATGCTACTCTAGATAAAATCAAAGGAAAGTAATGGAATCATGTCTAGCCAAGTATTCAATCACACATTGGGGTCTCAATGTGTAACCCATCCCTCCTACATTTACCCACTACACAGGATTGATGTCTTAATAGGGACTTTAAAGGATAACATCCAACATGAGGTTCGTGTTTGGGAACCTGATCCATTGGAGAAGGCTTTCAGGTTGGAAAGAAAAATTGAATGCAAAATTATGGCGACAAGGAAGCATACCACTCACATATATAAATATGGAAGTGTTGCTACTCCTAGACTTCCACAACCTACAAGGTTGACACCACAAAAATTGGATGAAAAAAGAGAAAAAGGGATTTGCTATAGTTGTGATAGAAAATACACTAAAGGTCATAAGTGTTCTGAGAAGAAATTATTTTACATAGATTGTGAAGAGGAGGAAGAAAATGAACAAGAAACTTCAAAAGAATATGATATACACCATGAACCAACCCTATAGAAAGAAGAAATGAGTCTGACCATATTATGTAATGCATTGCCAGGCATTACCACTCCTCAAACTCTCAAGATAGAAGGACATATCAAGAAGAAAAAGGTAATAGTGTTGATTGATTTGGGTATTACCCATAATTTTATTGATTGTAAGGTAGCCAAGGAATTGAATTGCTTCCTATACCTAGCACAAGAATTTCAAGTGATGGTTGCAAATAGAGGAACTATAAATTTCTCTGGAAAATGCCATAATATCAAGCTAACCATGGGGGAATATGTATTGAATAGTCCAATGCTTTCCATTCTAATGGGAGGTGTTGATGTTGTACTAAGAGTACAATGGTTACAATCTTTAGGGATGATAGCTTTTAATTTTCAAGAATTTTTTTTGAAAGGAAAGGAAGTCCAATTAGGGGGTATCGCAGGGCAGCCGGGAAAGAAAATAAGCTCTATTGTCATGAAAAATCTTCTGAAGAAATAACAACGAGGTGTAATTGCACAATTATGCTCACTAGAAGTTCCAACATCAAAATCATCTATTTCTCTGGATCTCCAAAAAGTCTTGGACAATCATTCCAAGGTGTTTGAAACTCTCAAAGGACTCCCACCTATTCGTGATCATGATCATGTTATTCATTTGATTCCAGGAAGTGTTCCTCCAAACATCAGGCCTTACAGATATCCTTATGTCCAAAAGAGAGAAATTGAACGTATGATTGTAGAAATGTTAGAGGCTAGTATAATTGAACCTACTCAAAGTTATTTCTCTGCTCCTATAGTATTGGTGTACAAGAACGATGGATCATGACGCATGTGTCTGGATTATAGGGAGCTCAATAAGCTCACTATTAAAGATAAATTTCCCATTCCCGTGATTAATGAATTATTGGATGAATTACATGGAGCAATTTATTTGACTAAGTTGGATCTTCGTTTAGGATATCATCAAATTAGAATGAAGATTGAATATATTCCAAAAACAACATTTCGAACTCATGATGGTCATTATGAATTTTTGGTCATGCCTTTTGGCCTTACCAATGCACCTTGTACATTTCAAGGGTTGATGAATTCCATTTTCAAACCTTTCCTTAGAAAATTTGTGTTAGTATTTTTTGATGATATACTAATCTACAACAGTCTTGGAAGGATCATGTTCAACATGTTGACAAGGTGCTCAAACTATTGGAGTAGAAACAATTATATGCAAAAACCTCCAAATGTTTCTTTGGAGAACAAGAGGTGGAATATCTGGGTAATATTGTATCTCACGAGGGTGTTAAGGTAGACCCTAACAAAATTAAAGCCATTAAGGAATGGAAATTCCCCACAACTATAAAGCAGTTGCGAGGATTTCTTGGGTTAACCAAGTATTATCACAAGTTTGTTAAGAATTATGGGAGAATAGAAGCACCTCTAACAACATTATTGAAGAAAGATGCATTTACGTGGACTCCTAAAGCAACTAAGGCCTTTGAACATCTTAAAGAGGCATGTGCCTAGCACTGGTCTTAGCTATGCCAAATTTCAGAAAAACCTTTATTGTGGAATGTGATGCCTCAGGTAATGGAATTGGTGTTGTTTTAATGAAAGAAGGAAGACCCATTTCTTTTGAAATTCATCCAATCAAAGGAAAGTATTTACAAAAAGCTATCTATGAGAAGGAAATGTTGGCAATACTACATGCACGAAAGAAATGGTGACCTTACCTAATGGGAAGACACTTCAAGGTAAAAACTGATCATGATAGTATTAGACAATTTTTGGAACAATGACTATCTTTAAAAGAGCAACAAAAATGGGTCACAAATATGTTGGGTTATGAATTTTAAATCATCTACAAAAAAGGGAAGCTAAATGTTGTTGCAAATGCACTCTCAAGAAAGGATGAAGAGGTGGAAGCATTGCTTTGTGCCATTTCTATTATCCAACCAGATTGGATAACTGAAGAAAGAGATGAATGGAAGACATATGAAGAAGTGTGGACACTCATTCAAAATTTGTAGCAAGATCCTAGTACATCTGATACATTTAGTTGGAAAAATGATTCCTTATGGTACAAATATCGCTTATATCTTTGTAAGAATTGCCAACTAAAACAAAATATTCTTTTGGAATTGCACACTTCTCCTTTAGGAGGACAATAAGGATTTTTAAAAACTTACTACAAGGTGAAGAAAGAATATTTTTTGGATGGCCTTAAATCTGTTATTAAAAAGTTTGTGGCAGAATTTTTTATTTGGCAGCAAAATAAAGTTGAGATGATTAAGACCCCGGGTCTTCTACAACCTTTATCCATTCCAAGTCAACGTTAGGAGGAGATTTCAATGGATTTTATCATAGGTTTACCTAAGTATAAATAAAAGAGTGGCATCATGGTGGTAGTTGATAGACTTACCAAGTATGCACACTTTTGTGCATTATCTCATCAATTTAAAGCAAGTACATTTGCTACTACATTTATGGAAACAATTCAAAAGCTACATGGAAACCCAAATATTATTGTAAGTGACAAAGATCCCATTTTTACAGGAAATTTTTGGACTGAATTATTTTCTTGTTTGGGTACTCAACTATCTCATAGCTCATATTATCATCCTCAATCCGATGGTCAAACTGAGATAGTGAAAAAATGTTTGGAAGGATATATTCGTTGTTTTGTATCTGATAAACAAACACAATGGGTCAAGTGGTTACCTCTGGCTAAATGGTGGTATAACACTCCCTTCCATATTGTAGCAAAAATGACCCCATTTATGTCACTTTATGCATATCATCCACCGTCCATCACATCATATTTAAGAGAAAATTCTAAGGTTCAAGCAGTGGAATATCACATCAAGAATCAACAACAAGTTCTCCAAATCTTAAAGGATAATGTAAATTTGGCACAAAATCGAATGAAACAACAGGTATCTCAACATCGCAATGAGAGAATTTTTGATGTAGGAGACTGGGTATTTTTACGGCTACAACCATACAAACAAATGTCCCTCAAGCAAGCTAAGAATGATAATAAGTTATCGCCAAAATACTATGGTCCTTACAAGGTGTTGCAAAAAATTGGTACTATGGAATACAAATTGGAGCTTCCTGCTTCTTCGTGAGTGCATCCAGTTTTCCATGTTTCATGCTTAAAGAAGGTTATAGGTGACACACTTCCAGTTTAAACAATATTGTCGAAACTTGATGAGGAAGGAAAAATCATATTTGAACCTGAAGCAGTCATGGAAACAAGGACTCGACAACTATGAAATCGATCAATTTCAGAGTATCTCATCAAGTGGAAGAAGTTACCCACTGAAGATTCTACATGGGAGGATGAGAATTTTATACAAAAGAATCCAGAGCTACTCAAGCATTGAGGACAACACTTTTTTGAAGGAAAGGGGCATGTTAGGTCACTATATTACTAGTGTATTCCCTTATTGTTGTTAGTGTAGCCCCCTTATTGTTATTGTTGTACCCCCTGTAACCACCATATTGTTATTATTGTGCCCTTACATTATTATTGTTAGGTCAGCTAAGATTATATTGCAACCCCATGGACTCCTATATATAGAAGGAGGTTTTTTCATTTGTATCATCCAAGAATTGTTCATTTATGTAATGTAAATGAGGTTTCCCCATCGAAGTGGCTTATTTCTAAGGCGTTGATCTCTCTTTTCTTCTATTTTTGGAGCTGGTTTCATAACACATGCCGATGAAAGTGGGTAAATGTGGCAGGGATGGGTTACACATTGAGACCCCAATGTATGATTGAATAGTTAGCTAGACATGATTCCATTGCTTTCCTTTGATTTTATCTAGAGTAGCATTTCAATTCAATGCATGAGCTATTAGAATTTATTTACCAATTAGTAATATCCACAAGTGATGAGAGAATTTTTGTGTGGGCCTTTTAAGGTGTGATATCCCACAACCTAGTTTTTTATATATGCAAACTTTAGTAGCCTAGATTAGAAAATATTAGTTCCATTTTTGTCTTGAATGTTGCATTGATAGCCTAGAAATTTTTCTTACTTTGAAATAGTTTAAGTAGACTTAGTATTGATATCAACTTAAAACTTGTATTGTTTTCACTAGAGTGATTTAATGTATTTATTCCTTCTTTAATCAAAATGTTAAGTTTGAATTCCATTTTTAGTTAAATTTTAAACTTCATTCTCATCAAAATTTGTTTAGTGATTTAACTAGTTTTTATATGCTTTTGATCTTAAATTGAATCTCATTCTTTACTTAAGCCTTTAATTAATATTATTTATTAGTCTCATTGCTCTTTTGAAATTTCATAAGAAGTTCAATCTTAGTTAAAATTAATATTCATTAAAGTGACACATTAGGAAACTAAGAAATATATTTTACATATAGTGGGTGTGCTTCATTGGTTTACGAATCCCGAATTAATATAAAAAATGTCTTAATTTATGCAAATAAATTAAGACTTGCACCTCTCACTATAATTTTTCTCCTCTCATGAACATGGCGTGCAAGTATAACTTGTTTTCCATCTCCATTACTCCAAAGATTCCAAAAAAATTTCGACATAAATACAACATCACTTGAAAAGTTCTCTTTATTTTTCTATTGAGTCTTATCCTAAGTGGTGACATGTATTTTTTCTCTCTCTGCTATCCTAGTTCTTCATGTGATTCCATTTGACCAAGAGGATTTGTGATCTTCTTTCCAATTGGAAATTTATCTATTTGTGCTACTATGTAAGGCTATATTACACCTCTTCCAATATGTGTTGAGTGATTTTATTTCCTTTGGAAACTTGATCTTTATATATGGAAAGCTCCAATCTTAGATGGAATTGGATCTATCAATGATGGCATGTAGTTGACATTCCTTTTCTTTGTTGGTATGATGGTGGAACTAACTATATTTGATTTTCATTTTATAAACTTATTTTGCATTGTGACCTCACAAATGCTAAGGGGAAGTAGTCAAATCAAGCAAAGTCTTCAACATTATGATGAAACTTGGGGACTTGATCTCTAACAACCAACTTCTTGTTCTTCTAATATTTAATCAACATTGTATGTGTAAAATGGAAATAAATCATCAATAACCATTTGTAATTACCTTTTTCCTTAATTCGTCTAATATGAAATTCAAACTATGCTCCATCATATTGCTTCCACAAACTACAAATTTATCTAATTGATGTTGTTAGGATGAATTACATTAGAACTATGAAAAAAAACATTAAATTGCATCCAAAGTCACAAGTATACAAAGACATCAAATATTTCTCATATTCTCATGCACATACATATTTTAAATATCCAACATAACTATACAAGTATTTCATTCATTCTACAACATTGAATGTTGTATATATATATGTTCAAGTTATATCACTAAAAATGGGTATGTGAGAATATGCATAGTTCTTCAAATTCTTATAGTAGACACTTTGGAATATACTCCTCTTTGGTATTCCAAAAAAAAACTTATTGTCGACAAGGTCATAAGAATAATGTAGAATACCAATTCCAAATTGGAAGTCTTGATTGAAACGTAATGCACTCAATAAATTTAAGCACTTGGAAGAAAATGTACACTAGTTAAGCACTCAATGCCATGTTACTTAGCAACTACATTTTAACTATTTTATGTGTATGTTGATTCTTTTTCTATGGCATTAACCATTATTCTCACTCTCTCTAACAATTTATTTTAATTAGAATCAACTAGTTCAATCCTAACATGGTATTCAACACACTTCATGATAAACACCAAATCAACATAGTTACGATTAAATTCAAATGATGCTCCATTATTTGAAAGAATAAACGCATGGTACAGAAGAAATAGTCTTCAAAATTTAAAGACAAAAGCCTTCTATGAAATTTCAAAACATTAAATAATTTAGTAATAAGCCCACCAATCATATAATATAATAGAAAGAATAAGAAGATACTCAATGAGACCAAAGAATGGTGTAATGTGTCCAAAATTGATATATTGTATTCACAATATTATAATAATTTACAATAAATTATATAACAATGTCCACCCCCAAATAACAATCACAATCATTGGTACCGTGGTACCTATCTTAGAAGATTAAAATCATAAACGTAAAACATAACTAATATGTTATCTAAGATAAGAAATATATGCGTGGAGTGGTGGTCAAGGACTTGGGATTAGAGTGATCCAAAAGGATAATAGGTGTTCTACTTAATTACTAATCATAAAAATGTAACCATATTGGCTTTTCCTAAGTTTTACATAGTGACTTCTTGTGGTACTTAAGATAGATCCATAATCTCCTTCCAGTGTATAATTGGAGATTTCCTTGATGTCTAATTGGAGATTTCTTTATTTGATGGAGATTACAACTTGAACAATAGAGTTATAAATTCTTTTAATAAATTCTTTTAATTGGAGATTTCTTTGATGTCTAATTGGAGATTTCCTTATTTTATGGAGATTATGGAGATTGCAACTTGAACAATAGAGTTATAAATTCTTAAACTTTGTTGGTTAGATTTGGGTTCTTATTTTTTCAGGTTAATCTTAAAGCTTTAAAGAAAGACTATTTTTTGTTTTCAAAAATTAATTACTCATCTTGAGTTAAATTTTGGAAGAGTATGTTTTATTGACTAAATCTTAGTAATTTTGGGAACAATATGTTTTATTAACTAAATTTTAGTAAGTATTTTATAAAATTGTGTTGATTATGTTTAGATAAATTAAAACCTTAAAAAAATTCGTTTTGGGTTTCCATAATTAATTACTCATGTTGAGTTAAATTTTGGAAGAGTATGTTTTATTGAGTAAATTTTAGAAACTTTTGGAAGACTATGTTTTATTGACCAAATCTTAGTGAGTCTTTTATAAGAGGGTGTTGATTATGTTTTGATGTATTCAAATTTTCATAAGACCTGTCATGTTGGGCATAGCATTGGAACTTAGTATATTTTCACTTAATTTGTAGTATTTAAAGTGGTTGGAGAATAATCCATAGTTTAACGAGGTGTTATTTTTGCTTGGAAAACAATGGAAATTTCTATAGAATTTTGATAAAATATGGCAGAATTTTTTGGAAATATGGTTACAACTATCAAGATTTAATATTTTGGGTTCCCCAAAGGTTTTATATGGCATTGAATCCATGTCCACTATCAAAAACACGATTCAAACACTCCTAGTATCAGATTTTTTTGGAAAAAGAAGAGACTAACTTTCAACAAATTTTGAGTTTCCAGAAAAAATTGACACCTCTGTAGACAATGCCAATAAATAGTCCCATAGGTGGAAAACTCAAGAAATTCCTCTTCAATGCTTAATTTTACATGGTAAACTCAAGATGTTCCTCATCTAGATTCAATGCAATGCCCTCTGGCATTAAATCAATAAACCAAAAAACTTAACTCGTAATAAATATCATTTTTTTAATTTATGTAACATAAATTTCAATTATTTTTTACTCTTTTTTTAATTTATGTAACATAAATTTCAATTATTTTTTACTCTTCATTCTTTTACCATGTTGGATCGGTAATTTGTTAGAATAATTTAGGCTAGGACCAAGATCAAACCTAGTAACCCTGTCAAATTTGAATGAAGTAGAAGGGACAACATCAATGTAAATCTCAATCATACCATTAACCCAAATTATATTATAAAGGCACAAGAGAAATTATTTATTTTGGGAGCGTTATTTCCCACACACGTTTGGCTCAATAGAATAATGCAATAATATATGTAATAAATAAATAGATTTTATGATAGTTGAGTTATCTGTTTTTATTTAAAAAATGTAAATTTAGTTGTATCTGAATTTTGATATTATTGAGTTCATAGTCATATTCTATAACCTAGTATGAGGGACATGTACAATTTGCATGTGATCAATCTTGAGTTGACATGTGTCTTTTTTTAAATAAAAATAAAATATTCTCTAAATAAAAAATAAAGTTGTTTTATAATAAAAGAAAAAAAAATAGCAATGTTTGGTTGATTTTAATTAAAATCATTATAAAATATCAATAATCTCATTGAGTCATTATTGATATCTAAAAGCATTAATGTGATGTAATAAAAATATTCTCATCCATAAATTAAATATTTCAATGCTCATATGAAAAGTGTGTTCTAGGGTAGCTGAGCCCCTCACACTGAATTTAGAAATTATATTTTGGTGAAAAATGTGCATACAAATTGAATCTCATATTCTTGCTCTTGTAGGAACTTAGGAATTGAGACGTGAAGTGGATAATTAATTAATTACTCAAGCACAAGGACTTGTATAAATTTTGCATTGGTCGATGTAGGTTTTTCTTTTTTGAAATCTATAGTTTTGAGGGGAATAATGATTTGTTGAAAATTTTTCATTGTTTAGATAGTGAATTTAAATAGTAAATTGAAACTCTAAAATTGTGTAAAAAACCAAACAATAAATACAACTACTATAATAAACTTAAAAACAAGTTCAAGAAATTTCACAACATAAGTTATTATTAAGCCTTAAACATTCTATAAAAAATAATACAACAAATCCAAACACAATACAAGTTATTAGTCATTTTATTTTACAACTCTGATTTTTGACTTTATGATTATCTATATATTCAACTTTTAACCAAAAAAAATAAAATTAATTTATTTAAATATAAAATTAAATTATTAAATTTAAATATAATTATTTTAAACTTAAATTTAATATAAAAGAAAACTGAAAAATTCTTTTAAAAAAAAACCTATTTTATTTATTTGACAATGTTACTAAACGGATAAGAACACTAGCCAAAAAAACACTGAATCGAAAACTATTTTATTTATTTTTACGCCGATAGGCGCAACCCCTGTCGGAAGGAGCATGTTTTGTGATTAGACTAATTAATTTTTTTGATCTGATGGTCAGGATTGGAAGATGCCGGTATATTCTGGTCGTCGCCACTCAATCCATGGATGAAATCTACCCCACTAACTTCCTTGCATATCTAAATCACGTGTTTAAACCGTACTTAAATTAATTTTTTACAAATCTTGATTAAAAATTTACTGTGCCATTTGCTGACCGCCACCTATCAAGATTAACAAGTAGAAAGAAACCAAAACATTTAATCTTCTCCAAGTGTTGAAACTGGGTATACACTTGGCCGTGAAGGCATCAGAACGGCCTAACTACATTGGTGCGCACGTTCCCAAGGGTCTTCTCATGCCTCTCGTGAACGTTGAGGAGGGGGACAGGGTTGTAGCGACCGGGGACATCTGGCTGAAGCGTTCTTACACCTAGCTGAAGTGTTCTTACACCTCGAGATCGTGTCGGGGTTGTAGCCACCGGGTACATCTCGCTGAAGCGTTCTTACACCTGGCTGAAGCCTTCTTACACCTGGAGATCGTGTCTGGGCGCCGGTGCGTAGATCTCTCGGCTCCGGCGGAAGATTGTTATATTCCTGCTGCGACAATTCGGAGGTTTCAGTAGGAGATTCGGAGGTTTCAGTAGGAGAGTTTAATGGAAATCGTGGATCGTCGTTTGGAGGTGCATGGATTACCGGAGGAGCATGAAGCGAAGCTTTGGTGTATACAGGAGGATCCTGCCACAAGACCGGAAGGGTGTGAGCCGAATGCTAGAAGGCCACATGCAAATTCAAGAGCCACCCATGGCTGCTGAGTTCCGACCGGGATGAGAGGCACCCCAGGCTACATCGCGCCTGAATGGCTTATGGAAACGGGTGTGAGCAGCAAAAGCGATATTTACAGCTTGGGCATCGTATTGCTGGAGATCGTGTCTGGGCGCCGGTGCGTAGATCTCTAGGCTCTGGCGGAAGATTGTTAGAGTTATCCTGCATGTTTTGAAATTCTGTTTTTATTTTTCTGCGTTTCTGATTTTTGCATCCGCAGAACATCAACATTCACAAATGGCGCCGACGGTGGGGTCCGCTGAAGCCCTAACAATGCCGGGAGTAACCCCATTTCTGCAATTACCTTCTAATTTATTGCTCTCTGTGAATCCTCTTTAATACGAGATATGAACTCAGCTATATAGGTTACGCTAAAGTTTGATCTTTACTGATATTGTCGCAAACATCACAATGTTTCGCAGGTTCAGGT
This sequence comes from Pinus albicaulis, assembly GCA_034641835.2. Classification (NCBI taxonomy): domain Eukaryota; kingdom Viridiplantae; phylum Streptophyta; class Pinopsida; order Pinales; family Pinaceae; genus Pinus; species Pinus albicaulis. The sequence continues at coordinate 971,779,473 of CM076579.1, forward strand.
TACCAAACGGAGAAGAACACTCGCCAACACTCGCCAAAGAGAAACTGAATCGAAAACTATTTTATTTATTTGACAATGTTACCAAACGGAGAAGAACACTCGCCAAAGAGAAACTGAATCGAAAACTATTTTATTTATTTGACAATGTTACCAAACGGAGAAGAACACTCCCCAAAGAGAAACTAAATCGTAACCTGCGTATATGGTTGGAGGAAGATCTAGTCACAATAAACTCGAGAGAGACCTTAAAGGATTTTTTGAATCTTAATGCCTGAGCCTTATTTGTACCAACACCTCATATAGACTTCGGGTGGTTATTATTTCATAATGATCAGGCAACCTAACCTTTTATTAGCAAATATTACATGGACAATTTCCCTGGCATGAATTTTTGAATAGAAGTCATTGGAGTCTGGATTTCAGATTTCCTATATTGTTTAAAATATTTTGATAGAAGTTGTTAATTGTAATAGAAAATTTAAAATTATCTTAAATAAAAGGGAGATGTGTGTTGGGGTTATGAAGAGAAATCTATATTTAAAATTGTATACCACAATGCCTTCGGAATAAAGATTTTGGATTTTTTGATAATGACTCGTAGCATTCTAAAATTAAAAGAGAAAGATGGTATACAACAATGAGTTTAGAGCAGAACTTGATGAACCACCGTCCACATCCCTCTTACGCATTGTAGGTTGGGGCGTAAGTGTGAGCACTGATATACCTTGAGAATATAATTGTCTGGTAAGTAGACGACCCAAAGAATATATATTAAGCAAATTCTATATATCTCACATCTCATTTAAATCCAATCTGAATTATGAAAAAGTATCGAGAAAATCAAATGGTCAGCTAAAGGCCAACAAATATTCATGTTTACTTCGCTCCACTTCAAAGTCCCACAAATATTCATGTTTACTTCGCTCCACTTCAAAGTCCCATCACATGGTCAAGTTTTATAATGGAGTTGCTGTGGCTTTTTAAAAGAAGCAAAGGGAGTTGTCTATCTATGTTACATAATAGTTATGTTCTGCAAGTTTTTTTTTTTTTTTTTTTTTTTTTTTTTTTTTTTTTTTTTTTTTTTTTTTTTTTTGTTTAAATTTGATAAATTTTTTTTTTTAAAATTAGATAGTTGGCGTGTTTGAATAGCTTTTTTTATGATGAAAATAGATTCAACACCATCAAAAATTTCTGGACACTCAAAATCTTGAAATTTGACAACTATAATCCAGATTTTCAAATATTTCTATCTAAATTTTTCATATTCTTGGGAAAATTTCTAATTTATTTTGTAGGTTTTTTTAGACTATGGCTAAAAAAAAACATATAAATTTAATGCTCAACTACTTTTCCAATCCCAGGAAAGCCTTCGGCTCTAATGCTCAAGTACTTTTCCAATCCCAAGAAAGTCTACAGCTCTTGGGTAGTGTCCCAAGAAGATTAAGATACAATCAAAAGTGATTGTGAAAAGCATGATTGTGAAGATTAAGATACAAGTGCTCCTGGTTAGCAAACTCTATCAGTGATATGGACAAATGACATCAAGTTTGAAATAAGAGATTTAAAATTTTGTTAATAAATTATTATTTTTAATTATAATAAAAATATTTTATTTATTTTTAAAATTAAATATTATAATTTGTATTGGTTAATATTAAATTAGTAGTGGTCAACAAGAAAATATTTTATTAGTCTTTATTTTGAAAAACTAATAACATAACTTTATCTCAACTTTACAAAGAAAGAAATTATATTTTATTATACTTTTTAAAAATATTTATTAATTTTATATATAGAAAATTAAAGTGAAAAACAAATTATATTTTTTTATATTTTTAAAAATATTTATTAAATTTATATAGAGAAAAAAAAGAAGTGAAAACAATAATATTAACGAAAACAAAATATTCAATTAATTTCTAATAATAATAAGTATATGTAATTTAATTCTTAATAATAATAATAATAATTATTATTATTATTATTATTATTGAATTATAAATAATATATTTCAATCATCTTCTTAAGTAAAACATATATTCAATTAATTTCTAATAATAATAAGTATATGTAATTTAATTCTTAATAATAATAATAATAATTATTATTATTATTATTATTATTGAATTATAAATAATATATTTCAATCATCTTATTAAGTAAAACATTTCAATGTATGGTTAAACAAAAAAATTTATATATATATATATATATATATATATATAGATATATATATATAACCATTGAAAAAAAATCATATGGTTAAAACATTTCAAATTGTTTCAATATTTACATTTTGGCTTTTTTTCGCTCATTTGTAAAATTCTAGGGATTAATTGATTTATCCATTCAAAAATGTAATATATATATATATATATATATATATATATATATATATATATATATATAATGAGTATGGGTTCATCTCAACAATAGATCTATCAAAGCATCTAGAAGAGTTAATTGTGTGAAGGGGCAAACATTTTTTGAAGCTTTGCATTTAAAAAAAATATTACATCTCAAGAGATTTGATCATTCTCCACCCTTGCTAATATGGATTCATTGAACAATAGCTCTGAAAGAATCAAAATGACTCCAATGAAAGAGCTCTGATACCATGAAAGAAATAGAAGACTCCAACGAGGAGTTCTGATACCATCACTGAATGAACACTTAACTTTTATTTTTATTTACACATAATGGTTTTTATACAGAATGAGGAAGCTTCTGGATTCTGGAATGTCAGTGGAGATAGCTTCTTTAGGAAGCTAAGTGATCTCTCCAGAAACTCCGAGATATCTACTGCATTTAATTTTGTCGTCGGGGGTTGGTTGAAATTACTGTTTATCCAACACTCCCCCTTAATTTCAACCATATGATGGACACACAAAATACACTATGACACAATACATAAGACACAAACATATTCTTAATTAACATGTCTACTGGTCTAAGTCTCAGCTAAGCTTACAGTAGTACATGACGACAAGGCTTTCATTCTTGTCCTCTTTCTAAATGGTCCATACTTGTTTATTCACAGTTGCAGTTTCATCTTCACCTTTCTCGCCATAAGATAGTGGAACACTTGAACACTTAATCCACTCTTGCTTGTTCTCGATTGCCGAATAACAGTCTTTGCATTCGACATTGCTGCAGGTTCTTGGAACTTGTCCTTTGTAATTTCATCTTTAACAACAATAATAGTTGTTGGATGTACCACCTCTTCTTCAAAGAGTCTATTAAAAGTTTCTTCAGTGCATCAACTATTATTGAGTCTTCTACAACTTCATCAACTACTATTGAGTCCTCTACATCTTCATGAGCTACTATTGAATCCTCCACAATTTTTTTCTCTGCAATCTCTACATCATTATGTAGATCTTCATCTTGCATAGTTAGTTGATTCATGATTTCAACCTCTTTAATCAACTCTATTGTTGCAAACATGTCATCCTGCATTTGATTTGCATATGAAGATAGGCATATCCTCTCACCAAACAACAACTCATCAATGAGTTGTTTTTCATGCATCAAATTGAACCACTCTTCATGAGATACATAATTCTCATCAAATTTGACTTCACAAGTTTTTGCATCACATGGATTTTCCTGACTATCACATGTTATTATATTGTCAACTACAAACATACTTTCAGTCTTGATCCTAGTTATGATGCTTTCAACACAATCACTATTTTAAACAACAATTTCATCTACTTTTCCTTTCTCACTCCACTTCATGCTATACTTCAATTCAAGAATATGCCAAAACATTTTTGGATCAAATACTTCACCAAATTCATTTAAAATCTTTGACAGGATGTTTTCATCTAGAGCTGATACTGATATAATGAGAAACAATGCTACTGCACATCTATTTTTATCATCAGAATTTAGAGAAGTTTCTTGGACAAATTTCCATAAATCTACTGAACCTAGCAGTCCTTCCATTTTAATAGCCCAAAGTTCAAAATTTGTACGTGAGAATGATGTCAGCACTGGCATTAATTTCTTCAATACTGCCTTTGTAAAATATTTTGGCTGATCCGGATTCATATCTTCATTGAGCATAAATTCTATGGTTGGAAATATTTCAGATTCTGCCTCTGCCCTCTCATTCTTTCTCTTCTTTTTTTTCAATCTTCTTTGTTGACCCATGCTTTCAGCTCCAGCTCCACCTTCTTCCACAAGTCAGAGTCAGCTTCGCTTCACGGCAGTAGCTCCACTTTCTTCCACGTAGCAACAATTAAAGTAAGAACAATTTGTTTAACAATAAAGGCTCCAATATTCATGAACCCAATAATCGAGACTCAATAGTCTAAGGACAAGACTGCAGTACTCAACTTCACAATGCTGCTCAAATCTTCGATGTACACTCAATTCAACATCAAAACGCCACACCAAAGATATATAACAACCCAAACAAAACTTACATCATAACTAAGCACACGGCTCCATTTGACACTGGCAACAAGGTGATCTGCAATAGTCTTGTATCACAACAGTCACAACACCTCAACGAGCTCTCTCAATGATCTACTACACAACTCAATGAGAAATGCTCTCACAATTCTTCAAAACGAATTTAGCCGCACCACAAGGAACTCACCATCACCATCCACATGACCGCCTTACAGGAGTAAAGAATAAAAAATGTTCTTTGAGACTTACCACTTCTCTTCCTAGTAAAACAGATCCAACGTCGCTGCTCACACCATAGATGATTTCATTCGTTGAGCTCTCCTTCAACTCTCCGTGCAGACTCCTCCGACTAAGGTCTGCACCAGATCTCAACAATGGCTTGGATCTAAGCTACTCCACGCCTCTTTCAATGGCGTTCGATCACACAACATCTTAGGAGACCACCGTCAGCTCTCTAGCTCGTTTCTCTTGTACGACCTACAACATTCATCATTTCGTCCCACAATGGGCACCAAAACTCCACATTAATTCATAAAATTATACACAACAGAATATTTAACAACTCAAATATCATCCCTCTGCACAGTTGGAGGATCGCTGTGCTACAGACCTTCTTCACAATTTGCACAGGTTTGGATCCACAGCGAACACAATAGTCTAACGGTTCGGCTCTTCGGCAGATGCACCGAATATGGCTTCCTTAGGCCATGATCTCAGATGAAGTAGCTCTCCCAGCTCTCCTTTCACCGCTCCTACAGTTGACAGTGAGGCTATGCCTCCTCCAACAAATACGCAACACACTGCTCCAACGCATAGACTCTCTGCAAACGAATTTTCAGCGACACACAGAGGACTCCTCTGCAACACGCCTCAATGTTGAGATATGCCACACCAATATTCACAACACCAAGTTCTGAACTCTGGCTCAACTGACTAAGTTAAGACAACTCTATTTTTCATATATAGAGCAGGCAGCTCCACCCGTGGGCAAAATTCAACAATAAAGAACACAATATGTTCACATGAATTTGTCAAATCCCCTCTCTAAGCTGGCATAGTCCTCCAAATGACGCACAAGAAAGGCACCAGGAGAAAGCTTAAGAAACAACAGAAACTTTCAAAGGCCTTAAAAAAGGTCCTTTACGAGCCTCCGCACACAAATTCGCACGATTGTGCTCCTTCAAAACAGCGCACGCCAATACGCATGCACTTAGATCTCTTCTCAGTGCTCACACTCTATGTTGGCTCCTTTGTTCAGGTTCACAGGAGCAACGATGAAACGTTCACACCCTTATCACACCTCTGTGTGTGAACGACTTTACAACAACACAAGGCTCAACGCCTCCTTCAAAACAATCAGCAAATATTGAACACACGTTTTCAACTCCACTGAGCTCCAACGCTCTACGACACTACTGAGCACACAGCTCCTCACCGAGCACTCACAGCTCTCACCGAGCACACAGCTCTCTCACAACACAAACATCACTGCAGGCATTCACCCCTGCAAACTCCAAGCCGAAACCATCTGCTCTGATACCATGAAAGAATCAGAATGACTCCAATGAAGGAGCTCCGATACCATGAAAGAAACAGAAGACTCCAACGAGGAGTTCTGATACCATCACTGAATGAACACTTACCTTGTTTCTCTTTATTTACACATAATGGTTTTTATACATAATGAGGAATCTTCTGGATTTTGGAATGTAGGTGGAGATATCTTCTTTAGGAAGCTAAGTGATCTCTCCAGAAACTCCTACTGCATTTAATTTTTTCAGCAGGGGTTGGTTGAAATTACTGTTTATCCAACAAGATCTATCAAGCATCTAGAAAGATTAATTGTTTGGAGGTGCAAACTTTCTCTTCTTTATATGGATTCATCTAAACAATAGATCTATGAAGCATCTAGAAGGATTAATTGTCCTGATATACACACAATTTTTCAAATTTTGCACTTGAAAAAATTACATCTCAAGAGATTTGATCATTCTCCACTCTTGCTAAATCCCTTGTTAATATAGATTTATACTGGTATTTTTAAAATACATGAAAAAGATATTTTTACTTAAGTACGTGGATTCAATATTGACTAGTAATTATGGCCATAGAATTCTTGTTATTGTGGGTACAATTTGATTTACTAATTTTAATACATTCATAAAAGCGGCTAATATATTTGGATTGACATCAATTTACTCTTTTAAAATGAATGACACCAATTCTAATTTTTATTTTCCACATAATGCCATTTGTTATTATACCTAGGCACATATGGTATTTGGCATTCAGTTATTCAGTTCTTTTTGTGTGACTAGCTATTATTTATTATTTGTGTTTGACAAAAAAAATTTATAGATCCATAATTTAATATTACAAATTAAATTTTATTAGTTTTTAATATTATTTTAACTTTGATTGGCTACAGTTAAAATTAGAAACATCTATACTCATAGTAAACTTCTATGCCCATCTATACCTTCTACACAACTTAAAAACATCAGCTGCTCTACTTTGCCCCAAAAACCCACACTACCTAAAATGAAATTACACCATTCCTTCCACCTTGCAGAAATATCCAATGCTGACTATTAGAAATACCTATACCTCCCCGCTAAAACTGGAAACAACCATTGTGCAAAAAGTAGCTTTTTACTTGGGAATTGGCGAAAATCCTTATAAAATAGAAGAAGCTGCCTGCAGACTTATCCGGTGTCAAAAAAGGCAAACTATGTTTCGTTTTATAATATTAAAGATGGCTGCCTCCTCCACGATTAAATTGATCTCTTTAATATGTTTTTCACTTGTGGCAGTGCAATGATGAAAAAGGTAGTATCTAAAATTTACATAATAATTTGGTAGTTTACAAAAATCTGAAAGATGGATTTGATAAATTTTAAAATGTAGGTGAAGCTGAAGTTCATTCAATAGTAGAACCTGTGATAAATAGAAGTCAGAGAAGACCGTGCACCTTCCCAAGGTTAGTGATGAATGTATTCGTTGCTTCCTTTCAGGATGTAGCATTCCAATTTTGCAATGACTGCCCGCATTTTAGTGTCGCAATGATCAGTGCAACTGTTGTTAAACGTAACTGCTCCTTGAAATTCTCATTCTCTTTCGTTTCTCATTTACTTTCTTGTTATTGCGATGCAATTTGGGGGTGAGAATGAACTCTCAAAAAACATCCCCATTTTATTAGTGGGTCAATAGTCTGCTTATTATTCTCGTTACCTATAACGGTGGGATTGAAAATTTCAATACCATTGGTATTGTGAAAGTATTATTATTCTAAAAATTATTTAACAAACAATAAATGTTTATTCTATAGTGTAGAAAATATACTTTTAAATATATGAATAAATATTAATATTTGAATAAATTTACAACATCAAAAACTAATTTTGTATATGGTAACAAGTGGGGATAAACCTAGGTCTCGAGTGTCAGCAGCTCATGCTTCACGCCCACTGCTACTGTTGCCTGATTCTAGCCGCATGGCCCCTCCAGATACCATCCTAGAGGTGGCCCCTCCCCCTAATCATGCCTCTACGTTTTCTGCACTCATCAGCTCTCTAAATCTACCTAAGCCGAGACCCGCAATCTCCAAGTTTGTTAAAAAATTGGAGGGGATCTAGGAAGTCTCACTGCCCCCTGTATCCCTTGAATGTTTTCTCTCTCCCTCACAGAGAAAGGACTTGTTAGGCAATTCACGGGACTATGCCATTCGCCAAAAACAATCCAGAAATGGGTAGAACACAATTAGATGGACAAAATCAAAGGGAAAATATCTATCAGATTCTGTGGTAGGGGCTTTTATGCCTTCCACTTCGAGATAGAGGAAGACAAAGATTTGATCTCCATGAACGGGCCATACTTCATGGATACTAGAGCGCTCTATCTAAACAAATGGACACCAGGCTTCAATCCTGAACTTGATCCTAATGTTGTCCCAGTTTGGGTTCATCTTCCACATCTTCCCCTTCACTGTTGGGGGACGACTCAGTTAGAGAGATTGGGAACGTTGTTGGTAAGCTCATCGACAGAAGTGAGCCGAAGGACAACATGCAAGCTTGCGCAAGAATCTACGTAGAAGTAGACTTGGGGAAAGGAATTCCGGAGGCGTTCAAGTTAAAGGTGGACAACTGGACACACATCCAACAGTTGGACTATGAACAACTTTCCTTCAAGTGCAAGGTATGCCATGAATACGTTCATTTCACTAATATATGAACAAAAGCAATAGAGGTCGAAAACACTAACCCTGAATCACAATGGGAAGTTATAAAAAAGAAGAAGTCTAGCCCAAATCCTAGAAATACTGGTGTTTCATCAGTCCATCCATCCTCTCATTCTACTAGCCCCAGTACACAACCTCATCCTGAACCCCCTCTAAACCTCTTTCAAACCCCTAACACCCCTTTCCTCCCCCGCCCCCCCCTCTACCTCTACCTCCACCAACCCCTTTTCCTCCTTGGCCTCTCTAGAATAGGAACCTCCTCAGCCTTGCTTCCCATCCTTCCCTCCCGAATCCCTACCTCATCCCTCCCCCTCCAAATCATGTCCTCCTTCTTCCTAAACTAAACAATCATCTACCCAGATAGTCACCAGAAATGCAGCAAAGCAGTTGGGTTCAGTCTTGGAAACTTTAAAAAAAACTGGACTTGAAAGAAAGTCTGCTAAACACCATAGGGATAAAGCAACTCAGAAAGACATTTCTCTATGAACGCATCACCAAATAGAGACCTTTAATGGAGGGCTTAACAGCAAAGATCTCAACCAGCAAGAAATAGGAGGGAAGACAGGGTCTCAACCTGCATTCCTGAAATAATGAAAGCATTCACATGGAACTGTACGGCATTAGGGTACCCCTTTAAAAACAATTCCCTAAAAGATCTCATTAAACAATAACAATCAGACATAGTTCTCCTCCAAGAAACCAAGCAAGGAGAAAAAGACATGGCAAACATCATAAACAAAATCAGAAACTACACAGGCACAATTGTAAAATCCAAAGGTGCTTCGGGAGGAATAGCAATAATTTGGAACCAGAACTCATGGAAGCAGTTGAAAACTATAAAGGCCCATGATTGGATAAAAGTAAAATTACAAAACATCCATGAAGATTTTATGATAACAATGTACAACATTTATGGCCCAAATCATTATAGAGATAAATAAGTTTGTTAGTGCACTTTAAAATCTGATATGGAAAGTGAGGATAATATCAATGTCATCATTGGAGGGGATCTGAATTTGGTAATGCATGCCAGATAAAAAAGAGGGGGCACCTTTACTCCAGACCCTTCAAGAGATTAGTTGGAACATATCATACAAGATCATGACTTGGTGGACATTATCCCCAAAAATAGAAGTTTCACATGGAGCAATCGAAGACTTGGGCCAAGGAACATCATGGAAAGACTTGACCATTTTTTTGTTCTTGTCCCCCTCATCTCCCACTTCTCTGTTGCAGCCTCCACCATTTTTCCCTGCTCGGCCTCAAATCTTTATCCTGTTACCCTTGTCCTCATTGATCATTCTTCCCTAAGGCCTCTTCCTTTCTGCTACAACCCTCTATGGAGTGAATCCCCTGAGGCAAGATTCATAATGGAAAGCAATTGGTAGCAGCATGTTGAGGGATCTCCAATGCATATTTGGGAGACAAAACTGAAGCTTGTGTGCACTACTCTCAAAGGATGGGCAAAAGACTATTATAGAGAACCAGAAATAATTAAGCAAGACACTAAGAGAAGGTTAGAAGAAGTTCAAAGAGACATAGATACCCAAGGGGTGACCAAATAAAAGCATGAGCAGGAAAAATAGCTTTATTGGACTTTATATATTACAAATAGAAATGAAGAAGAAAAATGGAGACTTAAATCCAAGAATCTCTGGCTTCAGGCTGGGGATAAAAATACCTCCTTCTTCCATAAGCAAGCCACTACCAGAATATCGAGAAACAACATTACAGTTATATCTGATGAAGAAGGTAACATACACATTGAGAAAGATGCAATAAAATCAACAACCCATCCCCATTATAAAAGCCTCCTTTCTGAAACTATGGAGGCGGAGGAGTACAATGATTTCTTGGTTCACACGCCTAAAATGACCACTGAAGAGATTAATTCCTCCATAACCAAGGACATTGAAGAAGTTGAAATTATCAAGGCAATCTAGACCTTCCATCCTAACAAAGCACCGGGCCCAGATGGATTCTCCATCAACTTCTATCGAACCTTCTAGGAAGTCATTTAAAAAGACCTCATCAAAATGATCCTATGGGCTCAAAAGAAAAAAAAAGATTGGGGGCTTCACAAATTCGACATTTCTTGCCCTCATCCCTAAAGAGACCCACCCATCCACCTTTTCTAGATTCAGGCCTATATCCCTTTGCAACTTCTCTTATAAAATTATTACCAAAATCCTCGCCGCCCACATCAAAACCTTCCTCCCCATTATTATCTCTGAAAATAAAGGTGGTTTCATTTCAAATAGGCAAATTACTGATTCCATCTTGCTGATCCAAGAAGCCATTCATTCTAGCATGATGAGATCGGAGAATGGATTCGTCCTGAAACTTGATCTTGCCAATGCCTTCGACAGAGTGAGGCACTCTTTCCTCCTCTCTGTCCTTCAGAAAATGGGCTTCGAAGCATAATTCATATCCCTCATTTATGCCTACATATCCAACCCCTGGATCTCTAATCTAGTCAATGGAAGACCTGGACAGTATTTCCAATCCTCTAGAGGCTTAAGACAAGGTTACCCCTTATCCCCCTCCCTCTTTATTCTCATGGCAGAATATTTCAGTAGGGCATTAGACCACAATTGCAGAGCTCGCCTAATCACATGTATCAAATTTAGCAATGGGGTCAAAAACATGAATCATTCTCAGTTTTCTAATGACACCCTACTGATGGGAGGAGCTACTAGCATAATAGCCAAGAGATTACTTGAAAAATCCATGCACTATTCTGAAGAGGAGATCAACTATCATAAAAGTTTCATTTACGGATGGAATGCAACTATCAACACCATTCATAGTATTGCTCAAATATTTGGGATTCCCTACAAGTGGAGCTGGACTCATTTTAACTATCTAGGGATGCCTCTCGGCATAGGACATTTAAGAACAGAGGTATGGAGCATCACCATTGATAAGATGAAAAATAAAGTCCAGCAATGGGGAGCCTCTTGGCTCAATTTGGCCGGGTGCATGGTCCTATTAAAAGTTGTCCTCTTTGCTCTACCTCTTTACCACTTCTCATTGCTACAGGCTCCTATCAATATCCAACATAAAATGGAATCAATTCTAAGACAATTTTTATGACAAGGTGGAAAAGTGAGAAAAAGAAGTTGAATCTGGTCAAATGGAGACAGGTAACTCAAAAATATGAAAATGGTGGTCTTGCTATTCGCATACCCAAACTGTTGAATGTTGCCTTTGGAGGGAAAATAGTGTGGCACTTAATTACTGGGCAGCAAACATGGTCGAAGCAAGTGCTAGAAACGAAATTCCTTTCTACTTCAAGGCAAAATATTTTAGATCATCTCATACCCAATAGGCCTTACTCTCGCATCTGGGCACTTTGCAAAAAATCCATCCCCTTTATTCGCAATAATATCTCCAAAGTTCCACATGGATGCCGCAACATAAACATTTGGGAGGACAAAATAATGGGTAAGCTCCCTCTTTTCAAAAATTTGAGTACTCTGCGCATTCAAATGTATCTTTGAGAGCATGGGGTTAACACCCTGGATCAAGTATTCAGTTGGGAAGAGAGCACTAGCAATTGGAAAGGTTGGATCTTTCCAGATTTTCCACCCCACCTTGACAATGACAAATCTATTCTGAAGGGACTGCTGCACGAAGCTGCTCCTCTTGAAAAACGTAAAGAGGATAGCTACAGATGGGACCCCTATAGGTCTTCCTACACTTTAAAATTAAGGTAAGAGGCTCTTCACAATGATAAATTTCCCACTTCTCCATGGGCAATGTGAAAACAAGTCTGGAAATCAGAAGCGCTCCCAAAGATTAAAATCTTTATCTAGACCTTGGTAAGGGGGAGGATATTGACAGCAGAGAATTTGAAGAAAAGAGGCATACAGGAAGCCTCTAGATGCCCCCTATGTTTCATGGTTGAGGAGACAATCCACCACCTATTCATTGATTTCTCCTTTGCTAAAAATTGTCAGCATTCTCTCTCGGATCCCTTCCATGTTGAGATGGGTGCAAACAACTCTGTCTCGGATCTGATTGCTAATTAGAAAATGAGCTGCCCTTGGGGGAAAAAGAAGAATAATGTTGCCAAAAGAGTCTAGGACACTCTTCCTTATGTCCTATTGTGGAACATTTGGCTTATGAGGAACAATTCCACCTTCCAAGATCACAAAACTTGCATTAGAAAAGTGCAAAGCAAGGTCTGGAGCCTTACTATTGAGACCATTCTTGCCAAAAACAATAGTCAACTCAACCTCAATGATTTGCAGGTTGAGGAAAGACTTCTTGGAAGAGCTCTTGGCACACACCCAAAGTACAACAAAACTCATGCCCTCCAACCTCTCCACAAGGATCAGTGGAAGATCAGGCTTAAAGAAAAAGAGTTCATTAAGTGGCTTGATGGAATCAAAACGGTCATACTCTTCTTCAACGATGCCTCAAAGGAAAACCCAGGAATAGCAGGAGCTGGAGGCTACCTTGTGGATGAGCAGTGCAGTAACATTGCCATCTTTGAATGTGGATTAGGACAACTGTCAAACAATAGAGAAGAAGCATACGCCTTATTGAAAGGCCTTCAAATCATAAAGAGATTAAATATTCAAAGGGCTATGATTTTCAGAGACTCGGCAATAGTCATCAACATGATGTTGAACTCAGCTTTGTCTCCCAACACTGCTCTTAGTAAACTTATCACAAGGTGTCGGAATTTGAATAAGGAAATCGAAGGTCTCACATTCTACCATATCCTCACGTCCAACAACAAGAAAGATGACTCACTGGCCAACAAAGCATGCAGCAGACCCTCTGGTCAGCTCCTTTCCTAAGATTTCATCACCTACTCTCCTATACCATGAATTTTCCCCTCTGCCTAACTATTGTCTTCGTGATCTTCTGTGCCTTTCAGATTTTGTCATGGAAAGTATGCCATGCCCATACACTCTTGTGAGATTTCCCCGTGATCCTATCCCCCTGGGATTCCCGCCCTCCCCTCATTGCCAACCAACATTCCTCTCCCAAATATCCTATAAATCTCGCTTCCCCTTACTCCGTAGACCAGCAACTGTGTAGTGTTCATCGCTCCCTGTCTTTCGATCCCGAGGCTCCCTCTTGTTGTCTAACAGTTTCTCCTCGAATCCACTCTCCCTTCCCTTCTCAACTCGATCCCTTATCCATAGCTAATCACCTGCTGTGCAACACTCAATCAACATCCTTGCTTCCCCGTAGCTCTCTGTTCCTCTATCCTCAGTGCCAATCAATGCCTCTTCTGCCTCCTCGAATCCTCTCTCCCTTTCTTGCCCAACCCAGTCCCTTCTCCTTAGCTGATCACCTGCTGTGCAGTGCTTCTTTCTGCCTCCCTGCTCCCCGTATTTCTTTGTCCCTCTACCCTCACTGCCAAACAGTGCCTCTGTTGCCTCCTTGAATCCATCCTCCACAACTGTGACTCTGCCCTTCCTTCCTTTAGACACCATGAGGAATGAGAACTTCTTCCATTGCGCTAATCTGCAAGCATAGATGGATTTTATAAAAGCTCAGTTAAGGATAATGGAGGACAAAAACTAGGAAGACACCAAATTTCTCCAACATCAATAACAATCCCTCGTGGAGCAACTGAGGGGAGCTAACAATCATTGTGCTCACATTGAAGAATCCCTGGAGATCATGTGTTACATGGTGTACAAGTGAATTGTTCAGAGTTCAAGCTCCAACAATGTCCCCAATGCCAACCTGGACAACAACCATGGCACCACAGACATTTCAAATGCCCAACAAGGTAGCAGGAACTAGGCTTCATTCCTCCATCTACCTCATATATCATCATGTCATTTAATTTTGTAGTTATGTTATTTCAGTTTGTTAGGATTTATAGAGAATCGGATATGCAGCATAGTAGAAATATTCATCATAAATAAGGCTCGATATTTTTCCACGTCACCCCTCCTTGTTCTTCTACTTCATCACTCGAATGTAATAGGGATTTCAATCCCCACTTTTTTGGAATATAAATAGTAATTGACTTTGTATTAAAAAAAATATTGATATTTGAATAATCTTTACAAAAAATACTTATTCAAAAATATATATTTAATCTGTAAATAATGAAATAATATAGTTACACCCATACTACAGGTACTTTGGAGTTTTTTTGGGAGCTTCACTGTAACAAATTTTTGACGTTTTGGGAGTTCACTACAATGAATAAGTACAAACTTAGGTGTATTGACATTGGAAGGGAAGGATATACCACTGGGTCTAGATATGGATCTGGAACTAAGTGAAACAACTCTTTTATGGAAAGTCTTTCAATCCAAATGAAGATGATCTTGATTGACAAAACTTGGAAGGAAATAAATAAATATTTTTACTTTTATTTTTAATATATATTAAATTTTAATCTATTATATTATTACTACTCCCAACTTGACTTTTCCTTTAAATTTGGGTAAAAATTCTAGCCTTCTCGAATACTCGTTCCTAGAGTACTAAAAGTTTATATACTATAAACTTGTGCAACATATAATAGTGCTTGATATAGTGTAATATATAATCCAAAAGTATTCAAAATGTGTGGCTCATCTCACAACATATATAGCTTTATAGGGTTTTTAGTAATATGGTGATTCATAAATCTATGTTTAAGACATATTCTATAGTGTTTAAGTATCTTTTATTATGCAAAAGATCACCACTCAATTTACTAGAGAGAAAAAATATTATAAAATTGGAAAAAAAATAGTAACCCATGTTTCCAAATTTTTTGTATTATTTATTATGATTTTGGGTCAAAATGCTTTGAATCTTAATAATTTGCAAATTATGAAAAACTATTTGAAAATTTTATTAAAGGTTTGGTAAAATTAAATATTAAATTTATTTTTTAGAAATTGAAAATTAATTTTTGAATTTTTAATTTTTGATTAGTGGATAACTATTTTATTTGGTTTAAAATCAATTTGTCAAAATTAAAAATTGTTTAAAAACTTAGCAAGTGTCATCATAAATTACTTATTAAAAAAAAGTTTAAATATATAGATTTTTCCATAATTAATACTTCATTTATATTCATTATTATACTTATTTTTAACAATAAATATTTATTAACCTATAATCTTTCTTTGTTTCTAATAACAATGTTTTCTCACAATTTTCCATTAATATCTTTTATTAATCATAATATTTTTTTTGATATTTTAATTATTTAATTGTCTCCACCATTTTTTCATAAAACTATGTTATTATGTACTATTCCCCCTCAACTAGGGTTGTGGTGGTTAAATCATGCGCTTAATCTAACTAAGTTATATGATCGTATTCACCCCATAAAGGTTCTCTACTATTTTCAGAAGAGGCAAGTATTAAACAACTTAGGCAAAAAATAGAGAATCCTTGTGGGATGAATGTGATCATATAACTTAATTACAATAAATGCATAATTTAAGCACAACAACCTTGGTGGAGAGAGAATCAAATGATACATGATAAAACAATGTTATGAAAAATGGGTTGATAACAATTAAATAATTAAACTATAAACAAAAATTTATGATTAATAAAATATATTAATGAAAAAACAGTGTTATTAGAAATAATACAAAATTAATAGAAAACAAGCAAGAAATGATTATAGGTTAATAAATATTTATTGTTAAAAATAAGTATGATAATGAATGGAAATAAAATATTATAAAAAATCCATATATATATATATATATATATATATATATATATATATATATATATATTCTCTCATAATTAATTTATTTGGATATTTGGCCATTAAATTGTTATTAGAAAGAATACAACATTTAATAGAAAGATAACTAGACAGCAAATCAGAGATAAGTATAGATTGATAGATATTTATTTTTAAATATATGTATGATAATAAATGGAAAGAAAATATTAACACTGCAAAATTTATATATTTATTTTGGATAATTAATTTATGTTATTATTAATTAATTTTGAAAATATAATTTTAAATAGCATAAAATTAATGATTTATTGATCAAATTCAAATTTTAAAAGATTTAAAAATTAATTTATTTTACTAAAATTTTAATAAACTTTATATTAATTTTTAAAAATTTACAAATTAATTAAAAGTGAAAACATTTTCACCAGTAAAAAACCAAAACCAAAACACCCCTCCTGAATGTATATTGTGTAGAAATTTTTTTATAAGTAATGTATATAGTAATGAGGTAACCTGAGCAGAACGAGAAATGGGTCTCATGGTCAGGTTTCAAGATTCGTTTCAGTTTTGTGTTTTACAAGTAATTGGTACACCTGTGATATCTCTTTATTCCTTTAATAAATTGAGAAAACGCTATCGAATAAAACTCCCTCCATCCGTATTTCCAAACAAGCATAAGATTAAAGTGAAGAAGATATTGACCTGCAATCCTTTTTTGTTAGTTGTTTCACAACTACCTCAGTTTCGTCTTCATGATTCTTTAGGAAATCCTTATAAATCGAGCCAAATCCACCTCCGCCAAGCGTGAGACCTCTGGCTGAAATTCTTGTGGCAATCCTAAGCTCTGCAAAAGTATAAACCCGAAGATTAATCGGCTTCTTTGAAGCAATATCGATTAGAATTGGTGAACGAGAAAAGGGTTCAACCTTCATGTCATCTGCAGCCCTCGGAGAACTAGTAAACTTCTGGTCTGTACCCCTGAATGGAGGTGAAGGTGGTGGCTTTCTGTTGCTTTTATTTTCATTTTTATTGTTATGGAAATAGAGGCACTTAAAAATGAAAACTAATCCCCACAGTAAGCCTTGAATAGTAATAGAGTGTGTTATTTTTCTGGTTCATTAGTTGAATCACAATGATATGGGTATATATATAATGATTTGGATATTTAAGTTTAATTTATAAATCTGAAAGATGTTGTTCTATAAGTAGGTGGAGAGATTTGGTCTCCACAGTTTTTATGATCAAATCTCAAGTAAGACTATGTAGGCCTCAGCTGTGAACACCACAATTTCTTCGATTGGAAAAAAAAATCTACACCCCATTCTCCAAAGATTTTCCTGAATTTTCAAATGGTACTTCAAGCACACCTTGAATTTGTCACAAGTAATTGAAGTGAACCTACTCCTTTCTTTATTCCACCATGTTTACATGTACAGGAAGTCACAGATGGAAGTATAATTAAAAGTTTTGCAAAATTGTTAGAGATCTTTTCCTTGTCAAATCCAGTTGGCCATCTGGATAAACTTTTGAGTTTTTGGTTGGGTTACTTATTCAGACTGTCAAAAGTGGCCGGAATCTGATCATTTTTTTTTAAAATCTAGCAGTAACAGTTTTTGAATTATGTCTTTTTTATGGTGAAAATGGATTTAGCATGATAAAAATACTTCTTGGACACCCAAAATCTTGAATAACAGTTTTTGAATTATGTTTTTTTTTATAGTGGAAATAGATTTAGCACCATAAAAAACCTCTTGGGCAATCAAAATCTTGAAGTTTGAGAGATTAGGTCAAAAAAATTTCAAAATATCTAGCAGTAGTAGTGTTCGAGTCATGATTTTTAGAGTAGAAATAGATTCATCACCAAAAAAAAATCTATTGAACACCCCAAATCTTAAAATTTGACAACTATAATTTAAATTTACAAAAATCTCTGAAAAGATTTATCAAAATCTTACTAAAATTTTCATAATTTTTGAAAAAAATTAAAAACTAATTAAACTATTAATTACCTATTTACTTCTACCTAATTAAACTATTTCTTACCTATTTACTTCAACTGCCCCCATTCTTTTAAAAGAACACTTGTGCGATGGAACTTTTCCGTGTGGGAACTGACCCTAACGAGTTCAACATCACAGTGTGAATGTCTTGTCATGATGACACAAGGAGAACATTAACGTGAGAAGAAATCTCAATCATGCACTTTAGAGAATTCCGATTCCAAATAGCAGTCACATGTTAAGGAAAATCTAATTCTAAATAAATAAATAACAGAAAATCAATGTCTTGTCAGGATGACACAAGGAGAACATTAACGTGAGAAGAAATCTCAATCATGCACTTTGGAGAATTCCAATTCCAAATAACAGTCACATGTTAAGGAAAATCTAATTCTAAATAAATAAATAACAGAAAATCAATGTCTTGTCATGATGACACAAGGAGAACATTAACGTGAGAAGAAATCTCAATCATGCACTTTGGAGAATTCCAATTCCAAATTACACTCACATGTTAAGGAAAATCTAATTCTAAATAAATAAATAACAAAAAAATCTAAAATTTAATATGATATAAAATGAAATTAATAACTATTATAATAATTAGTTAATAATTTTGGAATAAGTTAACCATTCAACGTTTTATTACTTCGGACAAATTCAAATTTCTTCGTGACAGCTCGTTGTTCGTTTTGTTGAGATCTCTGTTGCCCGATTCCGTTGCTGTCTCACAGTTTGCCATGGCACACTCATCCGTCGTCATTATTTATGTAAAATATAAAATACATGTTATGGATATATTGAATTGTTGTAGTTTAAAAAATTTATAGGATAATTCAAGAATTTTAGTAAGATTATGAAAAATTTCTACAAAGATTTTTGAAAATTTTAGTTATAATAGTTAAATTTTATTATTTTAGGTGTTTTAATGGTTTTTAATAGCGCTGAATTTATTTTTATTATCAAAAATGCAATTTAAACACTCCAACTACCTGATTTTTTAAATTATTTTTACTAAATTTCCAAAAAAATTATGTTGAGTCAATAGACAACTCTCATTAAATTTAATATAAAAATAATAACGAGACTTGAAATTTGAATCAGACCTCACATATCCAACGTTCGCCTCAGAGGTGCATCAGTACATACACGCATTTTAGAATGATCAAGACGTAGATCATAGGGCAGTAACTGCTACGCTACGTGGTCTGGTCCAACGGTCGCAAAAAGAACACTAACATTCTGAAGGTAAGTTGTCATGTGATTTTATCGAGAGTGGAGTGAAGATTTATTTAGTTGCTCTTTAATGTGAAATAAAATTGGAAATTTCTTTAATGTGAAAAAAAGCTGGAACTTTATGTTGGCATTTTTGAAGGGATACTTATGTCTGGAGATTGGAGTGAGGATTTATTTAGTTGTTATTTAATATTAATAATACCTAATTCAATGAAGAAATTTAGCTAATTACCTTTAAAATTACAAATTAGAGTTTTAAAAAAGCCACACTTATGAATTTATTCCATATTCCATATAATAACTGTTTAAAATTACAAATTGAAGTTTTAAACAAGCCACATTTATGAATTTATTCCATATAATAACTGCATAAGGAATTCAAATCTCCTCCAAAAATTAAAGGGAAAATTTTCTCATAGCAAGAAACAAATAAAAGAAAAAAATAAAATAAGTTGAGGATCCAAAGAGTTCAAGGCAATGCCAATTTTCTTAATGGAATCTATCTTCTACAAGATCTTATTTTCAAATGGACTCTACTTTCTATTTCAATATGATTATCGGACAAGATGAATGGATATGGGAGATAATGGGACATGATGAATGGATGGAAATGTAACAATAGCATATGTGATGAGTATTTAGAGTTTTGTTAGTAGATTTTTTATTTTTTTTAAATTTTTTTTATTTTTGGTAAATTTTCAAGTGTATTTAGTTCAAATGATGAAATCATTATTTTGAATTTTGTAATCTTGAAAATTAAATTGTTTTTTAAGTTAAAAAATATAATTTAAATTATAAAATATATAGATAAATTATATTACATAATTTTAAAATAACATAAAATTTAATTTAGTTATAAACTAAATAGAATGATTTGGATAAACATGAAAAATATTTATTTTATTGAACACTAATGAATTTATTATTTTTCTGGATTTTTCTTTTTGGGAATTATTCTTTGTTGAATATGTTCCATTTGTGTTATAAAATATTTCTTAAATAAAAATATCTCCAAATTCTTGCTTATTTTACTATTTCTCCAAACAGTTAGATGTCAACAAAAACCATGTTAGAGGTAGATGTTGCAACTACTCCTTGCAGTGGTGACAACTCCACCTACTCCATGTTGTAGTGGCAGCAACTCTCTTCTACTTTGCCCGAAATCCTCTCCTCTACCTTTTCTACTTTATGGAAACTCTATTGTACAAACTACTTTGAGACTACTTAATAATGGAAACTCCATTTTACTTTATGGCAACCTCTCCATGGTTTATTTTAGCATTGTTGCTAAAACAAAGTATTGTATATTAAAATTAATATTTATAGAAACTCTTTATAATAGATGTAAAAAGGCTCTTTTATTTATTTTAATATAAAATATACATATAAACTTTTATGAATACTTCAGAAAATATTATTATATTTTATAATTGAACATTTTTATGATATATATCATTATCCTAATTTTTCATTATAGAAATAAAAAAATAATATGAAAGTTTCATTAATATTTTCTTACTCTTTTTTAAAATTTAGTCATAATAAAAATTTTATTCACTAATAAAATTGTGTTAAAATAAATTTAGAATTTTTAAAATTTTCATTAATAAGCTATTGAAATTGTTAATTGGTTTCATAATATTGTTATTTCTATGTTATATTATTTGTACAATAGGTTATATGCATAATTGGTGTGTTAGGTGCAATGAGGGGCACTTAACGCAAACTAACTATGTATATAGGGTAAAAATATTTTACATTAAATTCACCACTTTCACATTGAATTCTTTTGGCTCCAACACCCATCATGCCAAGATAATATTTCCAAATGGTTGCATGAATCATCATTAAACAATGACACAATTATGCATCACTTTTACAACCAATTAAGATACCTCGAAGCTTTCTTGATATAGTGGAACAAGCAAGATTTTGGGGATATTTTTATTGAAGAAAAATTTCACAACACAAATGGAACATATTCAACAAAGAATAGTTCCCAAAAGGAAAAACCTACCTCCAAGTTCAAGTGGAAGAAAAATAAATGGCAAAGAGGAAATCCTTTGGAGACAAAAGTAAAGAGTGCATTTGAAAAAGGAGGGGGACAAGAAAAATAAATTATTTCACCACACTATGATATACGATTGATATCACAATCATATCTTTCCCATCAAAAATATCCAAAACAATAAATTAGAAGATCATAAGGATATTGAGAAGGAATTGATCACCTTTTATCACTCCCTCTTCTAGGAGGGATCATTTCCTAGCCATTTATGAATTCACTTTCCACATCCCCTCCTTGCTCTCTAATGGTAAAAATGAATCACTTCTTAGAAAAATAACCTTAGGCAAAGTAGAACAAGTGGTAATGGAAATTCCAAGAGGGAAATACCTCACTTGGATATCACTTCATAGAGAAATAACCTTAGTGAAAGTAGAACAAGTGGTAATGAAAATGCCAAGAGGGAAATACCTCACTTGGATAGCTCTACCACTGACTTCTTCTAGGCATGTTGGTTCTGGGAAGGGGTTATACCACTGGCTTCTTCCAGACATGTTGGTTATGGGAAGGGGTTCTAGGGAAATGAAGAGATGCATTCAAGAGGTTTTAGATCGTTGCCAAAGAATTTAGCGATGGTTTTGTAGATAAAATTGCAAAGGGTAATGGGTTGCAATTTGTTGGAGTCTTCAACTCTTTCCTCATTAAGGTATGATTTTACATATTCGTTTCTCATATTTTCTAAATATTTATGATTATTAATGAATTTCCTTTTAATAATATTTATATGTAGTGCTACTTAATTTTAATTAAATGTAGATGAATGACAATCAATTAGCTTGGATTTATCATTGTCTTTTTTATTGTGCCTTTGTTTTACTCATATTGTTTTAAAAAATTTCACCTATACACATAAATGAATTAAGAAAAAATAAAAACATAGACAATATCTTCACAATGCATGTTGTAGAAATTAGTATACACTAAGCATGCATACATCCAGATTCCCCTGATCTCACAATATTTAACTTCTTGCAAAATACAGAATCATTCCATTGTTAATATTTTTCAGAAAATTAATTGCAAACACATGTGAAGCATAAATAAAAACAATCGCACCTAACATAGTTGTTTAACGGGAAAGCCTGAAGCTGAAAACTCAAACTGTCATATATTATGTATCATGGAGATCATGTAACAATCTCATACAAAGATTAGTACATCAAGCTCTCAGTACAATCAATCGTCACACAATAACATAGAAGAAATATGCAAATCCATGCACCATTCTCTGCCCTCCTGCTAGGATGCCTCCACTGTGCAATCCCTACTGAAGAATAGCTCTAAATGAATTCGAATTACCCTTGCCTTGACTACGCAATCCTCATTGGCAACTCCAAAGTGTGTGTGTTGCAATCAATGCATCACTATAGTCACAACAGATAGTCTATCTTTCCCTTTCACCTATCTCTCCACTGGGTCTCCACTGGAACTGACATGCACTATAGTTAACTGTTGTATTGTTCAGTTGATTAATGAGTTATTATTTGATAATTAATTAATTAATTAATTCACTCCACTCTCACTAGTGTATCATTCAGTTAGACTAGATACAGCTAGCTCAACTGAGTCTAAATGAGTTAAACTGAATACAACTCCATGAACTACTCTTCCAACTCTGTCATAACTTTTCCACTTCAGTTATAACTGAATCCTCTGTGGATGAACCACCAGTAAACCCTAGGAATTGTGTAATTCCTTCAGCCCACTGATTTGCCAAATCTGTGCACTGAAATTAAGTGCTCCAAGAGAATAACTTGTTGTTTACTGTCGGATTATTATTAAGAGCTAATAATAATCGACACTTCTATTTTTAGATCGACGATCTATAAATAGACTTCGCCCAATATTATAAAAATATAATTTCATCTATTTTTCCAACTTGATTAACCATCCACAAATAGCATCCTGCAACTTCTGAAATATGATCACCATGTCTAAAAATAAACTTTTGCCAAAAATAGCCCGTGGGCCCACTTAGTGAAGGCGACTCTTTTCACTAATCTCATCATCTTGTTGAATCTCAACACTCCCTCTCAACAAGATAGGGATTATCTTTCACCCCGATCCTACCTCCATGGTATTCGAATTTGATCCTGGTGAGTGCCTTCGTCAAAATATCTACATTCTAATCCTCCGTAGGAATGTATTGAAGCAACATGATCTTCCACTGCACACAATCTCTGATATGATGATATCAGATATCAATATGTTTATATATATCATGAAACATAGGATTAACCGAGAGTTTAATGCAACTCTAATTATCACAATGTGTCACTGTAGGATCTAAATGTGAACCAAACAAACCAACCAGTATCTTCCTCACCCAGATAGCCTCACATGAAGCTTGACTTATTGCCAAGTATTCTGCTTCCGCTGAATTGAGTGCCACAGATATTTGTTTCCTGCTGTACCAAGAAACTGTCGTAGATCCGATACTGAAAATCCCTCCTGATGTGCTTTTTCTGTCTGTTGGGTTGCCTGCCCAATCTGCATCCGTGAAGCTATGCAAATTCACCTCATCCGTCTGTCTATACCATAAACCATACTCAGATGTGCCCTTGAGATATCTCAAGACATGCTTTCCTGCCTTCCAAAAGAGCTTCGTAGGCTTAACCATCGCTTGTGAAAGCTGGTTCACTGCATAGCATATGTCCGGTCTTGTATTGACTAAATACATGAGTGAACCCACCAACTCTCGATAAACAGTGGCATCCACTACCTCTGCCGATGTAGCATCCTCTTTCCTCCAATTTCCTGTAAGAGGAGTGTTGACAGGCTTGCAGCCTTGCATGTGAAACTTCTCCAGTATCTCCCGGGCATACTTGCCTTGAGACACAAAAAATTCACCTTCCCGCTACCATATTTCCAATCCAATGAAATAATGGAGGCACAAATCCTTCATCTCAAACTCTTTTGCAAGATCTGCCTTGCATGAGTGTATCAACTTCTCATCACCCGTTAGTATTAAATCATCAACATAAAGAACAATGATTAAAAGCTTACCCTCCACCACAATTTGGTACAGGTTTGCATCTGCCTCACTCTTGGTGAAGCCAAGTCCAGTGAAATAGCTATCGATCTGTGTGTACCAAGCACGTGGTGCTTGCTTCAGCCCATACAACGCTATTTTGAGCTTGCACACATGTGACTCACTGCTGAAGATCTCAAATCCTTCAGGCTGCTCAATGTACACCTCTTCCTCAATTATCCCATTAAGGAACGCAGTATTCACATCCATCTGATGAATGTGCCAACCCATCTGCGCTGAAAGAGCAAAAATAGTCCATATGGAAGAATACCATGTGACAGGTGCAAAGGTTTCTTCATAATCAATCCCCTCGATCTGTGAGAAGCCCCGGGCAACAAATTTTTCCTTATACTTCTCGACGCTCCCATCAACTTGCTTTACCTTGTAGATCCATCTTGATCCTACAACTGATTTTCCCACTGGCCATGGAACAATCTCCCAAGCACTGTTTCTGACAATGGAGTCATACTCCTCCACCATGGCATCTACCCATGTGGGCTCCTACACTGCTTCTTCAAAATAAGATGGCTCTGTCACGATACACTTGCTCATAAGAGCCATGTATCCAGTAAATCGGTCAGGTGACTGTCTCTGTCTGCGCTGTGATGTAGGGACTCCTACATTCTGTGCTGCATCAAGCTTCAGTCTCTCAGCTTCGGTGGTACGCTTTCTGCCTTGTCTGATGTTTGGTTCTGCATGAGTGGACTCCTCCACTCCATGAATCTCTTCCTGTGGATGATCCACATCTATAGGCTCATCTTTGGGAAAAAGAAGTTCCTCCTCTGCATGCAAGTGTAGCTCCCTCTCAAACGACAACTTCATGGCTTTCACCTCATTGAATTTTATATCCCGTCGCACCACAGTCATCCGACTATCTGGAAAATACACACAATAATTATGGGGTGCTTCTATGTACCCCACAAATATTCCAACTTCTGCAGTCAGCTCCAACTTCTTCCTGGCGTCCTTTGTCACATGACTATAAACAGATGAGCCAAAAATCTTCAAATGAGAAATATCAGGCTTCTTACCAGTAAAAGCTTCTTCAAGTGTACTCATGCCAAGTACTCTATGAGGACAACGATTTTTCACATAAACCACAGTGTTGCATGCTTCCGCCCACAAGTGCATCGGTAGGCCCTGGTCATGCAACATCGCTCGTGCAACACCCACGATCGTTTTGTTCTTCCTCTCCGCGACCCCATTCTACTGTGGGTTATGAGGTGCTATGAGTTCTCTTCAAATTCATTCTTTGCTACAGAAGTCTTTGAATTTTCCCGAGATGTATTCACCACCATTATCGCTCTGTAGAGCTTTCACTTGCTTCCCCGACTGCTTCTCCACCAATGCTTTGAACTCATAGAAATTTGAGAATGTTTCTCTTCTTCTGCATGAAGAAGATCCAGCATCTACGATAATGGTCATCAACAAATATAACATAATACCTGTGTTTTGCTGTTGAAGCAACCGAGAAAGGTCCACACATGTCTATGTTAATTCTCTCCAGGATCACCAAAGCACAGTTCTCCTTCTCATGAAAGGTGATCTTCACAAACTTACCCATTGTAAATCCCTTGCACTAATCTGACTGCGCAAGAGTACCCTTGGGAAGTCCAGTAGAAATCTGCTACAAAATCTTCAAAGTGCCATGGTGAAGATGGCCCAATCTCCTGTGCCATAATTCACCCTCATCCCGGCTTACCACTTCTTCTATTTTTCCCACCATTGTAGCGCAGCCATCTACCTTCAGCTTGTAGAGATTTTTAATTTGAACCCCTATCTTCTTGGTTTGACCTATAGTTTTATGTCAAAGGAAGGATTTTCCCTCACTGAAAACAACATCATAACCTTTGTCTTCCAACATTGCGACCGAGACCAACTTCTTCTTCAGACCTGGAACATGCATAACATCCTCCAACAAGAATGGATTACCGGACTCCCTCTCAAAGGTAATGGTCCCAATGCCAGTCGCACTGTACCGACCATCGTCGCCCATCTCTATATGCATCTGGAGGTCCTTCTCCTCCAAGTCATTAAACAACTCCTTGTCTCCCGCCATATGGAAAGATGCACCACTATCAAGATACCACACCGATCCCATACAACTTGAAACCAAGCATGCGATAAAAGAGAAATCGAGTTAAAATTGCGAGGCTAAGGCCTCTCTAGCTGCAGCTCCAGCAGCCTTCTTGTTCTTCTTCTTCTGTGGGCAGTTAGTGGCAAAATGCCCATGTTCGTGACAGTGAAAACAATTCACTTTGGACAAATCCTTCTTCTTGCCTTTAGCATCAGATTTTGAAGAAAATTTCTTCTCCTTCCCCTTCCTTTCTTTGGCAGCCAAAGTGAAATTCTCTTCATCTTCATTCTTCAATGAAGAGCCATCCCTAGTACCCCTCCTTATCTCCTCCTGCACAAGATCCGACCAAAGTCGCTCCCATCCAGGAAGTTTCTCCCGTCTATGGACAGAGTCTTCGTAGCTATGCCAACTCTTCGGAAGCCCAAGGAGAGCCAAGCTCACCAATTATTCATCATCAACAGTAACCCCCACACTTCCCAGTTCATCCTTGCAGTGGAAAAACTTCGTGAGGTATTTTGGAATACTGTCGCCCTTCTCCATTTTTATTTTTCTAAGCTTGTCTTTAAGCGCCAACTTCCTTTGGTCACTTTTGCTTTGGAAAAAATCTGTCAAAGCCTTCCACATTAATAATGGAGTGGCTTTCCCATGAAGGCTGGACACAATATGGTCCTTCACACCTTCCAACAAAATTCTTCTTGTCTTTTTTGTCTTCTTTTGCTATGCGTCAAGTAATGCAGCATCGCTAGATCTTGGCTTAGGAACATTGTTATCAATGAACTCCTTCAGTCCATTATCCTCCAGCACCACCTCCATCCTATCCTTCCAAGATATGTAATTCGAGCTCCCATCAAGGGCATACTCCAATCACAACCCATTGAAATACATTTCAATGTCCACCATTTGAATTGTCCACCAGCACAAACTCAAAAAATTCTTCACAATTGCAATCTTCAAGAATTAAAACTACTCTAATAACATGTAGAAATTAGTATACACTAAGCATGCATACTTCCAGATTCCCTTAATCTCACAATATTTAACTTCTTTCAAAATACAGAATCATTCCACTGTTAATATTTTGTTGAAAATTAATTGCAAACACATGTGAAGCATAAATAAAAACAATCGCACATAACATAGTTGTTTAACGGGAAAGCCTGAAGCTGAAAACCCCAACAATAATATATTATGTATCATGGAGATCATGTAACAATCTCATACAAAGCTTAGTACATCAAGCTCTCAGTGCAATCAATCGTCACACACTAACATAGAAGAAATCTACAAATCCATGCACTGATCACTACCCTCTTGCTAGCCTGCCTCCACTTTGCAATCCCTGCTGAAGAATAGCTTTGAATGAATTTGAATTACCCTTTCCTTGATTGTGCAATCCTCATTGGAAACTCCAATTTGTGTGTGTTGCAATCAATGCATCACTATAGTCACAATAGATAGTCCATCTTGCCCTTTCACCTATCTCTCCACTGGGTCTCCACTGGAACTGACATGCACTGTAGTTAACTTCTGTATTGTTCAGTTGATTAATGAGTTATTATTTGTGAATTAATTAACTAATTAATTCACTCCACTCTCACTAGTGCATCATTCAGTTAGACTAGATACAACTAGCTCAACTGAGTCTAACCGAGTTAAACGGAATACAACTCCATGAACTACTCTTCCAACTCTGTCATAGCTTTGCCACTTTAGTTCTAACTGAGTCCTCTATGCATGAACCACTAGTAAACCCTAGGAATTGCGTAATTCCTTCAGCCCACTGATTTTCCAAATCTGTGCACTGAAATTAAGTTCTCTAAGAGAATAAGTTGTTTTTTATTGTCGGATTATTATTAAGAGCTAATAATAATCGACACTTCTATTTTTAGATCGACGATCTATAAATAGACTTCGCCCAATATTCTAAAAATAGAATTTCATCTATTTTTCCAACTTGGTAAACCATCCACAAATAGCATCCTGCAACTTCTGAAATATGATCACCATGTCTAAAAATAGACATAGTCTAAAAATAGACTTGCGCCAAAAATAGCCTGGGGGCCCACTTAGTGAAGGCGAATCTTTTCACTAAGCTCATCATCTTGTTGAATCTCAACACATGTTGTTGCTTATGATTAAACAATTTAATGTTGATATCTTAACATCATTATGCCTATGACAATTACTTTATAAGATAATAGCATTAACATATATTCCATGTAGGATTTGTCTATAAGCATAATGTATGAAGTTTAGTACAATCTACATAGTTTTAGATTGAATGAGATATTGTTCCTTTTTTCTTCTAAAGTGGAAGAAGTATACAGTAGTCAAGGCTACTAACCACAATCTTGAGATTTTGATGTGCAACTACATCATTATTTATAAATATATCTTGGCCATCTAAAATAATCAATTGATGATTTGTAAGGGGGCAAAGTTCTACTCTTGTGAGATAACCAACTCTTAGCCAATCAAAAGTAATTTAAGGTCATACTCCATGAACAAACTACAGTTAGTTTTATGCTATATAGCACTTATAAGAATGCCAATGTCCCATAATGTCATGATTAAGGTCATTCTCTTACAAGTAGCATCCAACTTAATGTCATACATGAAACTAGATACGACCCCAATTAAACTTTAATCTCTTGCTAATGAAGTATATGAGGTTTAAATTTATCATTAACATAAAGACCCAACCAACTCCCCCAACAAACCTCTCTAAGAAACCATCTGATAATATTTTATTTACATTTTTCTTTTTTTTGCTATTTTAAATACTCATATATTAATTAATGTACTTTTTTACATAATTCCTTAGGTGTATGTCAAGGAATTGAAAATTTTGTTTTTTTTAGTTTCTAATAATAATAAATTTGAGCGTAGTCCACAACTTGATCTTCTTCTTTTTTGATGCTGCACTACGAATGTGACCTAGCAGCGCCGCCTCTGCTCTTTGCTCTCTGGGTTCAGCTCCAATGGAGGCCGGTGGCGGTGCCGAACCTGCCCCTCCCCTGCCCGAACTGATTGCATTCAAGAAGCTCATCGTTGGATCTCACAAGAGACCAATATCCGAGGCACAACGGAAGTTCGTTAAAAAGCTGGACTGCATCCCAATTGTAGAACTACCAATAAAAAAAACTTGCAAATTTGTAGTTAATCTAGTAGACAGAGGGCTCATCGGACAATTTACCGGGCTCTGGCCCTCCCCCAAATCCGTTGAAGCATGGGTGCAGAGAAATTGGATGTCGCTCGTATCTGAAGGAATCAAGAGCCATTTTGTTGGAAAAGGATTCTATGTGTTCGTTTTTGAAAGCTCGGATGACAAAAATCTCATTTTTAGAAATGGTCCTTACTTCATGGGGCCTTAGGGTTTATACTTGAACAAATGGACCCCTGACTTCGACCCAGCCCAGGACGTTCTGTCTGTTGTTCCAATTTGGGTCCGTCTACCTCATCTCCCATTACATTATTGGAATCAAAAATCTCTGCAGGCTATCGACAACTCGCTTGGAAGGTATATCGATCAAGCTGTTAGAAAATATCAATACTCCTGCACACGGATCTGTGTGGAGGTTGATCTGGAGGAAGGGTTACCAGAGGCAATCAAACTTACAGTAGCTGAATGGACGCACAACCAGGAGCTAGATTATGAGTAGCTACCCTTCAAATGCTGGCACTATCATGGCTACGGCCACTTCGCAAGACACTGCAAAAAAAAGGAAGGAGAGGAGAGCGAGAATGCGAAAGCAGAACAATGGACTTCAATGCAGAAATCAGGGACAACAAAACCCAAAACTAAAATAATACCAAAGTGAAATAACCCCGAACCAACGGGGCAAGAACAAAAATATGGGACCACCATCCCCACATCGAAATCAGGAGATCAAAATGCAGAGTCCAGCAAGGCCATCGAAACTCTAGAAGCAAATAGGAACAAAAGTAATCATTCAAGACCCTCCCCTAACGGGAAAGGAGGAGAGGAGCAAGGGAAAACCCCCGAAGTTGCTCCCTCTCCCTCATATGCCGACGTAGCAAGAAAGAAAGTGTATGATTTACCAAGCTCCTTGGAGGACGAGATCATAGAAAGGCCTGCCAAAAGAGCAGGAAGAAAGTCTCATAGAGAAGCGAGGGAGGAAGAAGCAGAAAGACAAAAGACTCATGGAAGTCAACCCACTATAGAAATGTCAATTAGCAGAAACACAAGGACAAGGCCGCCAAAAGGAGGAGGCCCAACTTCCCTGAACAATAAGTAATGAGAATCATCTCTTGGAATTGCAGAGGGCTCGGGAACCCAATGAAAATAGAAGCGATCAAAGATCTTATGAAAGTGGAACCTGCAGACATCCTAATGATCCAAGTGACAAAAATTGAAGGGGAAGCCCTTCTAGAGATCAGCAAAAAGAAATGGAAGAAGAACACAGGAAAAGAAATAAGTGCAAGAGGCTCCTCGGGTGGAATAGCAACCTTGTGGAAGGAAGATCACTTCAGGCTCGTCAATTCACACAACACACAACACTAGTTTTTCACAGAGCTGGAGAATATATCAAGTAAGTTAACCATTGCACTATTCAATTTATATGTATCGGTATTGTATTCTGAAAAGAAAGACTGTTGGAAAACATTAAATGAGTTTTTGCAACTGAATTCTCCAAACAATATAATCATAGCTGGAGATCTAAATTTAGTAATGAATGAAAAAGAAAAGAGAGGGGGCAGGAATAGCAAGGATCAGATGATCCAGGTAGTAGAAGACATGATACAACAATGGGATCTATTGGACTTTAAACCAAGAAAAGGGCTCTATACCTGGACAAATAACAGGACATGGGAAGACCATATATCCACCAGACTGGACAGGTTCTTGGTCCAAAGCACAATTTTGATGGAATTGAAGCTTATCTCATCATCCATCCTTCCAAAGCTCACCTCGGATCATAAGCCCATCTGGCTAATACTTGATGAGGAAGAGAATTTGGGGCTAATCCCATTCAGATTTAGCCCACTATGGAATGGAAAGAGCGGCTTTGTAGAGACGGTCCGAATGGCATGGAACACCTCAGTCAATGGCTCTCCCAATTATGTATGGGAACAAAAATTAAAATTAACAAAAAAGGCACTCAAGGAATGGAGTAAACTTTCAACAAATACACCCAAAGACCAAAGAATCGAGGCAGTGCAACACTTGGAAACTCTGCAAAGTGAAATGGACACAATTGATATAAACAAAACAAAATTAGAAAAGGAGCAAGTAGCCCAATGCAAAACATTCCTCTCCTTCAAAAATGAAGAAGAGTGTTGGAGACTAAAGTCCCGGAATCTCTGGCTGGAAGCTGGAGATAGAAACACATCATATTTTCATCGACAATGTAGAGATAGACTCTCCAAGAATCACATCTCAGAGATCACTTCCTCTGATGGGAGGCTCTGCAAAGGAATAGAATAGACAAAATCTACTGTATTATTACGTTTCCATCATCTTTACAGCAAAGAGAAAGAGGATTGTGAAGAAGATAAAAAAGAATTCCTGAAGAACATTCCGACATTGGTCACCATAGAGGACAATACAGCATTATTTAAGCAAACAAAAGAAGAAGAAATCAGCAATATAATTTGGTCCATGAACCCAAACAAAGCCCCTACGCCAAATGGGTTCACTATTCACTTCTACAAGATATGCTGGGATATAATAAAAATAGATGTAATTAGAATGATAAAAGGATTCTTGAAGAAAGAAAAAATGGGGGGTAGCATCAACTCAACATTCCTCGCTTTAATCCTAAAAGAGACAAACCCCTCCTCCTTTGATAGGTTCATACCAATCTCTTTGTGCAATGCCTCATATAAAATTATCGCAAAACTTCTTGCAAATAGAATAAATCCACTGCTGAGCAAACTCATATCAGATTCGCAAGGGGGTTTCATCAATGAGAGACATATCCTGGACAATGTAATCCAAGTCCAGGAAGCCATGCATTCCAGCAATATTAGAAAGGAGAAAGGTATGCTGATCAAGTTAGAAATGGCTAATGCCTTCGACAGAGTCAAGTTGTCTTATCTATATCAAGTTCTAATCTCTTTTGGATTTGATCAAGAGTTTGTAAACCTGATCCAAGCATGCACCAGTAGTCCATGGATAATGCCTTTGGTAAATGGGAGGCCAGCTGATTTCTTCCAAGCCACGAGGGGGTTGAGAGAAGGATGTCCCCTTTCTCCACTCCTCTACATCTTAATGGCGGATACGTCGAGCAGAAAGCTAGAGCTTGATATGATAACAGGAACAACCCCAGGTTTAAAAATAACAAAGGACCTTAAAGAAATAAACCATGCACTGTTTGCAGATGACTCCCTCATGCTGGGAGGAGCTTTAACTAGAATAGGCTCTGCATACAAAAATACTCTTCAAGAATATTGCAAAGCTTCTGGAGTTCTAATCAGTGAAAGGAAAAGTGCAGTATATAGCTGGAATGCAGAGGAGGAAGAAACTCAAAACATAGCAAGAAACTTAGGGTTTAATGGATACACAAAATGGGAAAAAATCAACTATCTTGAATTGCCACTAACACTGGGCACAAACAGAGTCAATCTGTGGGAAGGAGTAATTACAAAAATCAGAGGCAAAATTGCTGCATGGGGTGGCCAATGGCTAACTCATGGAGGCAAATTAACCCTTATAAAATCAGTGTTGTCATCTCTTCCAATTTATCAAGCGTCATACCTGATGGCACCCAAGTCGATCTCAGGACAGATTAATAAAATCATGAGGGATTTTCTGTGGCAAGGAGGCAAAGGAAACCAGAGAAAATTTCATCTGGTGAAATGGGAGATAGCAAAGCGAACTTTGAAGGAAGGAGGCCTTCAAATTTGAGATCCAAACTCTGCCAACGTATCTCTGGGATGTAAAATACTCTGGCAACTTCACAGCGGCTCCAATCATCCTGTGAGCACAGATCTGGGGCATAAATACCTACCAAATGCAAATCTAAGAAACTTGCAGAAGGAAAACAACAAAAAGAGCTTGCTGTTATGGAACTTATGTATTAAAGGGCAGCGTTTTTTCACCCGGAATTTATATCGTATCCCAGGGAATGGGAAACACATCAAGCTACTGACTGATAGTATAATGGGCCACTCGCCATTAGCCACACAAGACAGCCTGCATGAGATATGTGCGTTTTTAGAAAATAGAGGGGACAAGACGCTCTACGATATCTCAAAGTGGAATGAGTCTGGGCTCTAGATTGATTGGGATTTCAGAGATATCCCAGTGCACCTAATGCAGCAAACAGAAATTCTCAAACAGGAACTTCGTGAGGCTGCCCCAGTGCATAAATCAGAAAAGGATAAATGGGGATGGGGACCTACAGTAGCATACACCTCAGTCAAAGGCTATGAATTGATGCAAACACACAGAGACCAAATTCATCCTACAAATTTTTGGAAAGAGGTATGGGATCCAATGGCGCTGCCCAAGGTAAACTTCTTCTTCTGGACACTAATGCATAGAAAGATCCTGATCGGTGAAAACCTTATGAAAAGAAACATTGCAAGTCCGCATAGGTGCACACTTTGTAAAGAAGCCATGGAACCCATGGATCATTTATTTGTTGAATGTCCATATGCAAACAAAGTTTGGACCCACACTCTTCAAGGATTAAAGGCTGTAATCCCCACTAAAAATTCAGTTGTGGACTTATTCCTCTCATGGAAAGAGCGCTACCCGTCGCTCTCCCTAAACTCATCATGGGCCAGAATCTGGATCACTCTCCCCAAGCTAGTGTGTTGGAAGCTATGGCTAGCTAGAAATGAGTAGATATTTAACAATGTAAATTGGACCCCCAACATGGTAGCAGTAAAAGAAAAATGACTCCTAGAAATTTTGAACTCTCAGAAAATCAAAGAGGAAAATTCGATGCAGTAAGAGGAAAAGAATTGGCTTGGCACTCAAGCATTCATCCAACAGATACACAACACAGAAAAACCCCTCAGAAATCCTGAGTGGAGGGTAAGAGAAAAGGATGAAGCTTTTCAAAATTGGTGGAGGAAGCAAGGAATAACAACAAAAAATTTTGACGGTGCCTCTAAAGGCAACCCCAGGACACCAGGAGCTGGAGGACTCATATACTCTTCTGATGGAGGCATCAAAGAAACCTTCAGTTGGGGTCTAGGATAGCGAACTAACAATCAAGCAGAAATCCTTAGCTTGATAAAAGTATGCCAAATAGGCAAAGAAAGAGGACATCGGGAGCTGCAAGCATTCGGAGACTCAGAAATCCTGATCAAAATAATACATACGCAAGGCCAATTCAATGAAGCTGGTTTAAATAAGAATCTGCAAAGGCTGAGATACCTTCTCCAAGACTTCACTTCCTTCAAATGCTATCACATTCTCAGAGAATCAAACAAAGAGGCAGACTTCTATGCCAACAAAGGCTGCCTCTTAGCCCAAGGAGACCTTAGCACAAATGGCGAAGATCCAGAAAAAATCTGTATACCATTAAAATAGAAAATTGCTGGAAACAGGAAATGTAAAATAATTGTACTGAAATATGTAAGGTTGCGGCCATTTGGAGTTCTCTACTAATAAAATCCATACCCGTTTCAGTTAAAAAATAATAATAATAAATTTGAGCATAACCTTAGTATGTCTATTTAATATGTGATCTGCATATTTTATGAAGAAACCAATTAACAATTTGAATAGTTTATTAATGAATTTTTTTTTAAATTCTAAATTTATTTTAACACAATTTTTTTAGTGAGTAAATTTTTTATTATGATTAAATTTCAAAAAGGAGTAAGAAAATCTTAATGAAACTTTCATGTTATTTTTTGTTTCAATAATGAAAAATAAAGATAATAATAAATATCATAAAAATGTTGAATTATGAAATATAATAATATTCATAAAAGTTTATACATATTTTATATTAAAAAAATTAAAATGACTCTTTTATACAATTATTATAGATAGTTTCTATAAATATTAATTTTAATATATAATACTTTGTTTTAGCAAGAAGGTTAAAATAAACTACCTAGGGGTTGCCACAAATTACAATAGAGTTGTCACTACTAAGTAGTCCCAACATTCTTTGAACAACAGAGTTGCTACAAAGTTCAATATTTGAGTTTCTGAAAAAGAGAGTTGCCACCACTATGATAGGGAGTGGCTACAACATTGACTAGTTAGACATATAACAGATATCTTTTTGATGTCTAACAAGGTTTTTGTTCAAGTATAATAGAATTTTCTATTGACATATACCTGGTGGACGTTGCAGTGGCTACGACTCTCTTCTATGTTGCAGCAACTCCTCTTTTCTACTTTGTTGAAACTCCACTCTAGGTTGGGAAGACTCAGTAGTTGATCCGAATGGAATGTATTAGTTTTGTTGTGTTAAGTATCCAACCAGTAATTAAAATGTGTGCATAAGGTTCTCTGAAGTTTGCAGGTTAAAAAAATGGTTTTAGCTTAGTTAAACAAATTTCTATGTGAGGTTAAAACATTTATTTTGCTTGTATAACATTGTGCAACAGCAAATAACAGATAAATAAACATCACATAGCACAATACTCATCAAATTTGATCAAGCAGTTCACCCCACTTGGGCTACATCTGCTGGTCCAACTCCCAATGGCATGTCTCTCATATCTTATTGCTCAAAAATGGTAATTACATGTGAAATAAAGCCTCAATAGGTTTTTCTCTCTGTAAAAATAGCCTCAGAATGCATGAATTAGCCAGAAGTGACTATTCATTTGCAGAGAGCAAACAAAGGAAGCCCAATACACTGCCCACACCCTGGTGGCCCTAGTGGCTCCTTGATCTTTCCTGAAGCTAAACCTGATGAAGATGACCTCTGATGGCTCTGAAACCTATGCTAAAGTGTTCAAAATGTCAAGAATACCCAAAATTGACTATCCATGCATCAAAATTGGTCGAATAATGAAGGCGTTATGGCAAAAACAAATTTTGTCCAATATCCCTTGAAAACCTCCACTAAATGTGGAGGAACTCCAGTTAAGCCGACCAAACTGGCCAAACCCTTCAAAAACGTCGAACCCACTCAAAACTTGTCGGTAACTGTTAGCCGTTAAGTTAAATGTTGGAGGGTGGTCACATAGAATTTCCGTCGGAACCACTGGCATTGATGTTTACCATAATCGTTGCATTTATCATTAACTCCGCATGGCCACATCACTATATTATTCCTGCCATAACCGTAACCTTCGGATAGTGGGCGTAAGGTCGCGGGCGGTTAGGTTATATGAGGTCGGGTTTTTAAATTTTAAACATAATAAAGTTTATTTCAAAAAATCCAAATATTCAAAACACTCAATCTTTTCCATAGATCATTAATATTAACATGATCACAAAATGAAAATGTATACTGTAGATTCTATTTCTAAAATCAAAACATTCAATACACTCCAATGTTTTCCTCTTACATCCTCACTCAAATCTAGAAACATCATTAAAATCACATAGCAATTTATATTCAGAATGCCAGTGCTTCTTTCTATCCATGACGATTTTCGAATTCCCTGAAGAAATCCTAGCACAAGAACAATGCCAGTGTTTTTTTTTCTAACGTTAGGAGTTTTAGTTTTGAGGCCCAACACAAGAAAAATTTCAGAACGTTTTTATGTTTACATTAAATAGTAACTAAACTAGCACAACCACATTATATTTACTAATGTGGTTGATATACGTCGATAGGCGTATATAAAATAGATTTACAACCACATTTACCAATGTGGTTGATATACGTAGATAGGCCTATATCCACTACCCATCACATTAATTTATATATCAATAAATAAATATTATATATAATAATTTTATTATATTAATTTGAAATATATATATTATATATTAATAAGAATATTTATTAATATATTAATTATGATTAAAATCACAAAAATATTTTATATATATTAATAATATTGATTGATATATTAATAATATTATAATATTTATTAATAATATATATTAATATATTAATAATATTAAACCCAAAAACATAAGAAAGTAATAAACTTTAAGAATTAATATATTAAACTCAAGAGAGTAATAAAGCATATGAAACAATATTTAAAAACAAAAAACCTATGAGATTAATAAACCCTAACAATTAATATTTTAAAGTGAATATATTAATAAACCCAAGGGAAAATTAATAATACAAACCCAATGTCATCATAAACCAAAGGTTTAAATATTATAAACCAAAGGAATTGGTGAACCCAAGGGATAAATATTATAAACATAAGGGATCAATATTAAAAACACGACATTAATAAACCGTAAGAATTGATATTTTAAACTAAAAAAACTAATAAATTAATAATCCATAAGAATCAGTATTTTAAACATAAGATATTAATAAACCAACAGGATTATTAACATTATAAACCAAAAGAACTAATAGACCCAGGGTTTGGCCATGGGTGATTTTCATATTGAGACAATATTTGTCAGAATGTGACATTTGATCATGGATGACATTGATCGATTATTCATATTATAAACCAAAAGAACTAATAAACCCAAGGGTTTAATATTATAAACCAAAGGAATTGGTGAATCCAAGGGAATTGATTTAAACATTGAGACAAATGTTGTCACAATGCGACGTTGGACCATGACCATGGTTGGCCATGGGTCATTTTCATACTGAGACAATATTTGTCAGAATGTGACATTTGATCATGGATCAAATTGATCGATTATTCATATTATAAACCAAAAGAACTAATAAACCCGAGGGTTTAATATTATAAACTGTATGGAATTTGGTGAACTCAAGGGAAAATCATTACCCAACAACAAATTATAAACTAAAGGAATTGGTGAACCTAAGTTTAATTTATTTAAAAGACATTGAGACAATTGTTGTCACAATGCACGCTGGATCAACTATGACCATGGTTGGTATGGGTGATTTTCATATTGATACAATGTTTGTCAGAATGTGACATTTGATCATGGATGACATTGATCGATTATTCATATTATAAACCAAAAAACTAATAAACCCAAGGGTTTAATATTATAAACCAAAGGAATTGGTGAACCCAAGGGACAACCATTACCCAACAAATTATAAACCAAAAGGAATTGGTGAACCCAAGGGAATTGATTTAAACATTGAGACAATTGTTGTCACAATGCGACGTTGGATCAACTATGACCATGGTTGGCCATGGGTGATTTTCATATTGAGACAATGTTTCTCATAATGTGTCATTTTATCATGGATGACATTGATCGATTATTCATATTATAAACCAAAAAAACTAATAAACCCAAGGGTTTAATATTATAAACCAAAGGAATTGGTGAACCTAAGGGAATTGATTTAAACATTGAGACAATTGTTGTCACAATGCGACGTTGGACCAACTATGACCATGGTTGGCCATGGGTGATTTTCATATTGAGACAATATTTGTCAGAATGTGACATTTGATCATGGATGACATTGATCGATTATTCATATTATAAACTAAAAGAACTAATAAACCCAAGGGTTTAATATTATAAACCAAAGGAATTGGTGAACCCAAGGGAATTGATTTAAACATTGAGACAATTGTTGTCACAATGCGACGTTGGACCAACTATGACCATGGTTGGCCATGGGTGATTTTCATGTTGAGACAATATTTGTCAGAATGTGACATTTGATCATGGATGACATTGATCGATTATTCATATTATAAATCAAAAGAACTAATAAACCCAAGGGTTTAAAAATATAAACCAAAGGAATTGTTGAACCCAAGGGAATTGATTTAAACAGACAATTGTTGTAACAATGCGACGTTCGATCAACTATGACCATGGTTGGCCATGGGTTATTTTCATATTGAGACAATATTTGTCAGAATGTGACATTTTATCATGGATGACATTGATCGATTATTCATATTATAAACCAAAAGAACTACTAAACCCAAGGATTTAATATTATAAACCAAAGGAATTGGTGAACCCAAGGGACAACCATTACCCAAAAAATTATAAACCAAAAGGAATTGGTGAACCCAAGGGAATTGATTTAAACATTGAGATAATTGTTGTCACAATGCGACATTGGACCAACTATGACCATGGTTGGCCATGGGTGATTTTCATATTGAGACAATGTTTGTCAGAATGTGTCATTTGATCATGGATGACATTGATCGATTATTCATATTATAAACCAAAAAAACTAATAAAACCAAGGGTTTAATATTATAAACCAAAGGAATTGGTGAACCCAAGGGAAAATCATTACCCAACAAATTATAAACCAAAGGAATTGGTGAACCCAAGGGAATTGATTTAAACATTGAGACAATTGTTGTCACAATGCGACGTTGGACCAACTATGACCATGGTTGGCCATGTGTGATTTTCATATTGAGACAATGTTTCAGAATGTGACATTTGATCATGGATGATATTGATCGATTATTCATATTATAAACCAAAAAAACTAATAAACCCAAGGGTTTAATATTATAAACCAAAGGAATTGGTGAACCCAAGGGAATTGATTTAAACATTAAGACAATTGTTGTCACAATGCGATGTTGGACCATCTATGACCATGGTTGGCCATGGGTGATTTTCATATTGAGACAATATTTGTCAGAATGTGACATTTGATCATGGATGACATTGATCGATTATTCATATTATAAAGCTAAAGAACTAATAAACCCAAGGGTTTAATATTATAAACCAAAGGAATTGGTTAACCCAAGGGAATTGATTTAAACATTGATATAATTGTTGTCACAATGCGACGTTGGACCAACTATGACCATGGTTGGCCATGGGTGATTTTCATATAGAGACAATATTTTTCAGAATGTGACATTTGATCATGGATGAAATTGATCGATTATTCATATTATAAACCAAAAGAACTAATAAACCCAAGGGTTTAATATTATGAATGATTTAAACATTGAGACAAATGTTGTCACAATCCGACGTTGGACCAACTATGACCATGGTTGGCCATGGGTCATTTTCATACTGAGACAATATTT
This sequence comes from Pinus albicaulis, assembly GCA_034641835.2. Classification (NCBI taxonomy): domain Eukaryota; kingdom Viridiplantae; phylum Streptophyta; class Pinopsida; order Pinales; family Pinaceae; genus Pinus; species Pinus albicaulis. The sequence goes on from CM076579.1 coordinate 971,820,277, forward strand.
GTCAGAATGTGACATTTGATCATGGATGAAATTGATCGATTATTCATATTATAAACCAAAAGAACTAATAAACCCAAGGGTTTAATATTATAAACCAAAGGAATTGGTGAATCCAAGGGAAAATTATTAAAAACATAAGTTATCAATAAGGCCAAGGGATCAATATTAAAAATAGAATAGCGTAACAAACCTTAAGAATAAATATTTTAAATTCAAAATCCTAAGAAAATAAAAAACCATAAGAACCAATATTTTAAAAGCAACTAATTAATAAACAGAAGGGATTATCAATATTATAAACCAAAAGAACTAATAAACCCAAGGGTTTAATATTATAAACCAAAGGAAATGGGGAATCCAAGGGAAAAATTTTAAAAACATAAGAGATCAAGAAATCCAAGGGATACCTATAAAAAACAAAAAAATTTAGTAAAGCCACATGATTGTTAATATTATAAACGGAGAGGAATAAACATGGTTTACCATGCTTGATTTAAACATTGAGACAATTGTTGTCACAATGCGACGTTGGACCAACTATGACCATGGTTGGCCATGGGTGATTTTCATATTGAGACAATATTTGTGAGAATCTGACGTTTGATCAGGGATGACATTGATCGATTATTCATATTATAAACCAAAAGAACTAACAAACCCAAGGGTTTAACATTATAAACTAAAGGAATTGGTGAACCAAGGGAAAAACATTACCCAACAAATTAGTAATAGAAATAAAAATTATTAACAAACTTAAGTGATTAACAAAGTATTATCAACCAAAAGAAGTAATAACCCAAGGGTTCAATATTAGAAAACAAAGGAATTGGTGAACCGAAGGGAAAAATATTAATAACCCAAGGGAACAATAAGGCGAAGGGAACAAAATTTTAAACTCAATGTTTAAAATGAAATATTAATAATGTTAGTAATTCAATATTTGTATTTAAATTAATGTCAATGTATATATTAATTTTAGTCGAATATTAGTATCAAATATAAATATCTTGTCATTGAACCAAACCACAACATAATTAGCAAACCACATTGATAAATATTTTTAGTTTCATGTAATAGGAATATGGACTTCAATCTTGATTTTTAATGAATGGCTAATATAACTGGCTGTATATGTCTGAATGGTATATCGCAAACAAAAGAACAATAGTGACTAAAAAAAGGAGGTAAATTGAACAACACGAAAAACGATGTAAGAAATTTCTCATATATTTCTATATTGCATCTCATGAATGTATTCATTTAATTAATACATGAAAAAATTATTATACTAAATGAAAAAGGAGATGACAATAAAAACAATTATAAAACATTCTAATATCAAACCAAAAAAATAACATTGAAATTAACATACTTTAAACACAAAACCTAAGAATTTAATAAACGATAGTATGTAATATGTTAAAATGAAGAGATTAATAAAGTGGAGGGACTATTAATAATATAAACAAAAATATATAATAAACCCAAGGGTTTAATATTATAAACCAAAGGAATAGGTGAACTCAAGGGAACATTATTAAAAACATAAGTTATATCAATAGTCCCTTATGTTTATATTAAGTTCAGTGAGTGTTTTTCATAATATGAAATTAGACAATGCATTAGTATTAAACTCTAGGACTAATATAAAAACCCCAATATTTGAATTTAATAATGTGAACGGAATATTATTACAAACTGAAAGAATCCAAAAAATCAAGGAATCAATGTTATAAACCCAATTGATCAACAAATATAGTGAAATATTAATAGAATAATCATAAAACATCAATAAAGCAAAGGGACCATTAATATTATAAAAATTGAACATCAATAAACAGAAGGGATTATCAATATTATAAACCCAAAAAATTATTATTAGAAACAAATATTATTAATAAACTCAAGTGATTAATAAAGTTGAAGGATAAAAAAAATAAAAAATAAATACTCAAGTTGAAGAAATTGATAAACACAAATAATTAACCCAAGGGATTATTCATATTATAAACCAAAAGAACTAATAAACCCAAGGGTTTAATATCATAAACCAAAGGAATTGGTAAACCCAAGGGAAAAATATTAATAACCCAAGGGACCATTAAGGCCAAGCGAACAATATTAAAAACACAATAGCTTAATAAAGAATACGACCCAATATTTTAAATAGAGAAGAATTTTAAAGTCACATGAATATTATTATGATAAAACGCAAGTGATCAATCAAATTCACTAATTGTTAATATTATAAACTGAATAAATAAATAAACTAAAATGATACTCAATTCCGCCATCAGTGAAACAAAAAAAAAACACTGAAATTAACATATGTTTTTTGTTGTCTTTACATAAAGAAATCCCACCACAAAAATGGACTCAAAACACTCCATCAAATGTCATTTATCAAATAGCCTCTTCAAGAACACAACCAGACCGACCACAAAAGGAACACCAATTCAAATCAACAAGATAATGATGATGATACTTAACGCTTTCCAACCAATCCCTTCTTGTTTTTCTCCCAGCCTCCCTCATGTGCACATGCAACAGGTATTTTACATTCATTTTCATTTCATCAAGCACACGAAGATGCTCATCAATAAAAGTAGGATGGAAACCATGTTTTCTATCGAGCTTGTTCCGAATGTAAGAAACAAGACTGATGAGTCTAGAAATATTTTCCACCGCTTGATTATAATCGATCCCATCATTATTATCCATACCTGCATTTGAAAGGAAAATGACAAAATAAAAATTTATACAGAAAGAGATAGAAACATCTAGGCATATATATATATATATATATATATATATATATATATATATATATATATATATATATATATATATATATATATATATATATATATAACACCCCGTTTGTATTGTTTTTAAAAAACTTAATCTTAAAAACGTGATGCTATGAACCTCATTACAAATAACATAAACCTCATTACAAATACATACTGCACACATGAAATGAGTGATAAAAATAAATCACTGATATGACCCATATTACAATAATCAACAAGAAAGCACACAATTTTAAACTCAATGTTTATAATGAAATATTAATAATGTTAGTAATTCAATATTTGTATTTAAATTAATGTCAATGTATATATTAATTTTAGTCTAATATTATTAACAAATATAAATATCTTGTCATTGAACCAAACCAAAACACATTTAGCAAACCACATTGATAAATATTTTTAGTTTCATGTAATAGGGATATGGACTTCAATCTTGAATTTAATGATTGGCTAATATAACTGGCTGTATATGTCTGAATGGTTTACTATAAACAAAAGAACAATAGCGACTAAAAAAAGGAGGTAAATTGAACAACATGAAAAACGATGTATGAAATTTCTCATATATTACTATATTGCATCTCATGAATGTATTCATTTAATTAATACATCAAAAGAATTCTTATACTAAATGAAAAAAGAGATGAAAATAAAAACAATTATAAAACATTCTATAAATATGTTAGAATACTATTAGCTACATATGACAGTGATATGGAATTCCATCTTGATTTTTAACGGCTAGCTCATATAACTGGTTTTTTACCTGTGAATGGTTCATTGTAAGAAAAATAACAAAAAACGTCATTATAAAAACAAGAAAATTAAGCAACAGCAAAAACGATGTAAACAACATTCCAAAATACTACTATGAATTTGATGAATGTAGACATCTCATTAATATATCAAAAGCATTATTATTATATTAATAGTTGCATATCATAGCGATATGGACTTTAATCTCTCCTCTTCTTTCTTCCTAATTGTAACATACGCACTATTATTCATCTTGGCATAACGCTGATAAGAGAAAGGCGGTGCAATGCGTAAACCATCTATTGATTTCACTCTTGATATGGCTATGAAGGTCAGGCCTTGTTGTTCTCTATTCCCGATATCAATTGATGCTCGCTCTAAAGTCAAACCTTGTGACTTGTGAATTGTAAGAGCCCATGCCATCTTTAAAGGAATTTGTTTTCGATTTCCTCTTATCACTGGTGTGATAGGTTCAATGTTTGGATTGCTTGCATCAAACGGAACACCAACATACTTATCAAAAATAACAGTTGTGAACATTGGAAGCTCAGGGGGCTTAGAGTTGGGCATATAAAATATTTCCTTCACATACCCAAGTGCACCATTCACCAAACCAGCTTCAACCCACAAATTACATGTCAACATAACACGCTGGCCACGGCACAACAAAACTTCACGGTCCAGTTGATCATCATCGGCACCACTGATTTCTGAACGTCTTGAAGTCACAGCAATACATCGTGCAATTGGAGAATTTAATGATTTCAACATATGTATGTTATGGAAGGAGACCAAATTATTTGTTGGAAACATGTGAACTGCTGCATTAAATAAATCCCTTTCTCTAGGATGCAACCTGATATCAGCCCGCGACATAAGAAACTCCCAATCATCAAGAACAGGTTCTGTGTTTCTTATGTTATTGAGGACTCGACGAAAACAAGATTGTTTCTCATTGCTCCCTTGTTGGCGAAATATTGTGTCAAGAGTGACAACAGTGTTGAATTTTTTCCATAAGACTTTCCCTGCTGTATTACCTGCATACAAAGGCTTATCTCTCACAGGAGGTAGCTGGCCAAGGTCACCCACAAGGATCATGGATCTACCACCAAAAGGACAATTCTTTTTATCTAGAAATGCTTCTCTTAATCGAGCATCTATTTGAATGAACAACCTTGATCCTAAAAAGCTCATTTCATCAATCAATATATATCGAATGTGCCTCATTTCCTCTTGGAATAGTGCCAATGATTGACCCTGTAGTGGTTTCATATCTCTAATTGGGATTTTCAAAGCAGAGTGTATTGTTTTTGCATGTATATTGAAAGCAGCTATTCCTGTTGGGGCAAGAAGAAGCAAAGGACTTTTTCCATTACTTGACAGATTAGAAAGAGCCTCAGAAATACAATGGATAAAGAAAGACTTGCCAGTGCCTACAGTGCCTTGAATAATCATAAGAAGAGCTTCACAAATCTCATATTCAGCAGAATGCCTTAAAACGATTTCAAAAGCAAGTCGTTGTTTTTCTCCCAATGAATCTAGAGAGACAAATGTTCTATTTGAAAGGTCACCAATATCACCCCTTGATATTGCATTCCTTATAAAATTAATAGCTTCTTCGGCCACATCATCAGAAATAGTTGTACCTTGCCAGTCAAAGGATATATCAAAATCCCTTCGACCAAGGGTGTGAAGATCAGAAACATTGACACTATTTGGTGGAACCAAGCGAGAGAAAAGTTGCCACTCTTGAAAATCATCTTCAAGATTCATTTCCTGGTTAGCAAAATCACCATCTTCTCCATCTTCAATATTTTCATCAATTGACGGATTTCGATCAACATGCCAAGCTCGATATCGGAAATTCCTCCAGTTTTCAACAATAATTTCAGTTGAAAGCCCAATCTCTGCAGAAATGTCACGGAACGGCTTGTACAAGAGCAATTATGACCAGCAAAACGTTTCAAATTCCTCTGAATCCTCACCAGGAATAGAATAAAACCATGGCCACACCCGGACAATTGTATGAGCATCTCTTGGCCTCCATGGATCTTTTTTACGGCTGCTCTCATAGGTCCAAGATCTCGCTGTTTCTATCAAAGATAGATGGTCGAGGAAAGAAGGTATCTTCTGATAATTTTGAACAAATGTATTCTCAGATGAACAGTGTAGGCCATCCCTTGAAATTTTCCTGAACACCTTTCTCCCAACATTTAAGGAAACAAATTGTCAACTACACACAACAAGAGGCAGCTTAAGCAACATATGACATGTTTCTTGAGCTCCAATGTCGCGTTCAACGACTGTTTCTGCAAGAAACCTCCTTTAAGCACATAAAGCATGATCCTCAGAGGCAAAAGAATCTGAAATTCTAGTTAACATATCATGATAGATTTCAGACCTTCTCTCTGCTTTTGATGCATACTTAGCAATATATTTCAGGGCAGCATGCCGAGAAAGCACTGGTTGGCAATCAACATTTGCACGCCACATTGTTAGAAGGTCAATGTTATGTACATTGAGCCTATCATCATTTCTTGCTGGTTCATATTTTTTTCTTCCTTGATCATCTATGAACAATCTTGATTCCCTAGAAAGATCCCATGGGGCATTGTACCGACAAGCGAGAATAGTGCCCTTTTTGCGCAAACAAGAATCTACACTACACTTTGTGTGCCTTTGGACACGGTTCAACAATTCTTCATAATCATTATGAGGATTGCAAGAGAAAATCTGATCAGTATTCAGTAGGCAAGGGTCATTATTGAGACTTCTTGGAACCATTATATTGCGATGATGTATTTCACGTGGATTCCATGCAGTTACATAGTTGTCAAAGAATCTCTTTGCATGTTGCAAATCACAATCATTTGACCAATCAAGTCTTTCCATGTCAGGAGCTCCTTCCAACCATATGAAACCATGGATATGTGCTGAACCTCTATGTTGCCACTCATATCTGGAAAAAATGAACACAAAGTTAATATGAAAAATATGAATGGAAAATCAATAAGAAATTGACAATGAATAGAAAATAAATTCAAGAAAACAGACCTGTACCAGAAGTCTTTAGCTTTAAGATATTTTTGGATAACTTCCTCTCGAAATATATTGAATCTATGGTGCATAAATGTGGCAACAATACGAGGGTACTGGATAAAATTTTCAACCTTCATACGATGCTCATTTAAGGAACGAGAATGTGACGGTGTAGGCATGAGGCTATGTAGCTCTGGCCACTTTGTGTCGGCTGCACTCAAAGTAAAGAACAAAGATGGACATCCCAACTGAGCAATCATGTCAGTCAATTCAGCTCAACATTTAGTCCAGTATGCCCTTGTACCTCTTAGACAAGACCCAAACCGCATAAGATGCTCAGCCAACTTATTATTTGGTAAATCAGAAAGTTGCTGATGCAACTCATCAATTGTTGTCGGTGAGTTATCATGTAAATTTTTCTTCACAAAAACTGAAGCAGTTTCTTGGCTACGATGCCTCATTATCATGTTCAATAGGAAATATCAGAAGCGAGGATGGCTTCCAAACCTCTAATCATAGTATCTAAGAATATGCAATGCATACTCATGAAGTTCAACAGTACAGATGCGTGGTTGCAACCAATCAGCAGCACCAGTGGGGAACAATGTGGGGAATTCCATATCCAATAACCCCTCAGTATTATATTCATTCACTGGAGATGTTCCAATACTGGGCCAATCCATTTCATCAACATCTGAAGAATCAACATTATCAAGAAATGCTCTAATTTCTCCCACTTCTCTCTGTTCATTGGGTAGGCGAGCAATAAAAGATGAAGGATGAGAGGGAAAATGGTTAAGAGGAAACCCTTCATTATTAGCTGCACTGAACTCAGGTTCTGCAATGTCACAATCAACAAATTTAAGCCTGGAGGAGACATCTGTTGATCTTTCGGGCAGAGCATTCACTAAATCATAGTCAATCACAACATCTCGATAATATGGATCACGTTCAATTTTGAAACGCAATGCATCCATAACGCGGGATATTTTTACATAACATTCATAATGTTTAGACTGAGCACCATGTCTCCTCACAATTAGAAAGTCAAGATCTTCAACATGGCGCGGAAGTCTTTGTGCAATTGTTGAAATATCTTGGGGAAAGCTAATTGTGTGTCCGCTATACTTATATTGCCCACCTCGAGCATGTGTCACTTGCAAAATAGGATTTACACGTGCTATTAACATTTCTTCAACTTGAGTAAGAACTCTTAAAATATGAGGTTGCTCACCAGGATCCATGTTATTATAGCCACAAAAACGATGTGAACCTCCTTCATTCTTACATCGTCTGCAAACAGTTCCTTCGCGATCTCTCAAAACATGGATTCCAGGATATGATTCTTTGCAGATGTGGCACATTTGGACAACTGACAAGCTATCTAGCTTTTCTCAAAATATTTTATGCACTGCAATCATATTTTCATCAAAATAAATATGATTTGTATTGGTTGGACCATGTGGAGAATGATGTGGAAGACTATAAGATTTATTTGATTTTCAGCACCACGAGACTCCCTCCCCAAATTTGAAACATGTGGAACAAATCTATGACATGGGGTTTCCAAATCTATGGCCTGCATTTCTGGAACCTGAGAGTTTGCAAAGGTTTCTTTAGAATAATTTTTTTTTAAATTGAATGTCCAAATAATTAGAATTGAAAAAATGGAAAAAAAAAAAAAAAAAAATTCCTTCAATATTTACATTTGTTTGGCGATGTCGATGAAGTGTACGAGATGGCTACTCTTCACTTCTAACATCAGTAGATTGAACATTTGGAAATTTAGTTTCGACGCCTCCATTCAATTAGTTTTTTCCTGTTAAAACAAATTAAAATATTTTATAAAACTAAATGTTGAAAAAAGATAGATTTCTAATTTTACAATTAACAATAAATGAAAAAAAGGAGGAAAATATCAAATGCATTCAACATTTACATTTTGTTGGTGATCTAGATGAACACTATGCGATGGTTCCTCTTCAATTATAACATCAGTAGACAGAACATCTACGAAGTTAATTTGTATGCCTCTATTGAAATGAGTTGTGTCCTGTTTGAAGAAAAACAAAATATGCACCAAAAATTCAAATAAAGAAAAATCAAATCAAACACATTGAACATTAACATTAGTTTGTCGATTTGATTCTCGAGGAGAATGTAGTGGAAGGCTATGACGTGCTTCATATTCAAATCTCATATTAGGAGATGGAAGACGCGGGGAGAAAATTTCTAGACCTCTATTAAAATGAGGTGTATCCTACTCCAAGAGAATAAAATACCTTATCACTAAAGAAATGTAAATAGAGGAATGTAATAAAACAACCACTATTGCATCAACTGTAAAGATATCATTGGATTACCTCCATTGTTCCATGCGAACTGCTATCAGGGATGACTGTTTTTGTTCGTCGGACAACATTATTTTTAGAAGGGAGATTGGAAGAGACGATGTTTCGACCAGCTGGATCCAAATTATCAAACAAATGGCCAATCAAACTATCATCCAAGTCATCACATACAATGTCATCATTCCCTCCACCATGGATATTTTGCAACCTTTGGCCTTTCTCACAAGATGCAATTGCAGAGACAGAAGGGTTAGGGTGAACATTTGCATCCACTTTATGAACATGATGTTCCTCCCTATTGCGAGATGTTTCCTCAATATTTTGATAATTTTCAGGAGAGCGTTGAAAAACAAAATTATGCTGACGAGGAGCATATTCTGGCAGCGAACTATCAAGCGGAAATGTTCTTTCCATGATATCATCCATAGTACGATACCTAGGTGGAGCCATAAAATCCTTTTGAAGAGTTGTTTCAGTCGTTTTTCTACGATATTTAGCTCTCCTATGCTCATTTATTGTGTCCTTATTTTGTTGATACTGTAAACGACGACTTTCATTAGACTTGTCACGCGATGCAGGCGACTTATTCCTTTTTCCTGTACGTTTGCTTGTACCTTCAGATGACATGTCTACAACGAAAAATAACATATTTGTTATAGAAGATTAAACATGGAACAAATATAATATATCCAATATAAATTAACAGAAAAGGATGAAAAAGGAACACATTTTTTTTCCATCGAAATTGCTGAAAAGAAAAATGGATTTTTTTCAAATGGCCAAAACAAAAAAAGATTAAATTTCTTGTATCATATTATAACTATAATGGGAAACCCATATAAATGGAACAAAATTCTAAAGAATTATATGAATTTGAAATATATCTAAATATTTGGAAATATATACCATCAAAAAAACCTAAAGATATAACATTGTTCGAGAATCAATGACAAAGAACTGATGGAAACACCATGTATATAATAAGTCACAGTAATTACAATTATAGAAAAAGAGAGAAATGGATAACATCCAAACACATTCAAATGCAATTAAGAGGACTAAACGGGAGAAAAAAATAAATATCTTTCGAGCAAATTGCAATGGATTTTAATATCCAGCATCCGCTACATACACATATAGAAGACACTCCCTCAGAATGGAGCCATATAAATATCCATAGTCTTAGCATACATACCCAAAAGTATGCAAAGTAAAAAAAAAAAAAAAAGGAAATATTTTCCACGACGACAGAGAGAATACAAAATGGCTAATAGCCTAAGACTCCATGTCCACATCTAATGGTGGAATCTCATCTATAGAATCCATACGTGGAGCAATTGCAAAGACATTTCCAGACTCGATCAAATCGTTGCAATACTGCAACGTTGGAGACCAAAATCCATTCATTTGTTGATTAGTTGAATTATCAATATCTATTGGGAAGCAAAGGCCAGCCATCATGTCATATAATACGAAAGGAACTTCACTGCATTTGCACATAAGAACCACACCTTGGACTGTTCGAAAAGGAAGATAACCAGGACATTTCATATTTATATCTATAGACATTTCTTCCAACAACTTCCATCTAAAGCCCCAATCATCCTCAAAGTAATCAGTTCTTCGTTCAATACACGGGTGACCAAATTGAAAATTATCTATTTCTTCAATTGACCATACAGAAGTGGAGCCATCATTGATAAGACATATCAACTGATTCTTGCATACTGCCAATGACATACACCGATTGTCACTGATTGGAACAAATGAAAATCTCCAGTCATTTTTTATCACATCAAACTAGTAGATTGTATACCCATATCGAGGATAATCTTCATACTCTATGTCGAGATAGAGCCAAAACAATTTACTTCTATAAAACACTCCATTTTGAGGGGGTGAAGTGCCACCAAATGGAAGATCAGCCCTTCGCCAAACCCTATCAAGACTACTATAAACATAAAATTTAGACTGAATTCTATCATAGATATGTTTTAGAACAACCCAACCATATTTTTTGCTGCTCGCATTCTCCAATAACGAAAAGAATCCCCAGTCTCCAATTTGCATTCGCCCAATGTTTTTTAAGGCCTTTGTAAATGGATTCATCACAAAATAGTTTCGTGAATGGGAGAATTTTGTTGGTAAGGATAAAACCACCATTGGTCCAATAGTAGACTCCACCTTGTATCTTGAATCTATGAATCGCAAATGAAAATGAGATATGCGCCCATTTTGATTAAGGTATTCAGCAGCAAAATAATTGTCTTCATCATTGACGAAAGGAACCATAAATCCAAATTCATTTGTACAGATATGCTTGCAACGCAATAAGAAAGAAGGATTTTGCAAAACAGTCTTCCATTGTTGACAAACAGTGCTAAACTTTATCACAACCGATAAAGGGAGCCAAAGGAAGACAATTTCAAGAATTTCAAATGGAATACAACTCCAAATAGTTGGATCCATGATAAAACAAGGAAATCACCTAACATAAAAGAAAACAGACGTGATATCAACAAAACAACTTTCAATTAATGGTGAATAGAATAAGCAATATAGAAAAGCAATTTTCCATCTACAAATATAGTAACATGCACATATACATAATGTATAAAACGATA